>NW_004624758.1:5661889-5692872 GCF_000247695.1 Heterocephalus glaber
GAGAGATGCAAATGAAAACAATGCTGAGATTCCACCTCATCCCAGTAAGAATGGCTGCTATCGTGAAATCAACAAATAACAAATGCTGGCAGGGCTGTGGGCAAAGAGGAACCCTGCTCCACTGCTGGTGGCAGTGTAGACTGGTGCAACCACTGCAGAAATCAGTATGGAGATACCTCAAAGAACTAGGACGGGAAGTCCCATTTGACCCAGCTATTCCCCTGTTGGCTATCTTCCCCAGAGAATTAAAAGAATCATACCACAGTGATATATGTGGACCTATATATGATATATGTGTTCATAGCAGCACAATTTATAATAGCTAAAACTTGGAAACAGCCCAACTTCCCATCAACTGGAGACTGGATTAAAAAAATGTGATTTTTCTATAAAATGGGGTACTACTAAGCCATAAAGAATGAGAAATTAGAGACATTTATAGCTAAATGGATGCACATTGAGGCAATACTCTTAAGTGAAATAAATAGGACACGTGTAAATACCCAAGTTTCTCTGGTGTGAGAAACTGAAAGTGTAAACAAGGACTAAAAGGTATAACAGATAATGTGAAATAGTAAGAAAAGGGGCAAAGGTGAAGGGAAAGTGGGAGGGGTAGGGACAAGGAAAGAAGGGAATGGAATATGAGAAAATGAAAATAATGGAAACAAAGTCTTTGTAAACAGGGAGGGGCGGAGGGGTGAAGGGAGGGCAGGGGAATGGGGAAAAATAAGAACCAAGATAGAGTATGTAAAGGTGCAACTTCCCAATGATAAATGTCATTATATTGTATACCTAAAATGTACCAATAAAATTAATTTTTAAAATGTTCATAAGTTTATTTAAAACACCCTAAGTTAGAAACAGACTGGTGTGCATCAACAGGATAAACAGTATGGTATATTCACATAGAACACTATTAAACTATTAAAAAGGAATGATTTACCAGTAACTGGAACAAAACAGAGAAATTCCAAAAACATTATGTTGCGTTTAAGAGACTATGCAAATAAAGATCATAGTGCATGATTTCATTTATGTTATGTTCAACAGGGAAGGGTGAAACTTTCTGCAGTGCTAATAATGTTTATATCTGGCTAGAAATTTAGACTGTATAATTCTGCATCTGTCAAAACTCAATGTATGTACACTTACAATTTGTGCATTGTACAAAATTTTTATCTGAAAGAACAAATCAAAAATAAATTCTATTAAAGAATTACATGTTAAAATGATACAGTGAAACTGTACCTTATAAGAAAAATAATTTCAGTAATTTTTGAAAATATGATCTAAATCAAGTATATAAAGAACAAGTATGACACTTGTGCTTACCAGCTGTCTACATTGCTTGTTTTACAACCTTCACATTTCCTAAAAAGCAATTTTAACAGGAAGGCCTAAGTACCGCTTTTAACAAATACATACTCCCACTCCCCTCACTTTCTATCCTCATTGCCTACATTCATTCACAATCTTTATTAGCACAATAAGAACACATCTGTTTCTTGCCTCTTTGCCACTAGGATATGAATTCCAAGGAACAGGCCTTTTCTTGTTTTCTGTATCTTCAGAGCCTAGGACAACACATAATCTATAACTGGTATTTAATATTTGTTGAATAAGCAAATGAACAAACATTACCAAAAATGCAAATTATATCCGGAGCAAAAACTATAAAGAGCTTTGTGTAAACATTCTTGAACACATATTCCAACATTCCACTCAACTGTAATCAACTTGGGATTTGAAGTACATTTTAATGAAAAGTATATGGGCTGAAAGGAATAGAAGTTCTCCTCTCTTCTCTCATTGCTCTACTTTTCTGTCTGTGCCCACAAGTGGAAATCCAATCACTTCACATATCTGGGTCTCTCTCCAGCCCTCACTGGATATTACCTCAGCAAGGAAGATTTACTAATCTGCTAAGTCAGACTTGGGTATTTATTTGGGCACATTTTATTAGAGAGTGAAATCACTGAGGGGGCCCATGTCCTTGCCAAATTCCTGTCTTTCTTTTTTTAAGGTAACCACTAGGTCTAGACTTCTCAGTGCCACCTATGATTACCTAGGCAGTGTAAGGCAGGTCTACAGGCCTCTGTCATACTTCATATTGAGTAAGGAGTCTAACAATTTGGCTCACAAATCCAAGTCAGATTTCTACAGGCAGCCTGAGTAGATTCAGGGCGGGAAGTTTTCAGGCCTGGGTATTGCTCTGACCCTTAAAGAACCTTCAACGGAGGGTTATAGCATACTTACATGGATTAATAAAGTTTATACCAATGTCCCATTTAAACTAAAACCATTGAATATGTAGCACTCAGAATGACAGAGGAGTTATGAACTCCTATCTCAGAAAAAATATAAAAGAAAAAAAGCCCAAAATAATGTAATACTCCATTGGTGCTAAATAACTTATTTTATTTTATCTTTAATACAAGTGTAAAACAAGATTCCTACTATTTCAACTACAGTTAAATTCAAACTTTAAAACTGGCCAATAAACAATAACATGTTAACTTGGAAAAGTTTTTAATATCAAATACAGAATTCAATTTAAAGCTATCACAGGATTAAAAATCAACTTCTTAGCAATCCAAGTTTATTATAAGTACCTCCCATGTTTCTTCTTAAGCAAGTAAAACTATAGTCTCTGCTGGTGTTTATAAGTTAAAATTTTAAAAACAAAAAGCTTTCAATTTGAATATGATTTGAGTATCTCTAACCCATCCAAAACTACTTGATACAGGTCGTAAGTGGTTTTGTTATAAGAAATCATGTCACAAAGTTTTAATGTCATAACGACTTTTAAACCATAAAATAAAGAAAAAAAATATAACATCATTTAGTACCCTTTCCTGTTTCCTTTCCACTGCCAGTAAGAAGCCAGACCTAATGTCATCATTCTTCATTTAAACAGATAACCATATGAGGTTTCAGTTTCTGTTTCTTCTTTGTTAGCTGATTACTAATGTAATGTGCAAATGTGCAAAGACAATTCTCATTAAAGACAAGTATTTACATATTAAT
This sequence comes from Heterocephalus glaber, assembly GCF_000247695.1. The sequence goes on from NW_004624758.1 coordinate 5,664,917, forward strand.
AATATGTGTGTATAGATTAAGACAAAACATAACACAAAAAGTTAGCAAAAGATGTTCAAACAGAAAACTAAAAAAAAGAGCCACAACAAAGGACATGCAGAAGGAAAATTTTAAATAGAGATAATACTTTTTGTTGAATCATTAAGATAACTACCATCAAGGCACATGTGGTAGTGCAAGCCTGTAATCTCAGGATTCTGAGAGGCTGAAGTAGGAGGGTCACAAGTTCAAATCCAGCCAGGGCAATTCAGCAACTTAGTGAGATGCTGTCTCAAAATAAAATGTTATAAAAGGGCTGCAGATGTAGCTCAGTTGTGAAGGCCCTGAGCTCCATCCATCCCCAGTAACACACACACACACACACACACACACACACACACACGCACACACACACACAAATAATCAGTAATGTATTCATACCAATTAAGGCCAGAAACAACATGTGAAATGTGGAGAAGGGTTTCTCCTATAGTTGAAACAAATATGTTTTAAGGAGAAAGAAAAAGAAAAAACTTCCAAAATGAAAATTAAAAAATATGGAGTTAGTAACATTAAAATTGTGTACCCACACACACACACACAAAAAAAAAACCAGGAGTTTTTAATACAAGGGTATGAATAGACTTCATATTGAGACTCATATTAATGCTGTGTTCTCACTGAAAAGTACTACTAGAAATAAAACTAAATTTCAAGTATTTTCCATTTAATGTGGGCAAAATTACCTTTACATATCAAATATAAACTAGCAATTTATTTTCATTTGAATACAATGCTTTAGAAAATGCTTTAGGAAATGTTTACTGCTGTAAGTGCTCAAAATTAAACAGGAATTGTTTTCTATACCTAGGAATTATAATGGTAATGGGAAATAAAAGTTTAATTCCAGTAAATAAAGCTCAAATAGATTCAGACTTTAAACTATGAAAATATCTAGGCTTTTTAAGCTTTAGGTTTTGTAATTTTGCCATAATAGCTATACTTTTTCTAGATCTAAAAAACTACACTTCTTTTATTATAAAACTATTCAAATAATCATAAGAATTGGGCACATCAGTAATCCCAGCTACTGAGGAGACTGAAGCAGGAGATTTGCATGTTTAATGGCAGCCTGGGCAACTTAGTGAGACCTTGTTTCAAAATTAAAAAAAAAAAAACAACAAACTTTGAAGGGTTGGAGATATTTAACTCTATGGCAGAGTGCCCATGAGTTCAATCTTCAGTACTGCAAAAATAGTAATAATAATCCTAAGAGAATGTTTAATATCAGAAAAATAAATTCACTGAATATACACCTAACACTCAAAATTACAATCCAAGAAAATGGTAATCTCCATGAAACAGAAAGAATTTCTTTCTTTTTGTCACTATTTCTTATATATACTCTTTATTTCACATCATTTACATAGAAATATTACCACAATCTGATAGGAAGAAAAAAATATACTTTTTGCCTTCTAGAGCTCATCAAATAAATTTATTCAGTCTTCTTATTATGCTTCTTTTTAACATTCTGTGAAGCATCAGGTACAGGTTTTGAGGCCGATGAACCAGTGCCATTGGAAGATAGTTTTGTTTCACACCATGAAAACTGTTTCTGCCAGCCAAACAGCATTCGACTCAGTGTATCCTCAAAAGGACCAAGAGTCACAGAAGAAGTCTCTGTCATCATCATGGTTATCTGGTAGGAAAAAGTTCAATTTTGAATTTAGATACAAATGCTTATGTTTCTCAAAACAAAGAGAAAAGTAAACAAAAAGAAAAAGGATTAAAATGCACTCAATTTAATTTGCAAGGCACACAAACTAAACTGGATTTTGAGAAAATCTCTGTTCTCTATGGAAAAGAACACATTAAAAATAATACTAGGTACCATATTGTGGGTTGCCAAATGAGCAGTATAACCATTTCCACAAAAACAGTACTCAAAGGAAATAATATAAAATATCATCTACAGCCTATACCAACAACCAATACAACTATCATTTCTATGTATTTAACATGTGCCACAACTTTACATTATTATTCTCTTTGAACTTAACCCAACAACTATTCTTCTATTACTTTCATCATAGGAATTTAGAACTAAGGCTCTGAAAGTTTAAGCAACTTGCCCCAATTCACAAACCTAATAAGTGGTTAAGCAGTTTGCAATACCCAAATTTTGAGTTCAATTACTAACCTATTGTTTAAAAAAAGCCACAGACTTTCAGTGAATTGCAGAATACTCCCCTAAGAGGAACTGTAGAAAGCTTCAACTATACTGTTTTTTACACTGTTTTAAATATATATTTTTTTTCATTCAAAAGGTGATATATAAATATCAAAATATCAAAAGATGGAATGGAGAGTGCTTCAAATCTTTTAGCTAGCAACATGCAGTCATCAGAGATACTCAGTTTGCTCAAGAAATTATACTGGTGCTAAAATGGATTTGGGGTTGGGAGTAAATATTAAGGTCTAGAATAGTTTCCAAAAGTCCAGTCCCAAGAGTCAATTCTTCCAGATCACAGAAATGAATCAAATTAAAAATTTTTGGAATCACAATTCCAAAAAAGGACCCTACATAATCCACTTGCTTGGGGAAAATGTTATCAAGAATAAATTCTTATTAAGTACAACATGATCTATGGAAGTGTGAAGTCGTAAAACTACATGTCCATCACAAGGGAAACAGATAAATGAAATGCATACTATGTAATAGTTAAAAGTAATAAAATAATAGGCAAAAACCCCTTAGAACATACTATTAGGTGAAAATGAGATAGAATAAGAGCATAGTGTACTATCATTTATATAAATTAAACATTTGTTCACATCCAAAACTGTGAATATACTAAATGCCACTGAAATATATACTTTGAAAGAGTTGATGCTGTTAGGTGACCCTGACCCCAATAAAAACAACTTTTTAAAATGCATGCACATGGACTTTAGGCTAGCCATGACTACACAGCTTATATCAGACTTAGTTTCTCATCAAAATCAAAATAAAAGACAGAAATACATTAAAAAACTGCTAAAAGGCACCAGAGAAACACCAGTACATGCAAAACCTGAAAGAAGCTGAATAAAACGAGCTCCACATTCATCATGAATTTTTAAGAATATCTGCCAATTCTAAGCACATGTGAAAAGAAAGCAGAAGTCTCAATGGACTAAGGAAACAGAAGCTGGAGTCTGACAAAACCAGAGCATCCAGGACAGTGATGGTGAACCTTTTAGAAACCTAGGGCCCAATTTGCAACCCAAAACCCACTTATGTATGACAAAGTGCCAACACTGCAATTAAACCTGAATAGTGAAGTTTTAGTTTAGAAAAAACAAATCATATATTAACATCTTTTGTCTTAAAAACACAGTAACAGAGCTTTCAATGATATAAACAACTTCTTATTGAAAGGTTAAAGTCTGCATGTGGCATGCTGGGGGGGGACTTGACACATGTGCCAATAAAGAGGGCTCTATGTACCCACTGCAGCATGTGTGCCACTTTCACCACCACTGATCTAGGACTTGAGGGCAATACAGCCCAGAGCAGAGGGAACCAGGTAGGCAATAAGCCCAAACACCAATGTGTAATCTGTTCTAGAGGAGTTTGTCAACCCCTCAACTGTGAATACATAAGAAGGAGGACACTTCAAAAGCCTAGCAGAGAACAGGTGAGAGGCCAAGAGTTGAGTAGCATTTCACCAGTTAGCTGCTTGGTGCTAGGAAGGACAGGTTGGAGTTGAAAGTCAGCTAAATGCAACTGTCCAGCAATATACCTCGGTATTAAACTGATATTCTTAAAGGGTTACATTCTAGAAGGGCAAACCTGAAACAGAATAGTACTAACAAGATATAAAACCAAGCATCAACAGGATTAAAACAATCTGGCTGCCAGAAGAATTTTGAACTTTGTCCCTGCCCTCAAGAACTTTACAGATAAGCCAGATAGGCAAGTAAATCAGTAATTAGAAAACACTAAAGAGTGAGAAACTGAGAGTGTAAATAAGGATTAAAAGGTTTAATAACGAATAATTGATACTTTGAAATAGGAAAAGGTCCAAAGGGGTAGGGGTGGTGGGAGGAGATGGGGAAAGGAAAGAATAAAAAGGAAAAATTATTTGAAAAGAAAAAAAAAATGGAAACGAAGTCTATGTAAATAGGGAAGGGCACACAGGTAATGGGAAAAAAATAAGAACTAAGATACATCATGTACAGGTACAAGCACCCAATGATAAATGTAAACATATTGTATACCTAAAATGTACCAATAAAAGAATTTAAGGAAAAAAAGAAAACACTAAAGAGAAAGTATGGGCCAGGGATTTAGCTCAGTTGTTTCGCTGCCTGCTGCGCAAGCGCAAGGACCCGAGTTCGATCCCCAGTACTAAAAAAAAAAAAAAAAAAGAGAAAGTGTAATAACAGAGGTTTGTCCAAGGCTGAACATGTTTGGCTTGCTTGGCTGCACTGAGTGAAGAGGAATTGTCTTGGGTAGTATATAAAACATATAATATAGTTAACGTATATAACAGAACAGCTATATTCTTATTATAAACAAGCATGCCCAACCTGCAGGCCACAGGTTGGACACACCTGGAATGTATATAGATAAGGAAGCCATTACCATACAAGCGAAAAGTAAAGGTATGAATAGGAATGTGGTCATTTGGAGAGGACAGAGTGAGAGGGCACTCATTATAATATCAAATCCAAGTTCATGCCATTTTTAAGTGAAATCTAAGAACAACTCTCTTATACTACATTATTCTTTAGAATAAACAGTTACAGCGAGGTCTGGTGGCACTTGCCTGTAATCCCAGCACTCTGGGAGGATACCAAGTTCAAGCCCAATATGAGCAATTTAGAGCCTTCACAAGACCCTGTCTTGAAAATAAAAAATAAGAAAGGGCTAAGGAGCCAGCTCAGTGCTAAGGTCCTGGGTAATCTCCAGTATCTCCCCTGCTTACAAACAAAAGGGCTGAGGATGGAGCTATGTGCAGTTTGTTTGTTCAGTGCAAAGACCCTGGATTCAATTCCTAGTACTGCAAAATGAATGAATGAATGTATGAATGAATGAATGAATAAATAAATAAATAAATAGTTATAATGAAATATACTAGCATAGTATCTTTGCCCTAGCTTAGCTTAATGGGTCGTTAATAAAAGATAAGAAAAGTTCAGATAAAAAACAATGGTCTACTATTAGGAAAACAGCAAAATCCAAAAGAGAAGCCTGTCAGGATTTAAAGTATTTCCCAAGAACATGAACTAATAAGTATTTTTCAAAGTCAAGTGTTTTAATAGAATCTCTGCTCCCTATAGACTCATCACTCAACTGAGAAATATTGCTAGAATCAGAAATTACTGGTGATATAGACTTACAAAGTTCAAGGACAGACTTCTGTGAATTCAGTCCTTTATTAGGCCTTAGCAAGGTACCAGATATAAAACTGCGACAAATAGAATGAATCCTTATTCTTTTATGAATAAATTATAAAACTTCCTACTTTTTTTAGTAAACTATTAGAAGAACATTTTACCTAAATTAAACAGCATTATTTAGCTTCATTATTTTTTGCTTAAAAAGGAAACAAAACAAAGTAGAAGCCCTAAAGATACTTTGGTATTCTCAACATATCCTAAAATATAAATAAACTCAGGTAAGGAAATTGTTTAAGGCTCTGGCACATTCTTTATATAATATTTCAAATTACATCATTTCAAAACACCCAGAGAAATGTGATAAATACTGTAACTTCTTTGGTACTTATGCACTTTTTTTACTCTACAATGCCTAAGAGTGAAAGTACAATAAAAAGATGAATATAACACCTACCTCACATGAATAATCCATATCTACATACGGAAAATTTGAATAATCTCGTTCTCCACCCAGAACATTTTTCATCCCATCTCTATCCACCCAAAGCCAACAATAATGTTATCTCTGGGGTCTAGTCCAGTGGTGGCGAACCTATGCCAGGAGTGCCACAGCTGGCTGTTTGTTATCACTGAAAGCTCTAACAGGTTCAATAGACTGGTCTGGTCTATTAAACCTTCATCATTGTCTTCCAATGAAAGCCATTTTCCCCTACAATGAACCCCATATAGCACATGGCATTTTCAACCAGATTTTCGGTTCACTCTATGCTTTCTGCATAGGTAATATCATTCACTCAGCCACCAATAATTATTAATCCAAATGGTCACATAAATTATAATCTTAGGACTTAAATCTTTACAAATGTCTTTCCAAAAATTGGGTAAATAAATTCCTCACTTCTGACGTAGATCCTTAGATAAATAAATGTGGAAGAACTACGTCAGAGATATTTATGAAAGAGCATTTTGGTAATTTATCAGTAAGTCAGTCAACAAATACAATTAAAAATTAACTACATGTGCTAGATACTGTTAGAAATGGAGAAATGAACAAAGCAAACTTAGTCCATAACCTCATAAACTTTAAAAATATAGTTTACATGTCTCTTTTTGACAGCAACATCTTGAAGACAGGGCTTAAGTCTTCTTCAATGTCTATATGACCATCTATATCCCCAAAAGAGCCTAAGTATAGCAACCCTCAGTCATGTTTTCAACAATTCATTATCCATTTATACTTCTCAACATCCTCAACTATCCTTCTTAAAACCATCTCCTCGTTTTCCTCATCATTAACCATTCATTTCTAGCTTCCCATTCTAAAACTACTTTCACTAAGTATTAGAGAACTTCAATACTCTGACCTCACTCTTGCTTTTCTCCCTATGTAACTGAAATCTCAAGTTAATTTACAAATTTGTTACAGTTTCAATAAAAATACCAAGTTCTTTAATAGATTTAAATTGCTTTTGAAGTTCATACCAATATATAAGAATAACTAGGAAAAAAATGAGAAAGAAAAACAAACATGCAAGAAATCAACTGTTTAATCTTCATTGTCAACCTGACTGGATTAAGGGACTCCTGGAGAGGTGACTGCATTGTAAGGGTACTAATCATCAGTGGGTTAATCCACTGATGAGTTCACAGCTAAACGGGCTATCAGGAGGTGGGGTGCTGTTGGAGAAAGGGAGTTGGGAGGATTGACCTTCAGGACTGTTTCTGCTCCTGGCCCCTTCCTCTCTGGCTCTTGGCCTACTCTCTATTGCCTGGATGCCATGATTTGGAGCATTCCTCCACCATACCTTCGCCATCATTTGGAAAAATCATTTGGAAATGTAAAAAGACCGAGAATATCCAAAGAAATCTTGAAAAATGACAAAGAATATATACTACTTTACTTCAAGACCTACTAAAAGTTATAATTAAGACAACTTAGTAGTAGCTAGAGATAGACACATACATCAATGGAATAGAATATAGAACACACAGACATATATATGTCAGGCAATTGATTTTCAATAAACCAGGCAATGTAATTCAATGGGAAAAAGAAGAGTCTTTTGAACAAATAGTGCTAGAACAACTCCATATTCATATGGAAAAAAAATAAACCTGATCTTTACCTCACAAAGCACACACAGCAGCTTTATTCATGTAACTTTATTTGAATAATTAGAAACTGGAAACAACTCCTAACTGATCAACAGATAACTGGATAAATTGGTATATCAGTATGCTATTTAGCAATAACAAGAAATATACAATAAAATATTAGTAAATTTCAGAGACATTATTTTGAGCAAACATGAAAATAAAGAAAATAAATCTAGGGTCAGGGATATAGCTCAGTGGTTCTGGCACCTGCCACGCAAGCGCAAGGTCCTGAGTTCGATCCCCTACCAAAAAAAAAGAAAAGAAATCTAATCTATTATGTTAGAAAGCAGACAACTGGCACCCTGGTACTATGGGTAGTGGCTGTGATTCTCTAGGGCACAGCACAAGAGAGCTTTTTGAAGTGATACAAATATTCCGTATCTTGACTATGGTGGTAGATACACAGGTATACAAATTTGTCAGAATTCATTACAAATGTATTCCTAGTTTGAACAGCCTTTTATTATATATAAATTATACTCCTACAAAGTGAATTTTGAAAAAATTTTAAAGGAGCTCATTCCTAAGTATTTTGTAAGTAAATATTAAGCATTACTTTCTTAAAGTATTTTTAAAGTGATCCTAATGAAGTTGGGCCTTCAATTAACACCTTGGGAAACACTGCTGTTCGTTATACCTAGAAATGGAATTAACAGGTCACAACACACATAAATCTATAATTTTTCAGACTCTGCCAAAGTACTCTTCTAAGATTTGTCACTATTTATACTCCCTCTAAATTCCTTTAAAATAGTATATACTCTTAACTTTCATTTCCTTTATTTACCTCAATTAAAAGTATTTTTCAATCCTATATCAATCCACTTGGAAATTGAACAACACACTTCTGAATAACCAATGGGTCATAGAGGAAATTAAAGAAGAAATCAGACAGTTCCTTCCATTAAATGACAATGACAATACAACATATCAGAATCTATGGGACACAATGAAAGCAGTCTTACGAGGGAAATTCATAGCAGTGAATATGCATATTAGGAAAACAGAACGAGCCCAATTAAACAACCTCATGCTGAACCTCAAGCTTATAGAAAAAGAAGAGCAGGACAACCTCAAAGCTCATACAAGGGAGGAAATTATAAAGATCAGAGGAGAAATCAATGCAATGGAGACTAAGAGAACGATACAAAAAAAATCAACGAAGCCAAGAGTTGGTTCTTTGAAAGAATCAACAAAATTGACAAACTTTTAGCCAACCTTGTCAGAAAAAGGAAAGAAAAGGCCCAAATCCATGCAATTAGGAATGAAAAGGGTGAAATTACAACAGACCCAGCAGAAATCCAGAGGATCATCAATACCTACTTCCAGAACCCATACGCCAATAAGATGGACAACACAGAAGAAATGGACAGATTCCTAGATATGTATGAATCACCAAAGTTGAATGAAGAAGACCTAAAAATTCTAGTAGAAATAGTAAATAAACATATGAAAAAATGTTCAACATCACTGGTCATTCAAGAGATGCAAATGCAAACAATGCTGAGATTCCACCTCACTCCAGAAAGAATGGCTGTTATCATAAAATCAACCAATAACAAATGCTGGCAGGGCTGTGGGGAAAGAGGAACCCTGCTCCACTGCTGGTGGGAGTGCAGACTGGTGCAACCACTGTGGAAATCAGTATGGAGATACCTCAAAGAACTAGGACGAGAAGTCCCATTTGACCTAGCTATTCCCCCGCTGGGGATCTTCCCAAAAGAATTAAAAGAATCATACCACAGTGACATATGTGTACCCATGTTAATAGCAACACAATTTGTAATAGCTAAAACTTGCAAACAGCCCAAATGCCCATCAACTGGAGACTGGATAAAAAAAATGTGAGGTTTTTTTTATACAATGGAGTGCTACTTCGCCATAAAAAATGAGAAACTAGAGACATTTATAGCTAAATGCATGCACACTAGGGCAATACTCTTAAGTGAAATAAACAGGACACATATGTGTAAATACCAAATAGTTTCTCTAGTGTGAGAAACTGAAAGTGTAAATAAGGACTACAAGCTATAGTAGATAACGTGAAATAGGAAGAAAAGGGGCAAAGGAGAAGGGGAAATAGGAACGGTAGGGGAAAGGAAAGAAGGGAATGGAATATGAAAAAATGGAAAAATGGAAACAAAGTCTTTGTAAATAGGGAGGGATGGAGGGGTTGAAGGTAGGGCAGGGGAATGGGGAAAAATAAGAACCAAGAGAGATTACGTAAAGGTCCAAATGTCCAATGATTAATGTCATTATACTGTATGTCTAAAAGGTACCAATAAATTAAAATTCAAAACAATTTTACCAAAAAAAAAAGTTAAATATATACTTACTAAATGACTTAACAATTCTATTACTAGATGATACAGCCAAGAGAAATAAAGCACATGCCTATACAAAAATTTGTTCACAAGTGTTCATAGCTCATTATGCAGACTAGCCAAAAGGAGAAACAACCAAAATGTCCATCAATGGGAAAATAAAATGGTTTATAGTTGGGGGTGTTCAAGAAAATGTTAAGTAATTGCTAATGGGTATGAGGCTTTCTGTCAGGGTAATAAAAATGCTCTTAATATTGACTGTGGTAATAACTGCATAACTGTAAATATATTAAAAATCATTCAACTTAGATTTTAAGCATGTAGGTTGTGTGGTATGCAAAATATATCTCAATAAAACTATTAGAAAAAAATTACATACAGCTCAAAACTGAATGAAGTGAAGAGATTTTTGCCTCACACATTTGAAGTACATTACAGCCACAGACCAGCTCCACTGCAAAGACCCCTGAAACATAAATGATCTCTCTAATGACTTTACCCTTTTCTGAGATATAAATTTATACACTGTTTTCCTTTTCAGAGTCCTGTAGGTAGCCATAAAATTTCTCTATGTTTAAATGATAATCTGATTCTAAAATCAACTATCTACTGATGAATAGGAAGCAATACCTAATAATGGTAAAAAAAAAATCAGAATTAGCCTCATGACATAGCTATAAATAAAACTCAAAACATGTCAGACACAGTAACAGAATGTCATACATCATCTCCAATTCTCTCAACAATCATTCAGTGCAGATAAGGAAGTTGGGATTCAGACTAAAGTGGCTAACCTTGATTGCCAACTTGATTGGTTTGAGAGAGGTCTAGGAGATTGATAAAGCACATTTCTGGTGTGTTTGAGTTAGTCATGAGGGTACAACCTTGGAGACTAAATCTGATCCCTGGCTCCTTCCTCTCTGGTTCTTCCTTGCCCACTCTTCTTCCCTGCTGTCATAAGGTTAGCAGCTTTCTTCTATTATGCCCTTCCACTATGTTTCTGCTTGGGAGCCACCTATCATGGACTGAACCCTCTGAAGCTATGAGCCAGAAGAAGCCCTTCTTCTCTTAAGCTGTGTATGTCTGGTATTTTGTCCCAGCAATAGAAAGGTGACTAACACAGAGACATTAAATGATTTGCATACTCAAAGAATAGGTAACAAAACAAGAATTTGAACTTAACATTGCCTATCTCTAAAACCTATAATTTGATACCATACTACCTCCCATCTTCACAAAGAACAGAATGACCATAAATATGTCCTAATGTAAAATCTTAAAATCTTAGACCTTAAAGAAACTCAGAGAACATCTACCCTACATGCTTCATTTTACAAATGCAGCAACATTATTTTTGCAGTCACTGATCAGCCTTAACTATTTCCACTACTTTCTAGTTTCCAATATACTAACAGGCTATCTGCAAATGTTTTCTGTTGGTCTCAACATAAAACAGATAAGGAATTACAGAGAGCTATGTTTCAGAAAGTTATGTTATATGCTAAATAAACTCCCCCAAATTCATCTTTTTCCACTTTTAATAACAATACAAAACAAATGCTCTGGTTACTGTCTCAATATATAGGATTCTATCAAAGGAGAAAGATTATACAGAATTTGTAATACTAATTTATAGATACTTGGAATTCTTACCTTTGCGGTCACAAGAAAGATGGTATAAAAGAACATAAGACTATGCTTTGATATTGCCAGATGCTCGGTGTGCTGAAACGTGAAGATAACTGACCCCAGCATGGTTAACTTGGAAGCGCTGAAAATAAAACATATCTTGAGTAAGTAATAAACATTATCTATTGAAATCTCAGAGAATTCTCTAGTAGTGAGCTACTAATTGGCATTAACACAAAAAATGAGTTTTATGAATATACTCATAAATTTTTAGACATGCTGAATTATACAAAGTTAAATACCTTTCTTTACTGCAAAAAGTATTAGATATCTTAGAATGTGCATATATACTGTGACTCTCTGATAAAGTGAAAAGCATTACAATCCTGGATTTCAAATTACAAAGCTATGGTAATAAAAACAGCATGGTACCTGCATAAAAACAAATGTGAATCAATGGAACAGAACAGAAGATGAAGAAACAACCCCAGGCACATTAAGTCATTTGAATCTTTGACAAAGGGGCCAAAAACATACACTAGAGGAAAGATAAGTCTCTTTAACATGGTGCTGGGAAAACTGGTTACATACATACAGAAGACTGATTCTAGACCCATATCTATCACCATGTATCAAAATAAAATAAAAATGTATCAAAGATATGAATATTAAAACAATCTGCTGGATGACAAAATAGGTAAAAGCTTTTGAAAACATAGGCAGAACCCCAACTGCACAAGAAATAACATCAAAATGAACAAATGGGATTATATCAAATCTAAAAGCTTCTGCACAGCAAAGGAAACAACCAACAGAGACAACCCACAGAAAAGGAAAAAAATATTTGCCAGCTATTCTTCTGACCAAGGACTAATATCCAGAATATACAAAGAACTCAAAAAATCAGACCCCTAAAAATAAAAAAGCCAATCAAAAAAATGGGCAAGTGAAATGAACAGACACCTCTCAGAAGTACAAATACACGAAAAGATACTCAACATCTCTGTCATCAAAGAAATGCAAATTAAAACAAAACTCAGATTCCATTCCAGAAAGAATGTCTATCTTCAAGAAATCAAACGATAACAAACACTGGGGAGGCTACAGGGAGGAAAAAGTGCCCTTCTCCATGGCTGGTGGGAGTATAAACAGGTACAACCCTATGGAAATCAATATGGAGATTCTTGCAAAAACTAAAAACAGAAATTCCATTCAACTCAGCTATTCCCTTACTAAGTATTTTCCCAAAAGAATTAAAGAGCATCACACCAGTGACACATGCAGAACGTGTACCCATGTTTATAGCAACACAACTCATAACAGCTAAATCTTGGAAGCAGGCTATATATCCATCAACAAATGAATGTATAAAGAAAATGTGGTTATTTATACACAATAGAATACTATTCTGCCATAAAGAAAGATAAATTTGAGTCATTCATAGGAAAATGGATGAACCTTGAAATCATAATGTTAAGTGAAATAAGTCAGACACACAAGCTTAAATATTGTAAAACTTCCCTCATGTGAGAAACCAAAGTATAAATTTAAAAACAAAATGAAGGATAGACAATAGGAAACAGGGAGATACATCTTCTGCAAATATGAAGGGAATCTAGAGATGGAGAGAGGGCAAGGGAAGGGAGGGAAAGAGAAATAAAAAGAACTAAGTATGTTAAGTACCTGTACCTACTCCCTATGATAATTATAGACACATACTTCAAACATGTACTAATAAAAACTTATTAAATGAATATGCTTCTATAATGCAAATATGCAAACATATTTGGCAACAAAATACCTTTTGAAAAAAGACTTCAAAGTCTCATACTCCATTGTTTGATTTGAGATTAAGTCTTTAAAAACCTTCAGTGCTAAATAAGCTCTCAGAATAGAGTGAGAAGAAAGGGAAAAAAGACCTTATTTGTGGTATCTGCCCATTTCTATGATGCAAATATTCCCATCATTGCCAGTTTCAGGATGCTACACAGAATGGAGAGGCAATGCATCCAACTGTCTCAAATAAAACAGTGACCACTCCAGCATGAAGTGTCCAATGTCATGTTTCTTGTTCCCTTCTGGTAAGAACCTCACCAGTACCTTTAATGTATATTTCTACAACATTCTGTTTATGACAATCTATATATTTTCTGAGACCATGTAGGCTTTCTCTAATATGTTTCTCACTTCCTTCTGACACTCACCAGAAGTACCTTTAACATCCATGTTTCTACCAACAGCCTGTTTAAAGCCATGCAGGCCTTTCTGATCATGCACTTCAAAATTCCTCTAGCCTCTACCCATAATCAAATTCCAAAGCCAATTTCACATTTTCAGATATTTGTTACAGCAGCAACTACATACTCTGGTACTGAAATCTGCATTAGTTTCTAGTGACTGTTGTAACAAATTATTATAAATTAGAAGTCAAAAATCACTCAGTCAAACCTAAGTGTTAGCAGGGCCACATTCCCTCCAGATTCTCTAAAGGAGAATCTCTTCCTGTCTTTTCCAACTTCTGGTAACTACAGGCACTCTTTAGCTACAGCACTAATCTCTGCCTCATCATCACATAGCCTTCTCTTCTATTTGGGGTCAAGTCTACCTCTGCCCATCTTTTATAAGGATATATATGAATGAATGAGGCTCCCACCTGCAGGATAATCCTCCAATCCAGGATTATCTCTTTACCTCAAAACACTTGCAAATCTGCAAAGACTATTTCTATATAAGGTAACACTTAGAAGTACCAGGGATTAGGACCATTATTCAACCTAATTCACTTATCTACTATAAAGATATATAGTTATAAAGAAAAAAAGAACTAGATAGAAATACACTATATTAACAGTAGTTGCCAATAAGCAATAGGTCACCATTTTTTTCTTTTATATTGGTATTTTCCAAAAATTTTCATAATGCATACATATACATATTACACTTTTTTTTTGGTACCGGGGATTGAACTTGGGACCTTGCACTTGTGAGGCAGGCACTGGAACCACTGAGCTAAATCCCCAGCCCCATATTACACTTTTTTAGGAATGAAGGGAGGGAAATGGAAGAGAAGGGAAACACTACAGAAGAGATTCTGTCGGGAGGAAGGCTTGACTTTGTTTTGGGTGAAACTGGATACTGTATTTTCAAAAATGGAATAGGCAGAATGAACAATCTGAAAAGAAATGAAAACAATTCTATTACAATAGAATTTAAATGAATAAAATACCTAGGCATAAATACAACCAAGGAAGTGGAAGATATATACTAAATATTAAGCAATAATAAAATCAATACAGTATGTTACTGGAATAAAAACATATGCACAGACCAGCACAACAGAAGAGAGCCTAGAAATAAATCCAAACATATGCAGTCAATTAATTTTCAATAAGAAGACACACAGTCTCTTCAAAAAATAGTGGTGGGGAAATTGGAGTTCCAAACAAATGAATGAAACTATATCCTTACCTTACATCCAGATACAAAAATCAATTCAAAATAGATAAAAGATCTAAAGAGAAGAACTGAAACCAAAAAAATACTAAAAGAAAACACAAGGAAAGATCTTTGTCACTGGCTTTGGCAATGACTTTTTGGATATCACATCAAAATCTTGGATTACAAAAGCAAAAAAAAAAATCAAAAAACCTTCTGCATAGCAAAGGAAACGATCACCAAAATGAAAGGGCAATCTACAGGTTGGGAAAATATTTGTAAACCATGTATCTGATAAAGGGCTAATACTCAAAATTTATAGAATTCACACAACTTAATACCAAGAAAAAACACACCTGATTTTAAAATAAAACAGACAAAGGAACTGAATAGACATTTCTCCAAAAACATAAAAATGGCCAAAAGGTATAAAAAAAGATGTTCAACACCACTAATCATCAGAGAAATGCAAATCAGAACTACTATGAGATTCTAATGTATACCCATTGGGAAAGCTATTATCAAAATGAAATGAGACAAGTGCTGACAAAAGCATGGAGAAAAGAAAACCCTTAGATACTGTGGGAATGTGGATTGGTACGGCAAAATATGAAAAACAGCATATAAGTGCCTAAAACAATTAAAAATAAAACTATTATATAACCTGGCAATCACCTTCTGGGTATATATGCGAAAAAAATTAAATCACCACCTTCTAAAGACATCTGTACTCCCAAATTCATTGCTGCAGTATTCATAGTCGCCAAGATATAGAAACAAACTGTCAACAAATAGATAAAAAGGCTATGAGATACACACACACACACACACACACAATGTGATACTACTATTCAGTCTTTAAAAAGGAGGAGATCCTGTCATCACTGCAACAGTGGCAATGTGTCTACTCTCATTTTTGTTCAGTAATGTGTTAATAGTACTGACCACTGCAAGAGGGCAAAAACTATCATTTTTTGCAAATGATATAAATATAAATCTTAAGAGAATCTATAAAACTACTAGAACTAACAATATAAGGTTAATATATAAACCCATTGTATTCTTACATATTAATAACAATCAAAAGATAAATCTGTTAAAATTTTATTTACAAGTGTCAAAAATATAATACTTAGGAATAAATTTAATAAAAGACATACAAGGCCTCTAGAAATTTTTTAGAAGACCTAAATATAGATATATACAATGATCATGTACTAGAAGACCTCATATTGCTAAGATCTCATTCTTCCTAAATTAATAAACAGATACAATGCAATCCCAATAGAATTCTTATGGGCTTGTTTCATAAATTTTAAAACTTATAGAAAATACAAAGGACTTCAAAAAGCCAAGAAATTAAGATTTAAAAAGAAAGAATGAACAAAATTAGGGGACTCACTATCTGCTTTCAAAGCTAATAAAAAATTCCAGCAATCAAAACAGTGTGGTACTGGCATTAACATGGACTTTCGGATCAATAAAGCAGAGGCCAAAAATACTCACAAATATATGGTCCCTTAAATTATCAAAAAATGTAACAAGACAATACAATGGGGAAAGGGAGGACTTTCCAAAAAATTGTACTATAACAAACGGGCATATAAGAGAAAAACAAGTCTCAAACCAAAAAGAATTAATCAGAAATAGTTCATATACTTAATTGTAAAAGCTAAATTAGAAACTTACTTTTTTTGTTTGTTTGGTTTTTTTTGGTATCAGGGATTGAACTCAGGACCTTGTGCTTGTAAGGCAGGCGCGGTGACACTGAGCTAAATTCCTGGCCCTAGAAACTTCTTGAAAACCTAAGAGGAATAGCTTTGCAACTCAGAGATAGGCAAAGATTTCATAGACTACAAAAGCATTTTAAAAATTATAAAATTGTGCTTTATCAAAAGAACACACCCAATACAGAAACAGTATCCAGAATATACGAAGAATTATTACAACTCAGAAACTGATGATGATGATAATAATAATAATATTAGGGGACAAAGAAAGACATAGAGACACTTGTCAAGCAAACATGGAAATGGCCCAATAAGCATATTTTTTTAAAAAACCCTCAACATCCTTGGTCCAAAGGAAAATGCTATTTAAATCATAATGAGAAATATAATTATTAGAATTTGTGTGAGCCTTTAAAGAGACTAACAATGCTAAGCCTTGGCAATAATATGGAACACTGGAACTCTTAAAACACTTTGCGGGGGGTGGGGGAGACACTTTGGAAAACTCCTTGGCTGTTTTCAAAAAGTTAAAAATACAACTACTACATAACCCAGACATCCCACAACAACAAATAAAATGAAAATGTATATCTACACAATACGTTGCATACAAATATTCATAGCAACTTTACTCACAATAGCTCAAAAACTAGAATCAAACCAAATAGCCACCAACAGATGAACAGATAAACAAAATATGATTAGACCACACAATATAGCACAAAAAAAGGAAACAAATTTTCCAAATATGATAGAGAAGAAATATAATGAATAAGAAAATATGTTAGAAGGTGATTAATGCTGTGGAAAAAAAAGAAAGGTAAATTATAAGCTAAGTAGTCTGAACTGAGAAGGTAAATGCTGAAAAACTACTCTGAGCAAAGACAGCAAACTGAGCAAACTACTTTGAGCCATTTAGGGGAAAAGATTCTAGGTAGAGAGAAAGGCTATTGCTAAAGCAAACCACATTTGCTTGTTCAAGGATAGAGTGGAATGGTGAAGAGAGATGATGATAATCTTAAAAAGATAGGAAACCAAAGTAAATTGGGGTTTTAGATAGGTAGATCTTGGAAACTTAGAGCATTTTGGGGAGTGACTGCAAAGTTTTGAACAAAGGTGAAACATAATTTTGTTTTGGTTATAAAAGCCCCAAGAAATGTTTTACAGAAGATGTTTCAAGGCACATACTCATAATGAGGAAAATTTCCCATGAATGTTAGTAATATCTTATTTATAACATCGTCAATCCAAGCCTCCTAAACTTTATTTATAAACAATCTCTTTCACACATAAGAGTTTATTTTCCAAGTTAAGTATCCTGGAATTTGTTGGTTCCTTCAAATATATGTTATCATTCATACTGCTGCTTGACCTTTATTTTTAATCCATTTTAAAAACATGAATTTATTTTCACATGAAATTCTTCTTCACTTTGCTCATTATGGCCACTCTCCCTGTATGTTTTTCTTAACTTTAGGAACAGTGGGGACAGGGATTTAGCTCAGTGGCACTGCTCCTGCCTCGCAAGCACAAGGTCCTGAGTTCGATCCCTGGTACCGGAAAAAAAGAGGAACAGTAACTATACCCATTTCACTTTCAGTTGCATCAGGTATATATCTGTAACTTATTTAATATTACGTCTGTATCTCTAGAAAGCATCTTATGATTAGGTTCTCTTAAATAGATTCAACACGTATTTTGCACCATAAAAGTATACAGTGGATTATATTCTTAATCTTTTTCTTATTTTTACAGGTAATTAAGCTCAATTGTCATTTTTTAAGCAATTTACAGGGTATTATATTGATTTTTTCCCCATAAATTTGTCACTTTACTATTAGAACTATGTATAATCTGAAATGTGGGTGACATTGTAGTCATTAATGAAAATTCCAAGAGCTTGTAATTAATTCATCTCCACCCAGAGAGGTAGTTCTTTCTCATACCATAGATAACCCTCTCACAATTCTGTGATAACACAGAGATTTGGTTTTGTTTTTTAAGGGGAGAAACCCATAGAGAAGAGAATCAATACTTATTTTAAAACTTCATTTGGGAGGACAAATTCTTGGAAAAAATAAAATTTTCTGACTCTCCTACTGTCATTACCATTTTTAAGTTATATTTCATTCACATTTAGATTCCCCAAAATGTTCTTTAAAGAAATTTAGTAAAATTAAGGATAAATATCCAGATCTCAGTATAATATACACCAACGTACTGAGACATCTTCAGCCATTCATCACCTCCTGGTTTCCAATCTCCTTTTACCAACTGCTCAAATTTTGTCACTATGGTACCACCTGCACCTGAAAATAAGAAAACAAGATTATTTAGCCAATCAGCTTCAAAAAATAGAAAATAGAATAATAAAAAATAAAATATATCAAGGGAGTCATAATTCTACCACTTGGTTTAAACTTCAAGAGTGCCAAAATAGAATTCTTGAGAGGAAGAAAAACATTTCCTTTGTACATTTAAGACACTGAAATAACTGCAACTCTACTTTTTCACCAGCATGGGAACAGTCCACTGTAATTCAGACAAAATTGGGGCCTTATGCACCGATAGTATGGTTCAGAGGTCTGTTTCTGACCAGAAAAAATATATATATCCTTGGCTTTATCATTTCTTTTTCTCATATGATTAGTTTCAGGTGCATACATAACAAAAAGTTAGAGGAATTTGTTCAATTACTATATATAAGCAAAAGCAACGGACACAACGTGAACATGAATCCATAATCAACTTTATTTACTATTCTCAATAATTTGTGGAGGAAAAAAACACTCACAAAAAGAGCAATAAAAAAAAGAGCAATGTTTGTTTTTTACATGAATCACAATTTCCTACATAAACTTGTTTTATTTATGGTAAAATAATTAATCTCTGCTTCAGGGGGTCCTAATGAAACCAGTCATAAATATTTTATATCATAAGGCAGTCAGGTTCAAGGTGGTATGGTACTGCATGCCTGTAATCCCAGTACTTGGAAGGCTGAGGCACGAAAATCACCACAAGTTCAAGGCCAGCCTGAACAACATACAGACATGCTATGTCAAGAAACAAAAACAAAATCAAAAAGGCAGTCACATTCAATATAATAGGTGATGACTAGTGAAAAGTACTAGCTTTGAATAAACCTTAGGAGTCAGGAAACAAGGTTCCCCCTTCCAAAAAACTGCTATGATTAAAGTATGCAATTCTCACTATTCAGTAGTTATGGAACATCAGTAACAGAATATTTATGAACATATATTGTTAATATTACCTCGGGCCCATCCAATAGCTATCATGACTATCCAGCCATTTTTGTAATAGCTATTAGCATGTGTGACTCCACCTACTATTTTCCAAGTCCTGGTCACTTCCTTCATTCCAGCAGCCAAAAGTTGAACAGGTAGGAATGAATAGGCCTGGGAAACTAGGTCACATGGGCAAAAAAATATAATATACCTGAAATTAAAATTTAAATATTTTAATATATGAATAGAATCAGGAGAAATAAATAATGTGTAAGTATTAACAATATAGCATAACCAAACAAATTAAATTATAAACTTGAAATGTTGAGTTGAAGAAAAGCACAGATGGGAAGGAAGATTTTTTCTTTTAATCACATGAAAAATATACATAATGTACCAAAATGTCATGATGAGAGGGGAATGTAAATGTTGGACATCTGAATATTCTACAGATGTATAAAGTATTAGTGAGTTCCTAAATTCTACCTATCCTATTCTAGAAGCTAAGTGCTGAATGTAACAAAATAAAGCAAATGTATAATCATCAACAGTTCCTTTGTCTTCCAGGGAAAATGATTAGAGAAAAGGGCCTTTGATAACAACAATAACTGTGTTTCAACTTCCACTAATATCTTTACCTGAATCCCTTTGTACAGAATATAAACTGCAATCCACGCAAAGATAGCTGACAGTTCACAAGGAAAGCAGATTTATGTTAAAAAAAAACATATTTTCATATAATTAAAAGAATATGAAGCTAGTTCTTTACTTAAGTAAGCTTAATTTTAACCAATTAAATTATGTTGTTAGTTTAGCAATAGTTCACCACTTCTCTAAAAAACTTTCTCTAAAAAACTTACTTCATTTGTTTTAATCATCTGTCCAACTACAAGCAGTAGCATCTACTAAAAAACACACTGCTTTTTTCTCTCCATTCCTAAAATACTGTGGTAAAAAATTTTGTGCTTAAAACAAAACATACATTCTTTCTAATGAATTGATATGGAATACACTGTGTGAAGTGTCATATCTCTTACTAATTCGTATCAGTTACTAATTTTTCTGTAATTTATGATTCATAAAGTCAGAAATCTCAAATGTATTCACAGAAAATGAAATATCTGCCAAAATACTGCTTCAGAGTCTTAATCACCATTTTTTCTTCACCTCTACTTACTAATTCCTTCCTATTCTCCAAAGTCCCACTGAAATATACCATACTCATGACTTTGGAGGTAGTGTTTTATTTAATCATCTCTGCTCAGATTAATAGTGGCTCTGTACAACTAGAACAATTGGTTTCTATGCCTCAGAATAGCTTTTTATATACTTCTCTTTATAATATAAAACAAAGGCTACAATGCTCATATAAATTAGAACAGATCTTAGATGACAAGAATCATTCATCTTATTGTCCCCTAATCTAAAACTTAGCATAATAGGGTCGAGGGGGTGAAGGGCGCACAGGTAATGGGGAAAAAATAAGAACTAAGATATATCATGTACAGGTACAAGCACCCAATGATAAATGTAAACGTATTGTATACCTAAAATGTACCAATAAAACAATTTAAGCAAAAAAAAAAACAAAAACTTAGCATGATAAAACATAGCTCTGAATTACATAATTTATTAGCAAACAATCTAGAGCCAAAATACAAAATAAATCAAAGAATCAGTTGATAAAAGTTTGAGAAAAAGGAATTATCTTAGAGTAATAAAATGATTTTTGAAAATTATATTATTTTAAAATTTTACATGTTCATATAGTGTATAAGTCTCTTCATACTACTCTAAATATAAAACTAATTTCAAAAAACAGCTAATAGGAAAAAAGTATATACACAAATAATAAATTTTACATATATTTTATTAAAATAAATATATTTTGATATCTACATTAGATTAAAGAAAGGAAGATTTTGTTTCACTTTAGCAGTAATTAATGCCCAAAAGTAAAATACTTAAAGGAACAACAAAAATAAACATTATAAACGACCCCATTTTTACTCCCAACACTAAGCCCATCTTAAACATGAGTTAAAAACTTACACTATACAACAACAATCTTGGACATTTTACATTGAACTATATATTTGGACATATGGAGCAAAATTTATAATTATCACTATTTCTAAGTCAGTAAGTCTTTATTTAATCAAGTAGTTCTAAAGTATACACACAATAAGGTAACATTAAACAAAATCTATTTTCATTTGTATGCCAAATAGCCAGCCACAGACCAAAAGAACAGCTATTTACTGTGCTCACGGACTTACAAGTAAACATATTAGAACAATGGCTCTGTAAACCACCACTCCTGTTCCAGAACATAAATTAATTTTTTAAATTCCTTTAATGAATCACTCAACCAACACTCATTAAGTAATCACCATATCCCTCCCCAAAAGATTGAAATTTTCCCTTTAATTAAACTTGTAATAGGTAAGAAAGCATACCAGGAAAAAACAAGAAAAGAAAAGAAGAGAAGAAATAGAATGAGAAGACAATAATGGATTATGTACACATTTTTAAGTCACATGGATTAAGTTAATAGAGAAAAGATGACAAGAGAAATCAATCTAAAATAGGACATAGTCAAGATCCTAGGCCACCAGCAGGTGAAAGCTAAACCAGTTTAAGATGAAAGTCAAATTTAGATTAATACGAAGAGTTGAGCGGAGAGAAATTTTCCAGGTGTCATAAGTTTAGATAGAGAATATCCCCCAGAAGTCTCATGTATTCAGAGGTAAGGTTTTTGGAAGGCAACTGGATCATGGGCACGCTATACACATCAGAGGATTGATCCACTGATGAATTCATAGCTAAATGTGCTGTTAAAAGGTGGCGGCTGGTTGGAAGAAATGTGTCACTGGGATGTGGCTTTAGAGCATATATTTCCCACCCCAACTCCTTCTCTTTTTGACTCCTAGTTTCCATGAGGTGAGCAGCTTTCTTCTGCCATGGCCTTCTACCATGATGTTTCTGCCTTGGAGCCAGCTGACCACGGCTTAAATCCCCTAAATCCTGACCCAAATTAAGCTGTCGATGATGGGTATTTTGTTCCAGTGATGGAATGTGCTAACACACCAGGGTTAGTCACCAAGAACTATTTTCACTTTATTATCAACTCCGTTCCTCTATCAAAGACATATCACTTAACTAAGCCAAAACAGAATAAATTAAATACAATTCATGTTGATCTAATGACAGCTTTGCTCTTGTTCTTATTACTTTAACATATAAACAGTTTTATTCATATGCTTTGAAAAAAAAGGACAGAATGACACCTATAAAACTATACCCCTTCCTATTTTTTTCTCACCTGGATATAATCTGTTATGTAAATATTCAATATATAATGTTATACTTGGAAGTTTAAGGAAATCATAATGGGACATAAAAACCAATATACAAAAAATTGTAAAATATTCATTTCCCCCAGAAACAGCTTTTCAAAAAACTCCTATGAAAGTGTGCATTGTCTTCCAAGCAATAAATACGTATTATGGCATAACCAAGTTATTGTTTCTCTTTGCCAGTAGATGGTGCTAACCTCTAGGTGTGAGCACTATAAGGCTATTCTGCTAAAGATGACCTTGCTTGCAAGCAGGTAAAGTACATTCCAAACATCATTTTAACTCTCAAATTAAATTCAAATGAAACAAGTATTATAAATTCATTGTAAATATTAAAACTTCAAGAAAGAAAATAGTACATTGTATCTTTAGGCCAGCATCATTTTTTTCACTGTGAGGACAATGTTCCTATTTCCAGAGTCGAAAGAAATATACTGCATAGCCACAAACTAAAGGATTAGATACCCTAGCTCTGAAACCCAGCTCTAACTACTCAGTACTGTGTCTTTGATACCTTGAGCAGGTTAACCTATCCACATCTTGGTTCCATTATCTGCTAAGGGTAAATAGCACCCCACAGAGTCATGTGAAGTTTAAGTGAGATAATAGATATAAAGCACTTAGAAAAGTGTTTAGGACAGTGCATGCTACGGAAGTGATTGTTAATGTTGTTGTCTTACAGTGTCTAACAACACAACCAGAACCAATAAAAATGCTTATCAAAAGAATACAGGGCAGGGGATTTAGCTCAGTGGTGCCGCTGCCTGCCTCAAAAGCTCAAGGTCCTGAGTTCAATCCCTGGTACCAAAAAAAAAAAAAAAAACAAAAAAAAAGCCAATGGGTTATACAGTAATAGCGAAGGAATGAATAGCTGCATACAAAAACACACTGAGAAGAACCTTAGTAACACAATGTCAAGTTAAAATAAGTCCCAGAAAACAATAAATGATATAATTTCCCATTTTAAAATAGGGCCAACAGGGCTGGAGGTGTTGCTCAGTGCTATGCACAAGGTCCTAGGTATAATCTCCAGCACCACAAAAATTAATTAAATAGGGTCCAAAACAAATAAAACTGAAAACCTTTTGTTTAATCATATATGTGATAGTAATTTTTCTAGAAGATAAGATAAATACAAAACTTAGGATGAAGGTTAACTGTGGGAAATAAGAGATAGGACAGAAGAAGAATATATGAGTGTATGTATAGTCCTGGTAAAGTCCAGGTCTTAGATTAGATATAATGCAATGGGGACATAAATTAGTATAACCACTCCTGGAAATCATTTAGTACTAAATAATACAGTTTAAGAACAACTTTCCTTATAATTCAATAAATCTACTCCTAAGCATATGCCACGAGAAAATCTTGCTAATGTATACCAGTAAATATATACAAAATTTCTTAGAAATATTGTTTGACAAGGAAAAACTAGAAATAATTCTGTAACAGAGAAATGAATAAACTATGACATATGAAATTGTTATGTTACACAGCGATGAAAATTCATAAATTACAACAACACAAAATAAGAATGAAAGGAACACAGGTTGAACAAAAAACAAGTGACAGAAAAACACATGATTTCATTTATAAAGCTTTATTGTTAGAGATATAAACATATGCTAAAACTACATGGAAAAGCAAAAAATGAAAAACACAAAATTTAGATAATGGTTACCTCTGAACAAGGAGGAAAAGGAACAGGAGGGGCACATACAGAGGACATCAAAACTAATGGAAGATTTCTGGGAAGATGGTAGTGGCTGCATATACATCTTCATCTTTTCAAATCACCACATAAAAACACAGAGTAAATGGATGGCAAAACCAAAATCCCATGCACAAAACTTACAACAAAACTACATGGCAAAAAAACCAAAAACTACATGACAAGGTATCCCTCTCAAAACCCAAATCACAAGTGGGTAGAGACACATCACAAACACCCAAGAACCACAACCTGCCGGGAAGAAACAACAAGAGGGCTTAAGAATGAAGTAACAGGGCTGCAACAATAGCTCAGCGGTAGAGAGCTTGCCTAACATGGACGAGAACCTGCGTTTAAACCCCACCCCCCAAAAAAACACTAGAATAGCTAATGGGTAGTGTTCACTGGAAAGCAAAGTAGGCCAATTTGAAAGGACAAAAACACAAATAAAACAACTGAAATTTAAGGGTTTCTGGCATCTTTCATACCAGATAGGACAAAGGGTTTGTGATGAGAAGATCTGAAAAGGTTAAAGCAATTTTTTAGTTCCTTTAAGTTTAAAAAACTACCAGGGTCCTCCTCTAGAACAAGGCCCACAATGAGCAGAAACTGCTGGAATAGAATCAAAGCTGAGCAATATAGAACAGCAGAAGAAAGGGAAGATCCTGTCCAAACTAGGGGAAAAAGAGACCCTAGAAATGTAGGGTAGCACGTCATCAACTTTTGAACACTACATAAAAACAAAGAAGGGCTGGGGATTTAGCTCAGTGGTTCTGCCACCTGCCTCGCAAGTGCAAGGTCGATCCCCAGTACAAAAAAAAAAAATGAAGATTTCACCTTCATATAAAACTGCTTTTATATAAAAATGAGCAAAAGAAATTATCAGTCAAATCTCATATTAACATATTACAATAAAAAGGCAGAGTAAATCCTTATACCTTTATACACAATGTACCCAGGAAAATGTGCCCACAAAACAGGTCTAAACTGTAACCCACTATTACAAAATAAACTAAAGACAGTAAGAAATTAATATTAAGACATAAAAGCACAACAAACATCAGAATTAGAAAACCAAAAACTGAAATATACTACTCAGGAAAGAATAAGAAATGAAAGGAAAAATAATTGCAGAAATAAAGACCAAGCCAGAAAACAAAGAGAAATAGTGCCTCCAAAGAAACAAAGCAAAGAAAAAAAGTATTTTAAAAGAGACAATAAAAAAAGATTCACTGAAGAAAGGCAAAGAAGAGCCAATATGCCAATAATATGAGTTCCTAAAGAAAAAACAAATCCAGTAAAGGGTACAAATACTAAACTAACTTTCCCAACTGAACAAGATTCATATGTACTAAAAAGGATACATCATATACCTGAGAATACTAGTGAAGAATGATTAACCAAGACATACTTTATTTAAATTATTAGGCTCTAATGAAAAAAATATTTCAGGCATCTGGAAAAAAAAACAGGATGTGACCTAAAATGGAAAGAAAATTAAAATATCAATTTTTTTCACTAAATGCATTAAATTAGAAAAAATAGAGTAATATGCAGTATGATAAAAATAGTGAATGTTTAATTTTTTTAAATTCATTATAGTAAAAGACACACTGCTCCTAATTCCCCACAAAACACTCCACCTCACTTTGAATATAATTATCCCATCATTCTTTCCACTTTCTAAAGAAGTTCTGGAAGTCCGCTTTTGTGTCTTTAGTTGTGTTGTCATGGCTGCCTTGATCCCTGAAATGATTAAAAACATTTCTCTTTCATGGTTTTTTTGACTTTACAGAAGAGCAAGAAGTCACACGATAGAAGATCCAGTGAATGAAGACACATTGTAATGTTTTTTCTTTGAAATTGCCATAAACATTTGATTGACAAAGAGCAATCCTAAAATACAGTGAATATTCAAATTTAAAAATTACAGTAAAAGAAACAGCCATTATTTCCCCTCAAAAAAACTCAATATACTCTTCCTGGCTTTGAACACACTTATTCTATCATTACTGGCAATGTGTCTTTTATTGTAATAAGTTTTTTTTAATTGAAACATTTACTGTATCTTTCAAACACCTCTAGCATATTTAAAATACTCAAAAATACAAAGTGTGAGCCATTGATTTTCTACCCAATAAAAATGGTTTTTACTTAGGAAAGAAACTTTATTATTTGTGAGAACTGAGCGACCACTGTTCCTGATGAATTTACTAGAGAATAAGTTTGAGACAACCAAAATTAATGAAGATGCACATATAAGAACTGGTAAGAAGCACTGAGTATAAAGTTAGCAGAAAAAATAAGACTAAACGAAGACTAAGAAAAGTATAGTCTGTGATGCCTATATAATTATGACAGAGTAGAACACTGTATTTATTTTTAAAATAGTAAGAGAGTGAAATGTCTATATCCAAAAACATTCCCTTCAGTAACCACATCAGTGGCAGTTTCTTAAAAAAATAATTTTATTATCAAACACACACACATACAAAAAATTAAAACCATTCAAAGAAGAACAATGCAAGGGAAAAAAACTACAATAATATTCAAATACAGTAGAACTCAACCAAAACAAAACTGAAAAGCACTTAAACATTTTTCCATATAACTTAAAAAAGCATCTCAAGCACCAACAAGACACCAGAGGGTGTGATTTGTTTCAGAAAGATCCCCAAATCAACATTGAACAAATAATGATCTGGAAAAAAACTCCAGTTAGCAGACTACACATAAGCCAAAATTCTCCCTAATTTAAATTTCGATACAGTCATATGACACGCGATGGAAACGCAATCCAAGAAATATTTTATTAGGCCATTTTATCCATGTGTATGCTTAATTACACTTTCAGTTTCTCACACTAGAGAAACTATTTGGTATTTACACATATATGTCCTATTTCACTTAAGAGGATGGCCTCAATATGCATCCATTTAGCTATAAATGTCTCTAGTTTCTCATTCTTTATGGCTCAGTAGTACTCCATTTTATTT
>NW_004624758.1:5708215-5726158 GCF_000247695.1 Heterocephalus glaber
TTAATCTAATAAATATAAAGATGTGTTGAAATGGACAATATTCTAAGAAAGTATTAAGTTGGTAAGTTTTCTTAATAAAAGCTAAAAACCTGAACATGCACATAACTATAGAAAAAAAAACTCCAGGACAAAGACCTAGCTTAACAAAGGTACGAGACTTAGATAAATTAATAAAAATTTTTTATTATTTCTTGATTGCTCATTCTTATGTTTATAAGCATTACAGAGTATAGCAAATTTTAAGGGTTAGATCTAAAATATCCCCCAGGATCCTAATGTGTGTGGAAGGCAACTAGATCATGGGCGTATTACATTTGTAAGTGGATTAATCGACTGACAGGTTTGTAGCTCAATGTGCTGTTAGGATGGAGCCTGTTCAGAAGAGGTAAATCACTGGGTATATGATCTGGAAGGGTATATCTCCCTCACCAGTTCCTACCTTCTCTCTTTACTTCTTAACCACCACGATGTGAGTAGCTTTCCTTAGCCAGAGCCTTCCACCATGTCCTTCCTGCCTAGGAGCCAGGTGACTGTAGACTGAATCCTCAAAAAACCATGAGCCAAAATAAACCTTTCCTTTAAGTCGTGAGTGTCAGGTATTTTGTTCCAGAAACAATAAAGTGACTAAGATAGTAAAGGAGAAAAATCATACTGAAAGAACATAACCCCAGCCTCAGAAACTGTAAACAAAAGAGAGAAACAAAGAATAAAACAGGAAGGAGGATAGGAAGGGAGGAGGGAATGGAGGGAGGGAGGAAAGGAAGGAGACACAGTGAATTCTGATTTATTAGTATAACATAAAAACACAATGGGAATAACTGAAATCAGTTTTGCAAAAGATAATAAATCATAGCTAAATTGATTCTATCCAAATAACTAAAAGAAGGTTCAATATTTAGAAATTCATTGTATCATTCATTATACTAGCAAAGTATTATGGTCACTCCTTTACACAAAAAGAAAAAGATCACTTGATTAAAAATTCAACTTTCCTGATTTTTTTAATAGCAATCTAGATACAGAAAAAATGTACTTCATCTGAATAAAGCCATGAAGGAATAGGTTTATAAATACGATACAGTACATCAAAAATTAAGACTTTCATGTAACAAAAGACTGGATAAAATGTTTTCAACCTACATAAAGCAAATGCCAACAAATCAACACAAAAAGATAACAAAAAGGAAAATGAGCAAGTCACAAAATAACTATAAATGGTTAATAAATATACCAAAGAAAACAAAGTCCTCAACACTAGTAATAAAAATAAATAAATATATTTTATACATATCCAGTTGGGGAAAAAGCAACTGCTTACTATTAATAAATTGAGAAAGCTGTGAAGAAATTCATGTGTTTTTAAGAGACTATAAACAAACTCATTCTACAGTAAACAAGTAAAGCTATTTTAGGCAGTATCAAAATTTTTTTTTTTTGGTACCAAGGATCGAACTCTGGGACCTTGCACTTTCGAGGCAGGCGATGAACCACTGAGCTAAATCCCTGGCCCCAAGTAAGAAAATTTTAAATTTAAAATTGACTCATGTAGCCAAAGAAGTTCATACAATATTAAAGCAGTGTTCTTTACAATGGTATGAAAAATTTAAAAATCTAAATAACTATCATCAAAGGAACAATTAAACTACTTTCAGATCAATGTAACATGGGAAGATCTTCAAGATTTACTGTTGAGCAAAAACAAATACAATTATATTGAACAATATTATAACATGGAATCATTTATGGAAGGAAACCCAAACATTGTACATGTCTTCAGGACATATAAGAAATGCAAAGAAAGGATCTGTAATAACAATAAACTGTTTACTACTATTAAATCTCAGAAAATGCCTACTGTTAAGAAAATGGTCAAGGGAGCTTTAAATTTATTTAATTACATAATAATGTTTGAATTGTACAAATTTATTTTTTGAATTATACAAATGTAAATATCCATTTATTAACTGTATAAACAAATTTTTAACAAATTATGACATGTCCAAACTGAAGAATGTAACACACCTTTTCAAAGAACATTAGCAGCTTTACACAAATTAACATGGATAAAAGAAGATCACACATGGTAATGCATAAAGTCTACATGAATACACAACCAAACTGTTAATTGTTCTTTCTTCATACACAATGGCCCAACTATGTGAAGAAAAAAAAAAAGCACAAATTCACATGTACATTCAGAAAAGTAAAATTAACACATCTTTTTAACATAAGAATTCATTTATATGTGCTCAGGGAAAAAAAAGGAAAGAAAAATTTAAATAGTGCAACCCACCATTCCACAAAATAAAACAAATTTTCTATGGTATACACATCCTGTCCAATGCAATGATGTCAAGGTTTAATGATATGTATCTGGTGATTACTCAAGAGATGGTGACTTGTTCCAATCTGGAAGAAAAATTAGTTATGAAAATTTTAACTACAAGACAGGATGTCAAATATCAGTGTAACAACATTCCTTAACTGTAAGAATTTTCAAGAGATATTTTGATGATACGTGGTCATGCGGTCTTTAGAGACCACCTCTTATGTAAGACTCAGTGATACTATCTCTAATACATATTTACAATATAGATAGATAAAATTAACTATTAAATGTGTGTAGACATTGTTCAATATTTCCCCATACAGTGGTGATTACTGTGTTGGTCAGTCAGCAAAATAATGAGTATGATCTCCCAAGTTTTTCCTTTTGGTCAGTGAGCACTAGCTGAAAAATGAACAATGGCACATTGATCCAACCTCAGATTGAAAGGCAATACAGAATGTTTAAGAATGTGGACTATAGAGCTTAACTGCCCAGGAACAAACCCTGGCTCTAGCACTTACTCTTTATGTTAATACAAGTTGTCTGTTTTCCATATCTTTTTCTTTTTCTTTTTTTTAAATTTCTTTCTTACTTTTTTCTTTCTTTATGGTAGTGGTGGGACTGGGGATTGAACCCAGGGCCTTTGCACTACATTACATCTCCATTCCTATTTATTTATCTATCTTTAGGGCGGGGGGGTGAGACAGAGTCTCACTATGTAGTACAAGTTGGCTTCAAACTTGAGGTAATCCTCCTCCCTCAGCCTACTGAGTACTGGGATTACACACATATAACACCACACCCAGTTCTATTTATTTAATTATTTGGAAGGTCTCACCAAATTGTCCAGGCTAGGCTCCAACTTGAAATCCTCTTGCTAGTAGCTCAGCCTCCTGAGCTACTCGTATTACAGGCATGAGTCATTGTGCCCACTGCTTCCCACATCTTTAAAACAGAGATTGTCACACACACACACACACACACACACACACACACACACACACACCCCACAGCTCCTCTAAAAGAGAGAAAAGGAAAATGTCATCCACCTCACAGCATCAACTACAAGTGAGTAGATCTAGAGTACTTAGAATGGGACCTGGCACTTAGTAAAGCAGGGCATACTACCATAGAACAGGGTGGAAAGAGCAAAACTATCCCTTTTTCTCTCTACCTCTATTCAATCACATTTCTCTTCTATAGGGTTACTGTTTAAGTAGATATGTCTACACTATTTATACACACAATCTTTCTCCTCCACTTTCGGTCTCTCCTCTTTCTTTCCCCTGCTTCTCTTCTCTTCTGTATTCCTCTGTTCTCCCCTCCCCTTTCCCACCCTCTCTCTGGCATTCCGTGGTTAGCCCTGGAATGCATGCTTTAAATGACAGCTCTAAAGGTAACTGATCGCTTCTGATAAACACACAACTGGAGAATATTGACTGTCATCTCTATCTTCTGCATTCCTTAGTGCCTGTTGCCATGTACTGAAGATTTGCCATTAGTGGCACTCATCACTCACTTGTTAAGCCAAATCCAAATATACTCAGTTTTCCTTTGACCATTAAAACAATACAAAGTAAATTTTCTAGATGCTTTCACACGAGGTATTCACACATGTAATATTCATTTGTGATTAATTCTATCAACGTAATTTTCCTTTTCCTTCAAGTTTCACTTACTCCTTCCTCTTAAGACCTACCACATTCTACATTTTGTTCATATCTCCATTTCTCCATGACAAAATTGTTAATTTTTGAGACATTAACAGATTTTTAGAACAGAGCAGGTACTCTATAAATATTTAGCATCTGAAGGAAAGGTACATGTGAAATATTTCAAAGAGTTTAAGCATAAAATTTCACTACCATTAATTTCACCTATCTAGAACTGTCACAAATCAAAAGGGGAGCTGTGACTGCTTATTAGTTTCATAACCTCTGGGTAGGGTTTCTTAATCTCTCTTGGAATAAACTTCACCTTTTATAAAATGGAAATAATGCATATCTTATGAGGATTTAAAATGAGAGAACATACATAAAACACATTTTTATACCTAGCACATGGCAGACACTCTGCTGATTTATCTGTTGAATGGATTGATCACTGACAACAGAGAAAAGAGGTACACAAAATAAAACCCTTCTGACTGAATCCTCTCAGCCCAAAATATAATTCTTCTGAGTGTTTATTCAAAAACTGGGATGAGAATGATACATCATGGCAGTGAGAGTACTCATAAATCCAACAGTCTCAAATCAACGAAACTTAAGATTTTACTAGGAAAAGAGTAGAAGGGGATGTCTCCCTCACATCAGTTCTATTTGTCTAATTTTTAAAATCATGTCATCAAGAAAAATGTCTATAACTCAAATTATTCTTAACATACTGACATTTCAAAGAGAAAAAATTCTCTGTCCTAATGAGTTAGAATATTTGAAATATGCTATCAATAAAATTATTTCCCCTAAATTCTTAGCAAAAGTCATCACATTACAACTTGAATCTAATCCCAAGCAAAGGGTTTATAATACAAATAGCCATATAAATTTTATTATCAAAATACTTCAAGTGAAGGAGTAAGCTGTGTAGAAAGTTGTGGGAAGAGCATGACAGGCAGGGGGTGCAGCAAATGCAAAAGTCCTCTGTCCCAGAGGCTCCTGATGCTAAAAGAGCAGCAAGGAGGTGCAAATGACTGGAACAGTACAGAAGGGGTTAGATGTGTCAAGCAAGGTAGGTAACTCATAGTTATAAGTAATTCCTATGTGCATCACAGTGAGAATCTGGGTTTTTACTTTAACTAACTAAGCTAGAAGCTGGCAAACTTTTGATAGTAAATATTTTAGACTTTGGCAGTCTCTGCTCAGACATTCAAATCTGCCAATATAGGATGAAAGCAGCCATGGGAAATATGTAAATTAATGAACAAGGCTGTGTTCCAATAAAATGCTATTTATTTTCATTATGAAATAAAAGATACACAGAGTCACAATCTACTTCCATGATCTCTCTTAAAATCCCATCCATGAAATTCATCACTTTAGCCAAAATGAGTCATTAGGCTATCTTTAAAATAGTCTTATTAATTTAGTTATAACAAAGCTTGGAAAGACATTTTTAATATATGACAAACATGACTTTTTAATTTCATTGTACTCGGTCCATTTTAGTTCTACAGTATCTATTTTTAAAAACTAATTGCACTACAGCTATTTTCAAAACAGTTAACATTCAGCTTGCTAGTGGTTGATGTGAATTCCAAAAGAAGCATGCGAATGGTCTAGATTTGCCTGAACTCCAGGTGTTAAGTATTTTTAATCTGCCTATTGGTATACTTGTGCTTTAATCTTTCCACTTTACAAATTTATATCCTTAAAAACAGAAGGAGGAAAAATAACCTAATGTATCTCTCATGCCTCAAACATGGTTTTTCATCAAATTATTTTAAAAAGTCATGTAGGCAACAAAAATGTACAGAATATGTAACACAAGTCAAGGTGTTTAGGATCAAGTATGAATCACAGTGGAGCACAAAGTTAAATGGACCCACCCTGTGATTATTTCCCCAGTTTCTTAATGTACAACTAGAACAGATATACTGTACTTGGTAACTGGCACAATCCCCATATTGATTCTCTGATCCAGAGTAAGAATCATTACGATAGGAAAGATCAAGGAGAAACCAACATGGGAAAAAGAAAACAAAAAAACAGAAACTGGTGCCACAACCAAAGACCTGGAAGATTGAAAGGTGATGATAACTTGTTTGCTTGAGGTCTGTACATCAAGCAGATGTATTTTGGTGAATGAGTGGATTATCATAAATATAGACAGATAATAACTTCAATCGCAGTTAGTATTCAAAATTTATATTTTTAGAAGATCAAATAAATATAGCCTTTATAACCAGGCAAGCTTTTTTCTCCATATTAACTTGCAAAAAAAAAAAAAACTAGAAGCACCTTGTATTTTGTTAACTATAACAGTCTTGTTTCAGGTATATGTCAACTCTCCTATTCTACAACATAGTCCACAGAGATTTTGATCATATTGAGAGCCCACACCACACTGGCCTACAACACTAATGATACTGTAACAATTCGACCTGATGATCAGAAAATAGTTACTGCTTAGGTATCTTACTAAGATATATGCAATCCAAAAAATGGGAAGTTAAATTTCACTCCTGGGTTTCTGCTATCAATTGTGTCCAGTCAGGACTTAGAAAATAAAACAGTTCTATTTAAAAAGAGAATTTAGGGCCAGTGATTTAGCTCAATAGCACCACATCTGCCTCGCAAGCACAAGGTCATGAGTTCGATCCCTGGTACCAAAAAAAAAGAGAGTTTAATATGAAGAACTAAATAAATATAAAACTGTTAATTACGTGCTTAGAAGACAAAAAAGCAAGTACTATCATCACAAAGGTTATCAGATGCAGAAAGCAGTTTCTACTCTGGGGGAAAAAATGATAAGCTAAAATTATTAAAATTTAGAAGCTTAGAGGAAAAGCTCTTTAGAGTCAAAACTGAGATCCCTGAGGAGACTCATTACACAAATAAAATACTGAGTATAAAATTCTTATCCCAAACTACACAGTCCATTAGTAGTAGAGTTTGAACTAGACTCTGGTCCTCTTGACTTTAAGATCTTTCTACAACATTCCCTGACCAATATTTTGTCAGGTTATTCAAAACTTCTAACTTTCCTTTCACTTAAAAAAAAAATTGGGGGCGGGGGATTTAGCTTAGTGGTTCCGGCACCTGCCTCACAAGTGCAAGGTCCCGAGTTCGATCCCCAGTATCAAAATAAAAAAATAAAAATTAAGGGCTGGGGATGTAGCTCAGAGGTGCTGTGCCTGTCTGGCAACTACAAGGTCCTGAGTTAAATCTGTTATGGAAACAAAAAAAAATTAAATGTCAGGCCTGGTGGTGCACACCTGTAATCCCAGCTCTGGGAAGGTAAAGCAGGAAGATCACAAGTTCCATCCCAGCCTGGACTACTCAACAAATTACTGAGATCCTGTCTCAAAATTTTAAAAAATCTAAATTAAAAAAAAATTTTCAAAATTTAAAAATTTTTAAAAATTAAAAATGGCTAGGGATATAGCTTAGTGTAAAGGCCCTAGCCCAGGCTCAATCCCCTGAACCACCATCTCCCAACTGTTAAAAAGCAAAATTCTCTAAACTCACAGAAATATTAATTATAGATTGTCATTTCTAATATCACATTGGATAGAACCTATTCTGGTTTTTAAAATCATTTAACAAAAGTGGCTTTTGGAAGATGATGAATGTTGTATTTTTATCTGGATATTGATTAAGTGTGATCATTTTGAAAATTCACTGGACTGACTTTTACGCTTTTCTGTTTTCACATGAGGATTCAGAAAGACTGCAAAGTTGTGCTACCATCACTGCTCCTACTTGCCCAGATAAAATAAAACAACAGCCCAATAGAAAAATGGGCAAAAGATAAGCAATTTATACAATACTCAAGCTGATAAATCTTAGATTATTAACTCTTTCATCTCACACAAATTAAAAGAAGGAACAACAAACTGTTCCTGCATTTAATTCCTAAAACAAAGGAGAAATTGGTTTGTGATATGGAAATGGCAGAAATCATGAGAGAAAATGATCGTGTCAAATGATTCCTTATTGAGAAATGTAAATATTGAGCAATCAGGAACATTAAATAGACCTGCAAAGGGAGAACAGAACACCAAAGGGTGAGAAACGGGAATTTGCCAGATCTGGAGTCAAGACTACCTCTATAATTTAATAAATTATGTGAGTTAGGAAGGTTATTTTAGTCCCTTAAAACTATTTCTCAATTCTTAAATGGGTTCAGTAACTCCTATCTTACAGCAATGTGTAAGGACTAGCATTATCATATTGAAAAATTCTGCTTGTATTTTATATTATTACCTGTAAGAAGGATAGTGAGTCTTTTATGAGACACTATTAAAGGAAGAAGAAAATGAAGTTGGATTTCTTTAGGGTTATACTATTATTTTTCATTTTTATATCAACATCTAATACAGTGCTTGATATAGGATAGTAGCATTTCAATAAATATTTGCTTAATTGAACTATATACGTCTTGAGAGGTTAGCAAAACAGTTGTGGCAGAATTTAAAGCAATAAGACTTCTCTCGTAGGAGAAATAATTATAGATTAAGTAATTATAAATAAATAATTATAGATTAAATTTTCAGAAGTCTTATGGAAAAGACCAACTGGATGTAAATATCTAAATGTCTTATTTTAATAAAGATTTAAACAAAAAGAGGATAAATTTAAAATTTAAGATACATTGATGACGTAAACTTTCTGTTAAAATGGTTTCTCACTGAAAGTTCCCAAAGTAACAGACTCCAAATTCCTAATAAAATGCTCAGAAGACAAAAAGGGGAAAAAAACCTTATACTATGGTCCCCAACTAAAAATTGTATATAATCAGATGCCATGATTCAGGAAGAATTGGAATTATGAGAAAAATAAAGATATACTAACCAAAACGATGAAACAAAACAAAAAATCCAACTTAGCTCTTGATGTAATCTTTGCTAAAGCAAACAAATATCCAACTGCAAAATAGCAATTTTTCTCCAAACTTCTGGTGGAGTTAATACTCTTTACCCTCTTGGCCTCCACTAGTATTTTTTTTAAGAACTAGGCACAGTCTACAAATACAAATGGTAAGCTATAAATGCTAAGAAAGTAGGGAGACATTGTAGTGGTAGAGAATATTTCAAAACTGAGACTCAGAGTAAAATGCTTGAGAGGGTAAAGATAGAAACCTTTTTTGGAACTATAGATTTTTTCCAAAAAGAACAAAGATGAATATTTTTATAATTCTGGGCATAGGAAAGCCATTCTTAACACAAGACATAAATCTCATGACTGAAAAAGGAGAAAAATTAAGATTTGTCTATCAAAAAAAATAAATTGATTTGACTATGAAGTATTTAAAACTACTGCCATAAAAGACTATATACAAAGTTAAAAGACACCTTTACTACACATAAGTAGAATATCCATGAGAATCAATAAAACAACCTACACCCCAATAGAAAAATGGGCAAAAGATAATAAGCAAGTTATAGAATGAAATACAAATGGTCAAAAAACCTAAGAAGCACACACTCATTAATAACCAGGACAAATGCAAATGAAAACTTTTCTGATCATAAAAATGACAAGATATGAGGACTTGAAAATAATCGACACTGTCAAAGGGGATAAGCTAACACAATTCCCACAAAAGCTTAAATATATACAATTAAGATCTATCACTTTTGCCTCCTTACAGTACTGGTACTATAAAAAACATTTTACACTCTATGTACAATACTGTATTAGCATACAGTTATCCAAACGAGTCTTAAATTTTGGGGTCTTAAAGCCTGTCTACACCCCTAAAAATTAAAGGGCAGATGAATTGTTACTGGAGCTACAGAAGGACTGACTATAAAGCGACAGAAGGGAATTTGGAGTAGGTGAGGAAACTGTTCTATATGATTGTGGTAATAACTGTCCAAAATCACAGAACTTTATATTAAAAATAGTGAATATATTGTATACAAATATACCTTTTATAAAAACCTGACTTAAATTGGAGGAACCCAAAGAGCTTTTGTTTATGAGGCTTGCAAGTATTAACACTTAGCATAGTAGAAAATGTAACTGAACTTTAAAATAGTTTTCAGTTATTTTTAAAAATAATAAATGCACTAAATGTTAACATAATTTATTCTTCATGAAAAATAACTTTTTCAAAGCAAAAACATTTTGTGAGAAGAGAAAAACTGTTGTATTCTGTATTGCTCTTACCCTATCACAAGTCATTATAGCCTCTGCAAAATTTAACTGTACACTTACGAGAAAATGAGAGTGAAAAGATGAATAATTCACTGTCAAGCTCTGTGAAAAAAAAAAAAACCTGAATACTATTATGAAAATAATTTTAACCAGAAGTGTCAGGGAACCCCATGAGTTCCTGGGCCACACTTTGAGAACTTTTGATTTAGCCAATACAAGAAAATGTCAAATTTTGAATATGGACTAGAAACAAAATGTACTTCTTTTTAAATTAAGGAAGCAGTATCCTATGTAATTATCTGCTCCACTTAAATATAGTAATATTCCTCTACTCCGGGTCAAAATCTCTACCAAAGAATGATTTACAATGAGCTACAGACTCCAACGTAAGTAAAAATATACTTTTGAGACCCAAGGATTTAGGAAACGAGTAGTCCATAAGAAAGTTACAGTACCATGTTTAAACCTTCACTCATCAACCATCTGAAGGACAAGGCAGATCACGGGCAGCATGAATACATGAAAAGGAGAGAAATGTCTGACCTTAAAGAGATTCATAAAATACAAAAAGAAGGTAGAATAACTGCAATAAAATAAAGCAACATAGGAGCAGGCATAACCTAAATATAAGAAGAGAAAAAATAAACATCCCTTGATCACATGGTTAACAGAAGAACACAAAAGCCTGTGTTAAATCAGGCATGGTGGCGCAGGCCTGTAATCCCAGCCCTGGGGAGGCTGACGCAGGAGGATCTCTGGGAGTTCGAGGCCAGCCTGGGCTACATAGTGAGTTCAGGCCCAGCCTGAACTACAAAGGGAAACCCCGCCTCAAAAAACAAAATAAAACAAAAAAGCCCCGTGTTAAGCCCCTATGCCCATTCCACAGGTGACGAAACTATGCCAAATGACTAACTTGTGCAATGTCACTCGCGACTGTGAAAGCGAGACTCCACTCACTTCTCAAGCAATCATTCTGTCTCACTTGCTATCCGTGGCATTAGGACACAGCGTTAGGGAAAAGGCTGCAGAACCCACAGGAGGCTACAAAGCTCCACAGTTCAAGTGCTTGCACAACTTTCACAACTGGACAGTAATACCTGTCACTCCAAGGGACCAAGTCAGGAGCGTGCGGTCCAGGGCGACCGGCGGCGCCCAGCAGACCGCGGGAGCGGCGGGCGGGCGTGGGCAGCAGAGGCTCGCGGTTCTCCAGCACCGGTACCGGGGACCAGGCAGCGACTGACAGGACCACGCCCGCTCGCCCACACGCCGCGTCCAGGACCAGGTCGCGTCGGCTGGGACGAGTCCCGGGGCCCCCTCCTTCAGCGGCCTCAGTTTCCCCATCTGTACTCCACGGGTCCGCCGAGCTGGGTCTTGGCGCCCCTCCCCTCGGCCACCGGAACCGTCCGGGCCGGGGGCCGGGGACTGAGGGAGGGCAGCCCTCACTGAGAGGGAGAGGAAGAGGGCGGCTACCCGCACTCACCCGGCTGGTGTTTCATTGCCATCACGGACACTAGGTAGTGGGCGATGTCAAAAAAGGGGAACATGGACGTGTGGGAGAAGGTCAGCGTCAGGTCATCCCACGAAGAGTCCATGGCGACTACCGACCGCGGCAGCCCGCCCCGGCCACAGGCTCCCCTCCGGCGCGGCGGGGGAGGGGGAGGGGACGGCCGCGGCAGCGCGCTTTGTCGCAAGGCTCCAGCCCTGCGCGTGCGCCCTGGAGCCGGGACCCGGGCGCCGAGGGGCGTGGCCGCCCTCTCCGGGGACCCGCGAGGTCGAGGGCAGTTGGAGGGGGCGGGGCGAGCGCGTTCCCGGCGGCCCGCGGGGCCTGGCCTTGGGTCTCCTAACAAGGGTCCTTCGTCACCTCGGATCCGGGCGCTGGGCGGGGACCCAGGGGACCAACAGACGAGCAGAGGTAGACCGCTCAGATTTCTTTCTGTACATTAATGTGATCATTCACCTTTTATCGAGCAACCACGGTGTAAGTCACGTTGTGACTTATTGAAAATACAAAAAAAAACACAATAATATCTTACCCTCAGGAAACTTGCGTTTTCCCGAGTTTTGTTTTGTTTGTTTTATTTTTTTAAGAACGCGCATAGCTGTACAAAGCGTGAGAAATTTGGGAAAAGGTACTAGAAGCAGAAGAGGGTGGTTGTCAGCTCCACCTGAAAAGGCAACAAAGAGTGTTTGTCAAAGAAGGGAAGGAGGAATTAATAAAAGGATTGAGGTTACAAAGAGAACTAGAAAATGAGTAGGTTAGGGTTAGAAAACAGTAAGTTGAGTTTGGCAGCTTTGACAGATCTGCCAATACCAGGAAAATGGGAAATACACACAGGAGGAGATGCTAGGTATTTAACAACTACATGGGAGCGTGCACTGCAAAGGGAGATTTTCTTCACTGAATATGTAACTATTTGTTATTTTTGGTTTGGTTTTGATTTTGCTTGCTCTATATCAAGCATTTTGCTAGATGTTAGAGGCACTGCCCTAAACACTAAGTGCTTAAAAGGTAGGAAAATTTTAGTAAAGTTCTATATTTCTGTACTTACCAAGAAACAATAAACTTGTTAAAATAAGTGTCACGTGATTTTCTAAGCAAACATTTCTTATAGAGAAGTGGTTTTAGATCTCTAGCACACTCTCTGGTAAGCACCTGCAGTTATCTATACTTTGATGTTTAAGTCAGTTCTTTCTATACTTTTTATAGGTTTCCTTATCCTAGCAATTTCAGAGTTAGGAATTTAGGGGCAGAACTTGGCTGTTACT
This sequence comes from Heterocephalus glaber, assembly GCF_000247695.1. Next base: position 5,721,134 of record NW_004624758.1, read on the forward strand.
TTCTAAAAGTCCACTATATTTTATTAGTCTTAAATTTCACACCATATGTGTTTTATCCCTAGACTTACAAAATACTTAACGTTAAGTACTGTTTTTTGTCGGGGTTTTTTTTTGCTTGTTTTTTGTTTGTTTGTTTGTTTTGGTACCGGGGATCAAACTCCAGGCCTTGCGCTTTTGAGGTAGTAACCTGAACCACTGAGCTAAATCCCTGGCCCACAAAATAATGTAAAGTAATCCTTACAAAATTTCTAAGACATTATGTCTATGCATGTAACATTGTGGGACATAATTAAATTCATTATTAACATCAGTAAGCCAACACGGAAAAATACCAGTAATATTTTTAAGAAGATATGTCAAGGGCCAAGGATTTAGCTCAGTGGTTTTGCTGCCTGCTGCACAAGTGCAAGGACCCGAGTTCGATCCCTGTACCAAAAAACAAAAGAGAAGGTACATCAAGCATTTTACTTACCTTAAAGAGATTAATTCCAACAGAGAAGAATTTATCATGCCAGACTCTACAAGTAATCTGAAATGTGTTTCATTTCAAAACTGCAGAAATAAGCTTGGTCACATGTGCCTAGACCCAAATTGAAGACTTTTTTTTATCTAAGGGAGATTAAATAGTAATCTCACAAAAAATAAGTTCTATTCAAATTTTAAATGAACTCATTGTATTTGCCCCTGGTCAGTGTATAGGTTATATTTTAGTCTAATGAAATGGGGTATAGTAGAAGAAAATGGGGGGTGAAGTGAGGGAAAACTTTGAATTGGTAACAAGAAAGGGCAAAATTCAAGAAAATTATGTGTGAAAATCCAAACTTTTCCTGACTTCTAAAAGTGGTTAACAAAATTACATATTTATTGCTCATAAAATGAATCCAAATTACAAAGTGTACTTCATTTATTAAGAAACAAATTTGAACATCTGAAAAAGATTTTGACTAAACCTATTGGAAGCAAATGTGAATTCAAAAACATATAGAATTAATTTTTATAAATCAGATTGCTCAGCAGCATCACTGTTGACATTTTGGGCTGAACAGTTCTCACTGGAAGATGGTCTTGTGTATTATAGGTTGGATACCAGCACCCCTGGCACTACATGCCCGTAATACACACACACAGTATATTTCCGCACACACACCAGCTGACAACCAAAAATGTCTGTAGATATTGACAAATGTCCTCAGGATAAGGTGGGGAACACACAATCACCTCAGGTTAATAATGAACAAATGCTTCCCTCAGCAGTATGTCTCTATTAACACAAACTTTACAGTTCTGCCACTAACATTAATCACCAGATCAAAATACTCTTGTAACCCTTCTTAGTTTCAGCTTGCTCATCCATCTCCCTAGCCCAAGTGGCAATGTCCTGAAATTCACCATTATAAATGCAATCATAGCCATTTATTACCTGCAATACTGCTTTCTATCCACTGAGTGGCATGCCTTTCACTCTGGGAAATCCTAAGAATAACTTTTTAAAGGATCCTGAAGAATCCATAATTACAAAGTTTCATAATAAAAGTTAAATTGCACTTCTAAACTTTAATATTCGGTGAGGCATTTCTATAAAGTCTTTTTGATAGACACTTGATAACTGCACTGTATCAGATTATATTATAATGATGTAAGACAAAATATGTGTACTTTGAATTAAACTTTTTTTAATGTTCAGGATTATCAAGGAGAATTAACTACAGAGCAACAATTGTCCTCAAAATATCCAGATCATTCAATTCAATCAGTACAGTGAGATACTGGGTCATGAGGTCTAGTGATAAACTAACCCAAATACATACTAAACTCTTTATATTTAATAATAGTTCCATTGACATTGTCTGTCAGAAAATATGACTTTGCTTGTGTGTTTGTTATACTGGAAATTAATATCTCTTTCTATAAATATCATTTATACCTCTAATATCAACTGTTGAACTAAAACTAGTCTCTATACACAACAAGTACTAATTTACCTAATTATAATCTGATGATGGGGCCGGGGATTTAGCTCAGTGGTTTTGCTGCCTGCTGCGCAAGCGCAATGACCCAAGTTCGATCCCCGGTACCAAAAAAAAAAAACCTGATGTTATCAAAGGGAATGGCTCTACTTTTCATCAATGCCAGGACTGCCAAAACTGCAGTCTTTCACCACTGCCATAGTTGTCAGTTGTCTGTTGTTAACACTTGTGGTTACAATCTGTCAAGTGTAACAGGTGCCATAAAGTCACAGAATATTAGAATTTTAAAAGTTGAGTGGATGCTTTAAAAACAAAAAGTACCTTGGAGTACAAGTAACTTAACCAAATAAGAAATTTACTGAAAAGCTGCCAGGGAATCTTATGAAAGTGAAGAAGAGTTGAACAGTCAAGCCCCAAAAAGAGCTAGAAGCAGGGCATTTCTAAGATCAGCAACAGGTGAGTATAGGCTTCTCTCAGTGACTGGTAATAATGCCAACATCCCTCAGCCTCTGGGTTCCCCTATTCAATACTGCCAGGGTAGACCACCTACCCTAGCATGGGAAATGTGTCCTGTCTTGGTTATGGGAGGCTGGGCCACATGATTCAGATCTTACATATCCCTATGTATTGGAGTCTATTTCCTGACAAAGAAGGGAACCAGGCAGCCATCTCAAGAGGTATCTATTATAATAATTTTTCTTTATCTTGTCTATTTTAAAGTAGGAAGCTATGGCTAGAGAGAAGTCACAAAGACATCCCATAACAGACTAGAATTTACTGTTGTGATTCAATCAGTTTCCCCTAAGTACAAGTACTGGATTTTCTCCTGTTCAACACAACCTAAATACTGTATTTCTAAAGTTTTCCTTTAGAAGACCCAACATCTCTGTGGCAGTGAAAAGTCTTCCCACCAGGGAAGACTTATTAGTAATCACAAAGTAACACCATCCTGTCCTTTAACGTTGTCTCAACAGATTCCATTACTTTCTCATCACTTATTATGTTTTTTAAAAAAGAAAAGAAAACAGTTTAGCACAGTTGTTGTAGAATTCTGAGATACAAGAAAGACTAAGTGGGAGTCAGGAGGATTCATTTAAGGTGTATACACCAGGTCAGGGGACTTTGTGTTCAAAATGGCTGAGCATTGAAGAGAAGCTTCAGCTTTTATACATTTTGTTGAAGGAAGTAGTTTTTCTAGGGACATAGCTAGTGAGTTTACCAGTACAGGACAGGGCAGACAGGTTTGTAACTTTGCCTTGAAAGAAGACAGTGTCTTATGAATCACATGAGAACAGAGTGTCATAAACTTTGCTTACAGGACATAGCTGTTAATTTTATCTGTACCAGAATAAAGAGTTACAGCTACAGGGGAGAGGGTGGAGATAAGGAGGGCTGCCCAAGACCAGTAAGGACTTGTTTTCCTTTAAGTCCTGCTTCACAGTTAAAATGTTATTCTTCCATCTGATTCAGGACTTCTCACCTCAGATCTGGTCTACCTGTTCCAGGGACTTTCAGTGGGAGAAAGGAGTATAGTGGCATCTTTCAACATTTCCTCATCTTCCACCCCTTCCATCCTCTACTGTCAGGCCAGTGAGTGGGTTGGGGTGGGAGAATTCTAGTTAAGGTACACTTGGAAAGCATTGGTTATACTTTTTGATTTGGGCCTTATGGTTTTATTGTGGGAAATATTTTATTTATTAGTCACTTTCCTTGTCATCAAGACATAATACCCAACACCCACAACTCAAAGGAGAAAAGGTTTATTCTGACTTAGATTTTCAGTCCAAGGGTGAAAGGGCATGGTGGAAGACCCTGGCCTGGAGGAAAGCTCCTTACATCCTGGTGGTCGGGAATCAAAGAGAGAAGGGAGGAGTCAGGGATGAGAATATACCCTTCCAGGTCACATGCCCTGTGACCCACCTCCAGCCAGGCCCCACTTCAAGTCAGCTGTAGCCCTCCATAATCTAATCACTTTCCTAAAACCCCACCTCTGAATACATGAGGCTTTCAGGGAACATTCCAAATCTAACTGCAACAACTATTTCTGTCTTTTTTTTAATGGCAGGCACCCAGTCTAACTCATTCACAGGGTACATTGTGGGCTCCCCAATGATGCCATAGGCCTTCAAGTCTTTGTTATGCACAGTATGGCAGATACTATCAGAGGACTAACCCTACGTGAATATGGAGCTCTGCATATTAGGTTAAAGCATTAAATATGGTGTATCCAGACTCTCACTGGAGTTACCATGTGTTGAAATATGGCAAACAAAACTAAAGGGAAGGTCTGTTGACATGCTTCTGAAAAAAAAAAGTGAAGAACAAGTGGTAAGATTGACACTATCCAACCTCAAGATTTACCATAAAGCTCTAGTAATCAGGACAAAATGATAATAGTGAGAAAATAGAAAAGTAAACCAATTAGAAAATTTGGTGAGAGGAGGTGAGCCACTCCCAGCGCACAGGAGGAGGCTTCTGGGCCACCATACCACCCCCCGCCAGCACAAAGGAAGTGAGCCACACAGGTGCTAACAGCAACACTCTCCCCCCTTGAAATGAGAAGACATGTAAATAATTTTCAAAACCAGACTCCCAGATCACCTAAAACAACCCCAAATGGAAAGGAGATGGAACACTCTGATATTCAACCACCTGGACTCCCTGAACTGGCAACAAAAGAGGATTTGGAAAACATGAAATCAGAAATAATTTCTCAGATAACAGCAGACAGTGTGCCCATAGTGCAAGACATGATTAATAAATCTAGAGAGGACACAGATTAAAAAAAATAGAGGAGCTGAGGAACATGATGGAATTCCAACATAAGAAACAAATGGAATCCATAAAACAGATACAAACAGATTTCCAGGAGATAAAAAATTCCACTGAAAGTCTACACAGCAGAATGAGCCAATGTGAGGACAGAATTTCAGATATAGTATATAAGATTGTTATTAGTGGTCAGGAAAAAAATTTCTTTAAAATTGTAAGAGACCATGAGAAATCAATTCAGCAGCTGCTAGATGATGCAAAGAAGAATAACATAAGACTGATTGGG
>NW_004624758.1:5733116-5764264 GCF_000247695.1 Heterocephalus glaber
TATATATATATAGAGAGAGAGAGAGAGAGAGAGAGAGAGAGAGCGAGAGAGAGAGCAATAAAAGACAATACATTTTTAAAAGAAAACTCAGAACAACAATGTACAAAAACCTTAACAGGCAATTCACCAAAGAGGATATCCAGGCTGGCAATGCAGCTCAGTATTAGAGTGCATCCTTAGAACTCATGAAGCCTGAATCTCTAGCTATGCAAAAAATAAAAAAAGACATCCAAATAAGCAATAAACATATGAAGAAGTGCTCACCTTTAATAGTCATCATAGAAATGTAAATTGAAAGTACAATAAGATAGATTCATCAAATAACTAAAAGGGAAAAGATAATATCAAGTATTGATGACATGTAAAGCAAATTGAATTCCCTTGCACTGTTGGGAGTATAAATTGGTACAATCATTCTTGAAAACTAGTGGTATCTGCTAAAGGTGAACAGTTACATATCCTCATACCTAAAACTTCCATCCCTAAAAGTGTATATATGTTCACCATAAACAGGTCTATAAGTGTCCATAGCAGTATTGTTTATAACAACCCCTCACAGAAAACAACCCAGATGTTCATCAAAAGTAATATAGATGAGTAGATTGTGGTGTAGACTTACAACATATAAGCACAACATTCTAAAACTGAATGAAATAATGATACCTGTACCAACAGAAATGAATCTCACAAGTTTAATGTTGAAATCCATATGCCAAAGATATATATGAGAGAGATAGAGAAAGATGAATTATACATTCTTGCATGATTTCATTTATATAGAGTTCAAAATGGGTAAAACTAATCTTTGGAACTGGAGATCAGCATAGTAACTGCTCCTAGGGGTGGGAAGAAGGATTTAGTTCTGTAGCTTTGGGTTCTATTTCATGACATTGGTGTATTCATTTTGTGAAAATTCATAGAGTTGCATTTTTATGACTTGTGCGCTTTTCTTTTATATATATATTTATAATTTAAAATACATGTACTTGAATTATTTAAATTTTGTACTTCAATAAAAGGAAGGGAAATTAGATCTAACAAATTTACTAAGCACCGTGGGACTTGCTTGGTTGGCAACCTTTTGTTTTGTTTTGTTTTGTTTTGAGACAATGTCTAGCTATGCAGTCCAGGCTGGCCTTTAACGCACTGCGTAGCCCAGGCTGGCCTTGAACTCAAGGCAATCTTCCTGTCTTAGCCTCCCGAGTGTGAGATTACAGGCATGCACCGTAGGCAATCTTGTCTGCCTAAATTTTCTGTCTATCCAGAAGAGGTCTGAGAATAACATGGTAAACCAGGGATATGAGCCTATCTTAATTCATGTGTGTTTGTAATCCAGTTGAATGCATAGTTATGCCATGGGTTCAGCTGGAGATTTCTTCTGGAACTTCAAGATACAATAGCTAAACTACACTTAATTTTCTTAATTCTACATTCCCTTGGAGTCTGTCTCTCAAAGAATTTCCTTCAGAGAAGATAAGGTTAATTATAATCATCCTAGAGTTCATCTTTAGGTGCAGTAATCTAAGGCTTTAAGAGTGATTTTTTTAAACTCAAGGGAGAGCTGCTTACAAAGTAGAGCAGGGGTAACAGGTTCCACATCTGTATACTGTGTGGCCCCTCAATTATAAGCTTTTGCCTATGACAAGGGCCTGCCTCCTCTTCTTCTTTCAGATAAGTAGGATTAAAATTCTTATCTGGTGTTGTTGCTTGGAAAAATATATAATTTGGGCTCCAGACATGCTTGGAAGTGCCTGTCTAGGAGGTAATATGTGTCAACCCACCACAATTCAAGGCTGGATTGAAACTAAGGTACCTAAACTCAGGCTCAAAATTCACTGAACAGCTATTCTGCACTGGCTAACAGATTTCCAGGGCAGCAAGGGTAGAGATGAGAACCTATTCACTGGAGACTGTCATTCAAGAAAAATGAAATGGGCCAGGCTCAGTGGCACTGTGCCTGCTGCGCAGACACAAGGTCCTGAGTTTGATCCCTGGTACAAAAAAAAAAAGTGAAATGGCAACTAGTTCAACAGTTATAGGAAAAGATAATCACTACCATTATTGTCTACATTGGACTCTTGTGGATATTTGTGAGGAAATTCCAAAACGCTGGTTTGTGCATCTAATTAACCTTATATCCAAATCAAGAGCACCTCTGAGCTCGCAGAAATCCTTGCTCTTGTGGCACACAGACATGGACAAATTTTGAAGAGCATAAGAAATGCTATAATCGCAGAAAGCACAATGTATCATGGAAGCTTTTGGAGGCTGAGTTACTAACCCAAACCAGAGAGATTAAGAGAGCCTGGGAAGCAGCTCGTTGGTAAAAGCAGTAGAGTTATAACCCTATTTTGTATACTATGATGATTTGCCTGCCCTCCCTGGATTTTAAGCAGGAGATATCTTTTAGGAGGTTTCTATCAAATAACATGGCAGAAAGTTTGACCACTAAATAGTGGACATCCACGCAGTTTTTAATTTACAGAGTGCCCAACTTTCAGCTAAATGTAGAGACTCAGAAATTGGTCAGGACTTTAGTCTACAAGTCTTATAAAAATGTCTTCTAAAAATCCTAAGCCCAAGTCTATGAAGTAATACAATTTCTGTTTACAGCAAGTGAAAGAATAGTCTTTCGAGTAAGGCAGCCATTATCAAGTAAGATAGCCATTATCTGATGAGCTGTTCTATAGGGTATTCTACTTTTCATGCTCCTGTTTATGTATCTAATCACAGGATACTGGATCCATGTACCCTACACTTTCCTTCTCCCGTTATCATATTAGGAGCTCTCAAAGGTCCACTGCTAGATCTCTTGGTATATCATGGACCTCCCTGGTCCATGACACATGTGTCTACCAAAGGCTGGGCTGAGAAAGCAGGTAATCTTTTGTCTTCCTCAGAATGCTGAAGGGCTCAAGGATTTCCACTGGTATACAGCCAATCACAATGTTTAGTACATGGGAATGGGAGATGGGGGAAATGACAAAGAGTTAAACTGAGATCTTTCTGCCAGCTTCTGCAATACCTCATCCTTCCATAACTACCTTCCCACAAAGGTGGTTCAAATGAGCCACTACTCAGACCAAAGAACTAGCATAGAGTTCTGGGAACAAATGGCATGGTACAACAGTTCGGTGTTGTACAACAGTTCAGAAAGTTGGATCTTTGTGAATAATGACAGACATAGATGGGACCCTATGTCTTTATAAGAAGTCTCATATATTGTAGGGGCAGAAACGTGGCACTTTTCTTCACCAACATTAAGGTCCTGGCTGACACTCCTATAACAACACATGTTAACAAGAGAAATGCATAACAAATTTAACCAGAAGTTTTATTTATTATAAAGGTTTCAGGGCCGGGGATTTAATTCAGTGGTTCCACTGCCTGCCTCACAAGCATGAGGTCCCAAGTTCGATCCCTGATACCAAAAAACCCCAACAAAAACCCACAATATTATAAAGCTTTCAGAAACAAAGATCCAAGGAAAACTGTCTGGTTTTATGCTTATGTTTGATGAAAAATGGTCATTTATGAAGAAATGTGATTGAACAAAAGAGTATGATGTAATGGTAATAGACTGCTAGGGGAAACCCAACAAGGCCTGTCCAGATTCTTCTTGGCCTCTCTTTGTAGCACTGCTTCTTCCAAGGTATGGGCAAGATTCCTTTGGATTGGAGCTAAAGAAGACAGAAGGGAGAAGAGTGAGCTTTTCAGGCTTTATGGCTTGCTTTGAGGGAGAGAGGTTCTAGTTTCTATAACTAGCCTTGAGGAAGAGAAATCCCAGTTTCTGTGACCCCCTTTGGGAGTTAAAAAAGGAAAAGATAGAAAGACAAGAAAAGGTCAGAGAGATCTTAGTTTTGAGCCCTTGCTGTCTCCTTTAGCTCAAGGGACTCTGTATGCCAAAGTGCCATACTTTGGGGTGTCATATTTTGATCCCAAACAACATTAAGCCACTGGATCTGATAACCATCTGGTCTTTTGTTTGTTCACTTTCTCTGGCTTTAATCCCAGATGTGACAATGGACTGTGATTCTTACACTGCATTTGTATTTGGTAATTTTCATTGTGCTACCCTAGAAACTGATCCTAGGTAAAACACCCAAAGCTATTTGGACTTAGTTTTTGCCATCTTGCCCATTCTAACCTGATATATTACTCCTTTCCTCTTCTTTGTTTTTATCTTTAATATGCTTGCCTCAAGAGTATCAGCTCTTAGAGACTTCACTCTGCTATGTAACTGGCTTGGGGAAGATCATTCACATTTTATTCTATATTCAAGGATTTCTGGGTTCTGGCTTTGGGGAATCCTTGAATGTATACAACACAGAGAAGAAAAAAGTCCCAGAATGAATTCAGTAATAAAATGTCTCAATAATATTAATGTCTCTTCGTAGGTCTAATGGGAAATGATTTAACCTTATGCAATATAAGCATTTTATGTTCCTCAATTTTTTTAATATTAGCCAAATTTTTAAATCTTTTAAGTTAAAACAAATCTATCATTGTTCTCATGAAGAAGTCATATTTTTCACAGAGCTATGTCTTTGATACTTATTTGGATTTGGTCAAGGCGGTTAGCTTGACAAGCTCCCAAGACTGCAGCTCACATCCACCAACGTATAACCCATATGAGGCTTATGATGAGAATTTGAGAGAAATATAGGTGTAGCACTAAAATTCTGACAGAGTAGTATTTCATCAGCAAATCAAACCCATCTACAGCAAAATTAATACCAAGGTTGTTTAAGTGCCCACTGTTGCTTAGATTGTAGATTAAACTAGTAGCAAAGAAGGTCTGAACTTGGTTTAGAACAGTGAACCATCTAAGGAAATTAATTTAAAACTACTAGTGAAAACCTTTCAGACAAAGTGTCCTAAAGCACCTAGTAGTTGAATAAGAACATTTTGGTGTTAAGAAATTATTTAGGTTCATCTGAAGTTTTCTACCTCCAACTCTCTGAAATTCCACTTCACATCCCAACCAGGATCCGAGGCTATGAGATTCTAAGAATGTTTTTCTAACTTCAAAAAGAGAATTGTGGAGAGGATTGAGAGTGGAAATGAAATACGCCTTTGTTTTCTGCTTTTGAAAGGAACTTATTGTCCCTGCATGTTATGTTGCTGCTCATTTAACCTATTTTGGGGTAGGTGGGAGGGGACCATGGTGAAGTGAGCATCTGACTGAGAAGGCCTCAATCATTCTCATTATTTTCAGCATAGTTAATCTTTTCAGCTCTGTAAATGAACTGTGAATTACAAGAGTCTCTCAAATCAGAAACAGGAACTCGGTAAAAGATCCCAGAGGGAGTGGGGCTCTGGCAAAGAAGAAAGATGTGTTCCTGTGCAAGCTGTGACATGGACAGGTGTGTGGCAGACAGTCTCCAGGGAAGATGCCTCCAACTGCTGAAGCTGTATCACCCAAGGGGATAACCAATTTAGGAACTAATTAGCAAAAGTACTGAGTGCCAGCCAACCAAGGCAGCAAGAACTAAGGGAGACCCTGAATGGTATTAAACACCCAAAAACAGTAACAGGGAAGTTTAGCACTGGAAGTGAGCTGAAGTTTATCAAAATACTTGTCTAGATCATTCCAGTGGAGCAATTTCACTTCCCCATTTGAAAATTCAAATTAGTTCTTCCAACTTCACAATGCATGGAGGTCTTTTGAAGATTATTAGAGGAAACTTTTAACATTTTTGGGTCCTTTCCTACTCACATGTGAGAGAATGGAATTGTTGACCTAGGCTTCTGTGACAAGCATCCTCGGAGTGGGTAGGTACAGTAGATTTGAAATCAGAAGTTCAGTTGTTAACTAGAGGATTCTTCTTGGATGAGCCAATCAATACTTAAAAGTACAGATTAAAAATACCAGGTTTTTACCAAAAATCAAAACCAAAAACAAAAAGTACCAGTTTTATTTACCTCACAATCTGTTATGAAAATCAAGTTATATACTTCTGTTATATTTTTTGATTAAACATAAAGCTTTATACAAACACAACTTCTCTTTTAAAATCCTCTGTGAGCTGGGCGTGGTGGTGCATGCCTGAAATCCCAGCACTCTGGGGGTCTGAGGCAAGAGAATTGAAAGTTTGAGCCTGGCCTGGACAAAGTTATCAAGGCTCTATTTCCAAATAAAAAAATAAAAAGGGCTGGAAATACAGCTCAGTGCAAAGGCCCTGGGTTTAATCTCTGGTACCACCATAAAAAGAAAAAGGAAGAATATTAAAAAGTCCACTGTGGAACATGACCAGCAGAGTCAGCCATTTTCTGTTCCTCAATGGACTTAGAGAACAGAAGAATTGCAACAACTTACTGAGTTATTTTCTAATTTTTGTACATAGAATATCGTTTCCTACCAGACTATAAATTCTCAAGGGTGAAAACTAAGTGTTAGGCAACTTCATGTATCCAAGAGAGCACAAATATCATCCTTAATGGGTAATAGTTGCCCATAACTATTTTCTGAACTGTACCGCCTAGCTTCAGCTTCCAACAGTATGTATTGATCAGCCAAGAGGGTAAATGTAACAGAGAAAACCAGCACTGTCATTGTGGTCCTGCTGTGTTTCTGCCATGCCGCCTGCTCAGTTCTAAGCACAGCCGCTTCTGGACACTCTAAACTGTCGAGAGCGCTGCAGGCTTCCCAAAGGAGGATTTTCTGCCGCCGAACAGAGGACCAACATTCTTCTTGTACTTTTGGGGGGTAGGTTACTGACAAAGTCATTGTCCCTCTCTTCCTGGCCTTAGCCCTCTGCAGATCTTGTTATGCTATTTAGGTTCATGAAGTACAAATTAGCATAATCCGATTAGATTAGCTGCTGAGGGGCATCTTTGGTCTGAAAAGCAGGGAGAAGAAAAGTGTCTCACAAAGAGGGGAGCCTGGAAGAGGGGTGAGGAGGGGTGACAATTGCTCCTGTGCTGTGGGTCTGAATGCTTGCACCTGCACAAGCCCTCTTGTAAATAAGGACTCTCAGATGGTATTAAAGGGCACTGAGGAGTCCTGGAGCTTGGGGAAGTAAGCATGGGGACGAGAAAGGCAAGACAGAAGCTCTGCATCCCATTAATTGATTTATCTGCATTGGCAAAGTGGCGCTGCTGACAGAAGAGAATGTCCATTTGATTCCTACTCAGCACTGAGAGAGGTCAGCCCCCCGAAAGCTGGCATATCGAGATAACGTCTTAGAATCTCTGCAAGAGACCGATAAGGGGTTTACTTATGGGAAACAAAGTCCATTGGATCTTTGATATCAGTGTTTTCTGAATCAGCCTCCTGTATTTTATTTCTGGAAAAGGAAAAAATAAATAAAATCTAGGTGGTAGTAGTTGTTTTAGCCTTTGGGTAATTTGAACCTAAAACCACAAAGACAAAGCCAACAATCAACTGATACATTTTGATGGAGTGCACCTTTCTCTACTACAGAGAGTGTGTGGGTATAATTGAAGTTTTTATTAGTTTGAAAAATAAGAAACTCTAACTTATGTATGGAGTGTTGAGTTTCAAGCAAATGATTTTTTTACTATTCTTAAGGGGAAGAGAAATCTTTTCCTCCCCAAAATATGAAGAAGTCCCAAGACCCACTTGCTAAGAACTAAGCATCAAACACATCGGTTTTCACAGTCCTCAGGAAACACCTTAGTGTGTCTGACTCTATGGCACTAACTTTTGGATATTTTTTCCTTTACCAAAATTCTTGTCATAAAAAAATCCTAATCACCAACAAATTTACTCTCTGCTTTTTATTTTAAATTCTTTTCCATCTCTGAGTGCCAGCAATGAGTATTTCTTTCACGGAAGTTTCTATTCTTGAAGGCAGAAGAAATAGTCAAGGAAATTTGACCTTTGCTGAAAGTAGACCTGGGTTCAGAGCCTCCCTCTCCTGTTTTGTATCTGTGTGACCTCAAGTTGTCTGTTAGACTCTTTTAACCCACAGTTTCCCCAAACTGTAAACTGGAGCAAGTATCTGCATTAAATAGTTGTTTAAGATTTGTATAAAACCTCTGGCCCGTCACAGATACACAATGAATATCAATAACCCTTACTTATTTATACTTTGACTTCCTTCTCAACCAAAACCTGCTATATTCAGATACACTTATGTCATGTATCCAAGAAGGTATTGTAAGATACTCAAGCACAGTGCATCGAGATTTTTAGTCCCAAGAGCCACATTTTCTCCACATTATCTTTCCTTTTGTTTTATCAGTACATTTATCCTTACCAATTTCTGTAAGGAATAAAGCGTCTTTCCTCCTGGAGCCTAGAGCATATAGTTTCTCAGAGAGGAGAAGGGAAATGCTGTAAGTTGTTTTCAAAAGTTTTGGAGCCTGGGGAAGAAGTGAAGCAGAGAGGAAAATAATTTCTACTTGCCAGAAGTCAAGTTGAGCCTATAGAATACCAAAAGAATGAGACTGGGATCTCAAGGTCTCCTACCCAAAGCAAATGGTAAAAATCAAGCCAGGAGGGGTGGAGGATTTAGCCATTGCCTGTCTCATAAGTGCAAGATCCTGAGTTCAATCCTCGGTACCAAAAGCAAGCCAGGAGAAGGCTTAGGAAGCTCCTTAGCACTGACTGTCCTGCTTTCCCTCAGACTTTGGGTGAAAACATTGCATTTCACATATCCTCTTACTACACGTGGCCGGCTGGCATAAAAGGAAATGGGGCAAGTTGTCTTTAGTCAGACCAGGCCCTCTGCATTTACAAATTAATTTTGTACCTCCCCACATAGGTTTTGGTAACGTCTCCTTTGCAAAAAGTCAAACTTTTTCATCATGGTCAAGGAATAGAAGATAATTTAACTGCATATCAAAATAAAATTGTACCACGACCAACTAAGATTGATCTGAACAATGTAAGGAGATACATTAATGTTATATACTACTTTTCAATCTTAATTGATATCAAAGAACTTCTCATTAAACTTTATTACCTGCTGTAATTTGGGGGAGGGGTCAGTGAGAACTCTGCCCCACTTTATGACCCAGGAGGCTGACCTACACAAACCTCAGCTTCCATCAAGCCTCCCTCCCTCTGGCTTTTGATTGGGTTTGGCTAATGGAAGGCAGTGGCTGGACAAAGGGTGAGAAGCCTAAGAGGTCAGGGTATTTATCATCACCCCATCCCTGCAACACAGTTCCTGTCAAGCATGCCCTCTTGCATGGCCTCACATTTGCTGGATTCCAGTAACACTGGGAATCGAAGGAGGCTCTGGGCCACTGTTGCTCAGCTATTCCATTCTGGGGCCCCACTTTCTGAACAGTTGTTCTTCTCTACCTCTTATTTTTTAACTTTTTGAGACAGGGTCTTGCTATGTAGCCCAGGCTGGCCTCGAACTTGCAACAATCCTCCTGCCTCAGCCTCCCAAGTGCTGAGATTACAAGCTGCACCACCATGCCCAGCAGCATCTACACCTTTTTTTTGTTTCTGTTCTTTCCTGCACCCTTCTGTAGATATTTGTTTTCCTTCCGTCCTGGAGGTTGTATCCTCTTAGCTTCACCATTTAAACTTCACGTGGATAGAGAGTGGTAATCTATCTCAGAACCCAGTGGGCCCAGGTCTTCCTTCTTCCTTGTGTCAGTTTCAAGCTCCTCTTCATTAGAGCCAAATAGAGAGTTTGGTGAGGGAGTTAGTTTTTTCAATTTAAATTTATTTTACATACGTAACTTTCAACTTCTTAAAAAGGATTTCTTGCTAAAGGATCAAGGATATTCAGCACCATCCTCTTCCTCCAATTTCTTACATCCGAAGCTTCAAAGATGGGGACTCACAGCAAGATTTTATTTATTTATTTTCCATTACTGGGGATCAAACTCAGGACCCTGTGCTTACAAGGCAGGCACGAGACCACTGAGCTAAATCCCCAGCCCAAGATTTTAAAGTGAATCTTAAAGGACAAAAGCCTTAGCATAAAGAAGAGTTTTTAACTATGATTCAAAGTATAGAACCATAAAATTGATTTTTTTTCACTAATTAAATTCTTATGTATGGCAAACAAAAACTACAAACACTATAAACAAAACTAAAATAAATACTACTGGGAAATACTTATAATTCACATTACAGAAAAAGGGTTGAGTTCCATCTATAAAGAGGTTTAGATATTGGAAAAAACAAAATCAACTTAATGGGAAAAAATAGCAAAGGACATCTAACAGTCTAAAGAAACAGAAATACAAATGATCCATGAAAATATGCTGTAAGGCTCATTCATAATGAAAGAAATGCAAATTAAAACCACACTGAGATAACATTTTCACCTATCAGACTGGTAAGTGCCCAGTAACTGTCAGCACACTCTGTAGGTGAATTTGTGCATAAGAATGCCTATCCTGCTGTTAAGAGTGGATTATCCTACAGATGTGCAGTACCTGCTAGCTTGGGGAATCAAGTGGGTTGAAGAGTATTTATTATAGCACACTGGAAACATCCCAAGTGTCCCTCAGTGCGACACTGACTATAGTACATCCATATGAGGTAATATATGCAGATATTAAAAAGAATAAGAAAGTCCTCTCTGACTTAGGAAGATCTCTAGAATATAGTGGTAAGAGAAAAAAATCAAGGGGGTATTAAAAGGAAAAAATGAGAAGGTATAGCTATATTTGCATGAAGGACCAC
This sequence comes from Heterocephalus glaber, assembly GCF_000247695.1. Next base: position 5,743,738 of record NW_004624758.1, read on the forward strand.
TGATAAAAAGGGGTGGAAGAGATAGAAGCAAGTCTTTTCAATCTATGTCAAAATGAATGGAATTTTTTGTTGTTTGTTCTTTCGTTGTTGTTGTTGCTCTGGGGATCAAACCCAGGACCTAATGCATGGAGAATGCACTCTACCGTTGAGCTCTACCCTGGCCTCAATAGAACTTTGATTCTTAGACCTTGTAAGTGAATTATCTAATCAAAAATATTATTAAAAGAAAAAATATGACATTAATCCTACTTTTGCTCTTCTTTGCTCTCTTTAATAGCCTTGGAAAATAACTTCCTGATCAATATTTTCTGGGTATATTATTTTCCTTTATTATCTTAATATTTTAAACAATTTTACTTCTGAAATACAAAAAGTAGAGGTTTCTTTGCTTTTTGTTATGTTTTTGATACAAAGGCTCACTATGTTGCTCAAGGGGCCTCTTTCAAAATTTAGTCTTCGTGCAGTGCCTGTGTGGGGAAGGACAGAGTCTACATAAGCCAATTTCTGGCACAACTGTACCCTCACAGATGCCCTATACATAGATGGAAAGAGAACATGCAGCATGTACATACAGTAAGTATGTAAATAGACACACAGACACGTACACCACAAGAATAAATTAAATCTTGATTTATTTAGCAAGAGATAAAAAAAAAAAAAACTACACTGAAGTCACCCGGGTCTGGGAACAGATGCAAGCTGTCTAAGCATAGCACTCCACTTCCACCAAACACTCAGTGGCCATGAGACTATGCATGGTAGTCTTGCTGAATCTAAGAGGTTTAATTCTTCAAAAACTCTAAATTAAATATACAAAGAGAACAAGAATACAATCCCACATCTACCTAGGAAAACTGTTCATTTCTTTAAAGCCTCCTTCCTCCCCACCTCCAGAGAAGCTAAAACCAGAAGGACAGTAAGGAACCCTGGAGGAGCCGGGGGGCGGGGGGGGTGTCAGTTGAAAAAGAGCTGAAACAGGCTTTTGAATTGGCCTAACTTGGCCCACATACCAGTGTGAACAGATTAGGCAAAGCGTTGTTGATGGCATGATGAAAAAAAATGCAAAACTCTCAGGTTGCACTACACCAAGTACAGACCACGGAGCTACCCAGTTGCACCCACAGCGTTCACATTCAGTAGACAGTTCACTCACGAGTCTCACAGGTACTAACCCCAGCCTGGTGCTTCTGAACAGGGGTCTTTGTTTTCTCAAGGGTCACAGTGTTTGTTTTCCCAGTAGAGTTACTGGGTAGTATACCTGGTCCATGAGGTGATATTAAAGTAATTAAAGTTGCAAAGAATTAAGAACCCTGATGTAAATAAAAGTTCTGTGAAAAGCTACTCTGCCTTGATTTTCTATAATGTAGTGATTTTAAGTAAAAACAACTGCAAGCCAAATTCTGGCTCTGCAGTAGAAACATGGACAAGTTAGATACCCTTCGACCCTTCAGTTTCCTCATCTGTGAAATGGGAACAATAGTAATATAACATATACATATAGCATTGTTATGAAGATTAAATGAGCTACACATTAGAAGCTCTTGGCACAGTGCCTGGCAGATTGTAAGTACTTAGTCACCTTTTCTCTTAATATCATTTTATGTATATTGTAAAAAATTATGAAATTCATGTACATAATTATTTTATGTGTGTATATTCCCTCCCCCTCAAGAGATAAGATCTTGCTCTGTGCCCAGGCTGGCCTTGAACTCCTGGGCTCAAGTGATTGTCCTGCCTCAGCCCTCCGAGTAGCTGTGACTATAGGTACATGCCACTATACCTGGTTCATATATATTAATTCTTTAACCATAATTCTGAATATTTTATTATGGTAGCTTCCTAGAAGGCTAATTACATAGGTTCAAGAATATGAACATATTTACTACATCATACTACATTTTTATAGTTACCCAGGAAAGACAATTCAACAGTTTCCGCCATTAGTCTCCCAGGGAATTGCTGAGCTCTGGAAATTAAATTCTTAGAACAAATATTACTTGATAGATTACAAACCTAAGGCATATATAAAAATCTGGTGCTCTTCAAAATTTCTTTGTGATAGGCCATTAGCAAGAAAGAGAAAATAAGACGAAGTGTCTCCCTGTTTCTGGTAAGCTTTGGAGGGCACAGTGTGGTCATGTGGTTCAGGAAACCTTGCCCCAACCCCTTTGGCCTCCTATAATCCTTAGTGACATCCCATTCCTCAATATTCCTTTCCTGACACCTGCTTTAAATCCCTCATTTTCCATTGCCATGGGACTTTCAGATCCCCTCCATACCCCTGACCTTTTTATCTAGGGATGTGACTTTTGATTAACCTTTGGCCTCTGGGTCAGCAGTTAAGCTGTCCATTCTCCAGAACTCTTTCAGCTTCTGCCTCTTTAAGGACAAAGCCAGTCTCGCCTAACTTGCACACAGTTTGGCCATCTCAAGCCATTCTTAGGTGATGAAATTTCATAAGGCAGGTGCTGCAAGCGGTACCCTTGAATAGAAATTATGAGAAACAAGGCTTTAAGAAGAGCATTAGATGTTGGGTTTCTCTGGAAAGCTCGCCCAGTTCAAGCTTCATTTTAATGTCATTTTTAAAAGAAGCCAAGAGACTTGCCTAAAGGAGCTAAATCTGGTATAGCTTCACATTTTGAAAATGGGGGCCATTTGCAGGGCTGTGGTAAGAATCACATGTTAGAATCTGTCACTGTCACCAGGCCTGGTGGCACACTCCTATAATCCCAACACTGGTGGGCAGGGGCAGGAGGATTGCAAATTCAAGCTGCTTAAAAATTTAATGAGACCTTGTTTCAAAAAAAAAAAAAAAATCTGGGGATAGAGCAGTGCAAAGGCCCTGGGTTCAATCCCCAGGACTGCAAAAGAAAGAAAAGAAAAAAAATGAAAGAAAATGTCACTGTTCTCAAGTAGATTTTAGCTTTTTAGGGGAAACAGAATACACAATGATGTCTACAGTACAAGGTAGAAGAAATGAGGTCATAAGTTAGATAAAGGAATTCCAGGAGATAAAGGGAGAATAGAGCAAAGAGTAGAAATCTAAGAGTACTTCAGTAAGAGACATTGTTTAAGATAAGCTATGAAGGACTTTAGCAAATGGAATTTAGCATAGCTGGAAGGATGAGGAGAACCAATGAGAATGGGAACATTCATCCAAGCATTTGAAATTACCAAAGTAAAGACAGAAGTAAAAATAGTAGCAGGTTTTGGGATCAGCAAGGGAAGCAGTTTCAATGGCATGAGCAATACATGGGGATTGTGGAAGGAAAAGACATCAGGGCCAGGCTGCAGAAGGCCTGGTTTGCTGGGGTATGATGTTTGTCTGAAGGCTTGGTAGCAGGGAAATGATCTGACTACAGCTATGATTTGGGAATTAGGACAATTAGGAAACCAAGGGAGAGGTAAAGTGCAATGGGTAGGGGTGGGGGGCATCTTTTTTCTTAAAGACAATGGGAATTAGGGAGTGTCAGAGTCAGGACAGTGATGGGAGCATGGAGAGAAGGGGTGAATATGCTTAGCAAGTTTATGCAATCGTATGGAAAGAATGATTTCTTAAATAATTTATTTGCAATAAGTTAACAGTTAAATAGCAAATTATAATGAATGGTTAAAAACTCACAACATTAAAAAATAAAATCTTTGGTTGATACATCTAATCACATTCTACAAAGCACCATAATTCTATTTCAATAAAAAGGCATATGAAGATTACTGAACACTTTGGAAAGGAGATAACCATAATGATAAGGCATCTGTTCACTTTTTATTCCCTTGATGGCTGAACAGGGTTGTGGTAAGGCTGGATGCAGGGCAGGAGACATGGCTGTGTTCTGAGTTTCCAATAACTGTCCTTGTCACCTTTGGAAGGTCACTTCCAAACCTGCAGGACCTGCTTTTTCTTCTGTAAAATGAGGAAGTGAAACTAACCAAACTGATGGTTTATACAAATCAGTGGACCTATTTATACCTGGATCCTGAAAGTTTCCAGTGGTGCCCATAGCACACCAAACACTTTTGTTCAAATAACAGAAGAGCACAGGCTAGGTGATTTAAAACTGTGTCTCGAATTTTCTGTTGGGCTCAAATGGCCCATAAACACATGTGCCATTTGGTAATGAACTATAACTTTGTTGTTGTTGTTGTTGTTGTTGTTGTTGTTTGCAGTCAGTACTGAGGATCAAACCAGCTAGGGCCTCACACATAGCAGGCAAGTGCTCCACCACAGAACTACCTCCTCAGCCCTCCTTTTTTTACTTTGTTTGCTTTTTCTTTGTTTGAGACAAGAGCCTCACTACAGAGTCCAGGCTGACCTTGAACTTGCTATCTTATCCAAACCGGCCTGGAATTTGTGATTCTGTTTCAGCCTGTTGAGTGGCTGAAATTACAGGCAGGTGGCTGTACCATAAATTGTTTTTCGTTTTTTTGCGGCAAAGTTTTGCTATGTAGTCAAGGCTGGTCTTGAACTTATTATGTAGCCCAGGTTGACCTAAAAGTCACAGTGATCAAATTCCAAGTTGCTGGGGTTACAGGCATGCACAACCATGCCTGGCTAAACCATAAATTCTTATAACTGCAATCATAAAGAGTTAAATATAGACATCAAAGAGGATGCTAGAGTACTTTTTGAATTAGTTTCCAGTCTCCTGAATAGCTTATTAAGGTTTTGGTCCACATATAATTATAATTCTTTTCAACACTTTACTACAGTTTGACATACAAAAATCCAAGGTGGTAAAATACATATTTTAAGAGGTGAATTACAAAGAGTAATATTGTAAAGGTTTATTCATTTATCAAAGGATTTCCTGCAAAGTTTCTTTAATTATCATCTTCATAAAGTTTATGACAGCATGATCTCCTCATCTCTTCAGGATTCCTCCATTACACGTCCGTGGAAAGGTCTTCTTTGTGTACCCAGACCAGGCTCCCAGCAGCAGGAATGTGAACTCATTCTGGGTTGAGCAGAAAATCCTGTATTCAGGTACACAGGTCCTTTGTGTTTTCCTTGGCTTCACATTAAAATAAAGCTAATATAAAAATACTGACTACTGCGCAAGCGCAAGGACCTGAGTTCGATCCCCGGTACCAAAAAAAAAAAAAGTGCAAAAATACTGACGAAAGTGTTATTTTGACTTAATGTCAGATGAGTAAGTTATAATACTCAACTGATAACTGTCACCGAAACTGTAAAATGCACTACCACCTGATAGTTTGAGGAAAAGCTTGAATCCATTCAAACTGTTGAGAAAGACATGCACATTCAGGGGAAAAATTCCTGTTCTCTGTGTTTATGTGTTTCCCTGAGCTACACTGGGCCCATGGGGAAGCTCCCTGAATGCAGGTTAAACAAGGGACCCAGAAGGAAGCCCTGTGTTATAAGTCCAAAGGCTATTTAGACTCTAATGACCCGATGACCTTGCTGTCAGGGAAAGAGAGATTATGAAAGACTCACCCGGCTTTTGTCTCATCACCAAACCAGGACTGCTCATTCATAAATAAAATACTTTCTTTCTAGAGTAGCAGGAAATTTAAATTCCTCTATTATGCATGCATTGGAAATTCCTAACCCCAAATCCACAGATATCCCATGTGGGGTTCAGAAGATTTTAAAACCAATGTACTGTCAAGAACTTTGGAGAAATAAAATATTCTAGAGATAATTAAATGTTATTATTTGTATTCTTGGCTCAATTAAGGGATTCATCAAGATCAGGATGGTGTGTGACAATGCATTCTGTAAGGTCCATGCTGTTTCAATGACTTACTGGGGTATAACCCCTATCCCCAGCATAAGATTAAGCTAATGCTCTACAGGAGAGAGGTGAATTCCAAATTCATTAGTTCACTAGAGTTTGGTATTACATTTCTATTGTTTATTCTACATTTTTTTGTTTAAACTAGGCTGTTAAATAACCATTAAATGGTAATGTTTAAATTTTGTATAATTACAATTGACTTTTACAGGTCTTCAGTCATGGAGAACTCAGGCTGAGTTAAAAGTTAAAAAGAAACTAAGGGGTTGCTGACTTATTTTAGCTAACATTTTTTTTTATAAGAAAACTGTGAACTCTGATAAATTGTCAAGTCTTTTCCTTTCACAGATGCAATGCACTATTTGACTTTAGAGTTCATGTGTATAAATGGCTCCCTACAAGTAAACACCTCACATTTCCATAGAATCTAAAGAATGCACTCCTCAGGAGGAGGAATGTAATCCCATTCCTCAGAGGGACCTTCTCCACAGATTTTCCCACACATCTCTCAGGTTGGTTTCTGCTGGGGCTATCTTTTTACGCATCAATCTTAAGATTTATTTTGTTTGCCTTTGATCAAATAGACTCATTTTTCAAAACAAACTTTTAAATATGTTCTGAGAAAAACATACTCTGCTTATTCACCTGAGATCCATAATGTGAAAGCTCCTTTCTTATTACTGAAGACAAAGATTAAAACAGTAGATTTTTAAACCTATTTTTTTTTTTTTTTTTTTTTTTGCAAATGTCTTATACAGACCTGGATTTATAAAACAGGAGGAGCAGAATGTTCTCTCTGAAGTCTCAGCTGTGGTTGGAGTCCAGGTCACACTCTTATGGGCTCTTTTCAGCTCCTGAAACTGTCCCTGAACCATCTCCCATGAAGCCCAAATCCGTGCCTCACAAGCTATTCATCAAGTTGACTCTGGAACATGCAAAGGCTGTCCTCAGCCAATGACTTCTGAACAAGTGCTGTCCGGGGGGAGGACTGCCAGAGCCATACTACGGAAGGTGGTGGCTTGGGCCTGGTGAAGAGACCCGGTAGTCATTGAGTACTGTGGCACTCTCCAGGCCTGGCAGGTGAGGTCCTTGGGGGAAGAGCCCCAGAATGTTTCCCTGAGCAGCCACGCCCGTTTGCTGCAGGCTTTGCTCCCCCAAGATCTTGACCAAGAAGTTGATATACCTCATTGCCAGGCGAAGCGTTTCATTCTTGCTCAGCTTTTTGTCTGGAGGGTGAGTGGGGATGAGCTCCCTCAGCTTGGCAAAGGCACTGTTGACGTTGTGCTGCCTCCACCGCTCCCTGGTGTTCGTGAAGATCTTCCTGGTCATGTCTGAGTTTCTGAGATGGGAAAGACAAAGGGCCCTGCGGGTCAAGACCTTATAAGAGGCCTGGATGATGTCACATGTCCTGCCAAGAACTTGCAATGGTAGGTTTTATCAACTGAGATTTTAGGAAATTCACTTCTGGTTTTCTGGTTTTTAGAATCTTTCTTCTAATAAGAAGAAGGGAGAAGGTAAGAATAACGCCCTTCAGACTTTTTCTCCCTTTTTTTTTTTTTTGTTTGTTTGTTTGTTTTGAGACAGGGTCTTACTCTGTAGTTCAGGCTATGCTTGAGCTCACTATGCAGCCCAGGCTGTCTCAAACTCTTGGCAATCCTCCTGCCTCACCTTCCCGAGTGCTAGGATTACAGGCATGTACCATCACAAACTGGCTCCCTAGCTGTTTCGACATCCTCAGTTACAAGACTACTTCATCCTAGTAACCCAATTACTTTCGGTATAACCAATTATTCCTAATCATTTAGAATCAGGTACAGTATAGAGCTGTGCATATATGTGAATAAAATATATATATTTATCTCCTAGAAAGCTGGAATAAATCAGCAGAATATTATGGATTTTTTTTTTGGGGGGGAACCGGGGATTGAGCCCAGGGCTTCTGTACTGAGCATCCTCACTCCCCGCCCTCCCAAACCACTTTTTTTTTTGGCTTTTCTGAGCCAGGATCTCACTTTTGTAGCTCAGATTGGCCTTGAACTCACTATATAGCCCAGGCTGGCCTCAAACCGGTAGCAATCCTCCTGCCTCCACCTTCCAAGTGCTGACACTACAGGGATGCACCAACCATGCCTGGTCCTGATCCCTTTTTATATTTTTTATTTTGAGACCAAGTCTCACTAAGTTGCCCAAGTGGAACTCAAACTTGTAATCCTCCTGCCTCAGCTTCCCAGAGTGCTGGGATTATAACCATGCACCATTGTCCCCAGTTTATGGTAGAGTCCTAAAAAGACTTTAAAAAGAAAGCTATGGTCTCAGATTTCATGAATAAAATGAGGTATAGACTGAAGAAGATAGGATAGTCCTCCTTTCAGTAGGAGACCTCAGCTGAGGGACTGTGCTTCACTCTGCAAGAGTTAAAAATGTCCAGGCTGCCACATTCGGAGGAGGATGAACAGAGTGAGAAAGGATTTTCACACTTGGATGGATGAAGAACAGAACTGGGGATATTAAGCTTGACAAAAATAAAAAGACTGGGGGCAGGTGGGGGTGATCTCTTGGCACGGATGCTGCAGAAGACACTTGGGCCTCTGGGAGGTGGCTCTGGATGACCTTTCCAACACTAGAAGAGTTACTGCCAAATCTTATTTTGCCATCTTTAACTCTTAGGTGGTTGTGGGCCCTTTTCTCTAGGTAGCTTGGATTAACATCAGTACTGGGAACCTTTAGGATACATTGGCAAACAAGCCAAAGCCCAGCCCCAGGCAGTTTGATGTTCTGGCTTCCTGCTTCTGGCTGTCTGCGACCTGCTCCAGCCTCAGCTCCTCAGAGGACTGGGCCCCTCCTATTTTCTCCACTGCTATCACCACCCCTCAGTTTCATCCTTTTTCTCTTCCTTGAATTCCCTCCCACACTCTGCTCACCTATTTCTACATGTTCCCTAAAGAACAGCTCTATTCCTCCCTTTCCACCAAGCCCAGACTGAATAGGAGGCTTCACAGCAGAGTACAATACTCTCCTGAGATGGTGGGTGGGGACACCAAATGCAGTGACACTGAGCTGCAGCTCCCAGTCAGTAGCACCATTACTCTGGCAACCAGTGTACAGTGGTGTGTGTCAGAATTTTTTCAATAAATTCAATAAATTACATGAGATATTTGACCCTTTATTATAAAATAGGGTTTGTGTTCAATGATTTTGCCCAACCACAGGTGTTCTGAGCATGTTTGAGTTAGGCTAGGCTAAGTTATAATGTTCACTAGATTAGGTGTATTAAGTTCATTTTCAATTTCTGACATTTTTCAGCCTATGGTGGGTTTATCAGGATGCAACCCCATCATAAGTTGAGGTGCAGCTGTATTGTGCTGGCTGCTGGGTCCTTAGGTCATGGGAGACAGAGACATGGACTGGAGGAGCAAAAACATGACACCTAACCAAGAATTCTCAGGGGCTATTTCCCCTCAGACTATTTCCCCTTCCAAGATTGGAGGGAGTGGACCAAGTAATCTTCCAGGCCTTTCTGCTCTGGCCTGCCATAATGCCCTGCCTTTCATCTAACCCAAGTTGTTTTGAATATGCTAGCCTTTGATTCAACAATAAAACTATGAGCATTGTCAGAACTATACGTCAATGATACCTAAAATAGGGAAGTCTGAACCTGAATCAAGGAGATTTTAAAATAGAAAATTATCAAGTTTTGTTCACACTGGAGCTGGCCAGGGCTGTGGGACCCAAGTTACTTTCAAGCTTCTCTTGTCAAGAGAGGGTTTAGCTCATTCACTAAGTCAACTCTAGTCCCTTGGGTGGGGGTGGGGGTCTACTTCAAGCTGGGAGGAAAAAAGATTAGGCAGGATAAACTGACTGTGGTGTTCTTTTCTAAGAGGTCTTGATCCTATTGTAGTAGAAGCAGACAAAAGAAACAGAAGGAAGACTGGCTCTAAAATGTAGCCTGCCATCCTACGGGTGCTTAATAATTACTTGTTGATTTATCCTCAAGTGTGTTACTCTCCTTCTCCATGGGAGAAATAGAAATCAGTGATTAAACAAGCTGGAAAACCTCAAAGTAGAGGTCACTAGAAAATTATTCAAGTATGTCTTAAATCAAAGGAAAATTGCATTTAGTGTTTCTCCAGTTGCAAGGACTGATTGCTGCTAATTCTGAATTAAGAGTAACGTAAGAGCTTAAAAAAAAAAACAGATGCCACAGATAGATGTCAAAACAAGGGTGAAGCATTTAGTCACACAGGGAATCAATGGTAGGGCCTGAGTCCCGGAGCCTAGGTGTATTTATACATTTCTGTTCCCATCGAGGGCTCCCACTAGGTCAGGGTTCAAAACCTTGTTTTGTTGCATGGATCCTTTTGGCAGTGTGGGAAAGCCTAGGGACAGTCCTTCCAGAACAATTTTAAATATATGAAGTAAAGGCTTTTTGGTTTCCTTCTCAGAATAATGATTTTAAATGTATAAATTAAAATACAGAGGCATAGAAAATAACTAGTTATTCTTAGTAATTAAAATTCTGTAATTAAAAATGCAATATTGTAACACATGTGCTTCATTTTTAACACATAAGTAGCTAGAATTATTACCATAATTTCCAAGAAGTGATATTTTAAAGATTTTTTCAAAAGGTCTGATGTAGCTGTGATGTGTAATGCAATATTTATGATTTCTATTGGTGATTAATTCACCGCTACAGCCTTGTCTCAATACAATACTGTACTACTGTATTGCATTTTAAATTGTAGTATTTTAATCACTATTAAATATAATTGGTCATTTTAATATGTATTTTAATTTATGCATTTAAAATCATTAATCTGAGCAATGCATGAGGCCCTGCGTTTGATTCGCAGCACTGCAAAAAGAAAAGAAAAAAAAGTAAAATAAAATAATAAAATAATTATTCTAAGAAGGAACTAGGGCTTTTTACTTCATTTAAAACCATTCACATTAGTGTATTTTATTACCCACAGTTGTAAATAAAGGAAATGCTACATTTAGATAAAAGATTAGTGGGCTTATTTTTCTCCATACAAATTCATACAACCCTTGAATTCTGTCTACACCTCCTGTTAACACCTGGGCTGCAGGACTGTCATGGTAAAAACAGTGAGAACAGAGATGTGCAGAAACGTCTGTTTCTACTGTTACCACTGAAGGTTACACATTACTAGAGAAAAGAATGACACGTGTACCCCACAGAGGGTGACCTGTGCCCCTAACAGGAGCTCCTACTCTTTGGTACCAGTGGTCACTAACCACAAAGCCCAGGTCGACCAGAAAGGATACACAACAGGTCCACACCTCGCATTCCTACCAGGCCTGTCCCAGGCCTTTGGACTCATACCAATCTTTTTAATAAAGCTTTCGGCTTCTCTTCCTCCATTTGGCCCTGTGTATTTGTCTCTTCTTTCATCGTTCTCTTGAAAGTGAAACACTATCCAAGGAGAAAAAGATGAAGGGTAGTTTTTGCAGTTAGACTGGGGGGGGGGGTACCTATCCTCCAGCACTAGGCACAGGGTTGCCTTTTGCAATTATTATAGAAATAACACATGCACGTTTAAGGGCGACAAAAGTACAGAAAGGGTAAAAGGCTCCTTACCTCTTTACCTACCTAATCTATCTCATTCCCTAGCCAGAGCCAGTTTGATGTGTGTATTCACATACAAACCCACACACACTTTAAAACTCACTGTGTCTATTATTATGCAAGCTAACTTTTCTTATCTAGGATATATTACATCAGTACACATGCTATGCAGACCCCTAGGTGAGGACTTTACCAGCTGCCGTGCAATCCGGAGGCTGCCCGAGAGCTCAACACCCGCGGCCCAGTAGCAGCAGCTCTTATCGCACCTGAGATTAAGCCCCCTCGCTCAACCTGCAGGCTACCCTTGGCCACTTCGCTTCTCGGCTTTTCTCTTTTTCTTTTTATAACTTGGCTTTTCCTAGCAAAGCCTTGCCCTTTCTGATTATATGCCCGGGGTTACTCACTAAGACCCACGAGCTACCTAAAGCCCCCGGGAGACGCCCTGGGGTGAGAGCAGCACCCCCTCACCTCCTGTCAAGCAGAAGTGGCTATGCCAACACTCGTTAGGGAGCTGGACTGCGGTTGTCAGTGCCCCAGAAAAGTCCCCACATCTTCCCAGCGAGTCGCGGTGGTGGCTGCTACCAAGTCGCCGCCACGTCCCTGCCCTCTGGAGTGAATGTGACAGACTCGGAGGACTAAAAAAGGTGCGGATCCCACGAGTCCGGCCTGGGTGGTGCCCGCGTCACCCCCGGAGTCAACGCACCTCCTCGCCAGGAGCCAGAAGCCAGGAGCCCGCGCCGTCGCCGTCGCGGTCGCCGGCCGTGTGCGTCCTCGCCGGGACACCGCGCCGCTGCCGCCTTTATAGGACACCGCCCTTTGTCTCGCTGGGCCCAGGGCCCCTCCCCGCCTGGGATTCCCTCCCTGCTTCCCGAGACCGGGTTTCCCCAGACAGCCCTCCCTTGGGGGGCGGGAAGGGGTAGCTACTGCTTAAAAACCTCCCTTTCCAGAGTCCTGGTAAAGTTCCTTCCCATGTTAGTTAATTCATCACGTTAGCTCAAGCCCCAAAGAGTGCAGTCCAAGAACCTCCCGCTTCAGAGGCGTGGGGGACAGACTCCAGTACCCAAGACGCAAACCTTCTAAATCAGGATTTATGAAAGTGGGGTCCTCAATCTGCATTTTTACGAAGTACCCCAGGAAATTAAGATGCAGAGCAAAGATGAACAATCACTGGGCTGGGCAGATTCCCGGGTTTGTTCATCTGTTGACACCTAGCTCAACAAGGACTTGCTCATTTCAGTGATAGAGGGGCCCCTCATCCGTCTTTCTGATTCTGCGCTTGGCTTCTTTCTGTTCTCCTGTCACCTAAAACGATCTAATGAAAACCCAAGATCAGACTCCGTTACTAATTTACTCAAAACCCTTTGGTGGTGCTCCATTTCACTGAGATAAGTGAGGCCTTCAAAAGCTCCCCCTCCAAGATGCCCCCCTGACCTATCTGTCCCTTCTCTCCCTTCTACTCCAGCCAGTCTGGGTTCTTCCTCCACTCAGAGACACACCAGATACCTTCCAGCCTAATAAGCTCTTATGCCTTGTGTCTAGATGTCCCCCTAAAGCCTCATGTGGTCACAGGTGGGGCTTTTTGGAGGCAGCTGTATCTAGAGTGTGTGATGATGGGATTAAGGATGTGATACTGAGAATAATGGTGCTATGCAAGGATTAAGGGTGCCCCACCCTGGGTGTGAGTGCTACTCTCCCCAAGGATGTGTATCCTGGATAGACTGTAAGGGACAGAAAGAGGGCTGCTGCAGTCTTTGCTATCTTGGCTATTTTACTGCTTTGCTGTCTTCTGCTCACCATGAACTGTTTCTCCTCTGTGATGCCCCTCTGCCATGCCACCCTGCCTTGGAGCCAGCCAACTATGAACAAAACCTCTACAAACTGTGAGCTACAATAAACTTTTCCTCTTTTAACTTTGGGTGTCAGGTATTTTGTCTCACCAATAAGAAAAGTAACTAAGACATGAGCTTTGCAATGTGCTGTGTCCTCTGCCTAAAACATTCTTCCCCCAAGTTATCTACAAATTCCTTCCCTTACCTCCTTTTGTTCATACAAATAATTATTCAGAGCCTACAATGAGCCAGGCCCTGTTCTAAGTGCTGGGGACATGACTTCAAACAAAATCGGACACAAATCCCAGCCCTCAAGGAACTGACACTTTCAATCTTTACTCACATGTCACCTTCATGGTGAAAAGTTTCTGACCATAATACTTAAAATGGCGTATTCTCTCCCCCTTCTTCATCTCCTCTTCTTCTTAGCACTCATCTCTACTTAACCATATTTAGTATTTATCTTGTCTGTCTTTTTCTGCACCTCTCACTATCCCCACTGAATAGATGTTCATCAAAAATTGGCTGATTAATGAATGAATAAGTCATGAATTTCTACGCATCAGTATCTCTAAGGGATCCAGGATAGGATGTAGCACAATAGATCACAAATGCACTACAGCTTGGTGAGTAAGAGCAAAGGGCCCTGTAGTTGTGTTACCCAGATTCAAGTTCCTTGTCTATTCATTTGTGTGATCCTGGAAAAATTATGTTTTCTCATCTGTAAAATGGGTACAATGTTAGCACTGTGCAGATGAAATGAGAAAAAAAAGTACAGAATTTAGGACCATGCCCAGCTCATAGTCAATTTATTATACATCAATGTCATTGATTGTATTATTGAAACAAAAATACATACTGCTCCTTCCCTTTGAGAGGATTACATAGCCTCATCCACTGCCATGTGACTGGCAGTACCTCCCCACAGGTAGAGGGAATCCATTTTCTTGCCTCATTTCCAGGCTTGGCCATGTGACTTGCATTGGCCAATGGAATGTGAGCAGACATGGTGTATGCCATGATGGAGCTGGAGCTTTAACAGAAGTGATTACTATTTGGGCTCAGCCACAAGAAAGACATGTTTGAGGCTGCTCTCAAAATCTGGATGCTATAGAACAAATCCAAAGCCAACCATAGGCCTTACATAACAGGAGTGAGAAATAAATGTTATAAGCCACTGAGACTTTGGGGATGTTTGTTATACCCCAGCTCTCTTACTCTACCTCACTGCCCCCAAACAAATACAGTTTTTTAAAATAAGTGAAAAGGGTATTGCTTAAATTGCTAATTTCTAAGGTGGGAGCAGGAAGGTGAAGAGAGCTCTGTGCCTTCAAAAAGTTCACAGCCTTTGGAAAGAAGTGAACATGACAAATTGACTAAATACAAGATTGAGAGTCCTGTGTGCCAGAGTGTGAAAATGGAGTTAGGAGGAGAGAAGCGAAAGAATCTAGCTGAAGGATCCAAGGTTATTCATGGGAGGGAGGGATCATATTTAAAGTAGGCCTTGAAGCAACACCAGTTCTGACATTTGTGGAATAAGGACAAGAGTACAAATGGAAACTCCTGGCCTGTCCCTATCTTTATTTCTTTTTCCTACACCCTAGCTCAATCTTGTTCTACCAAGGGCCCTATGTATATTACGTAAATGCTCAACTACATGGACCTACAGAAGAACCCTGTGCAGTTCCCGAAATGGGTTTAGGGACATTTGGACAGAAATTCAGGGATTCCAGATGTGTGATCTAGAACGTGGGATGCCGTCGCAGGATGGGCACTGGAGAAGCCAGAGCAGGGCCATCTAAAGCACAGTAGCCCTGGGTGCCTGTGTTCCTGGGAAAATGGGTGGTAAAGGGTGCATAGAGGCAGAGGACAGGAAGGCAGTCATGTTCTTTGAACATGGGAATAATACATTTAGTTATGGGTTGCAGGCCTCTTTTTGCTGGCAGTATAGCAGTGGTTTGGAGGATGGACTGGAGGGAATTAGCTGGCCAATTTATGCTAGAAACATAACTTCATATTCACTATAAATGTCTCTGATTTTCTCTTCTTTCTGCCCCTCTGTTCTCTTTGTGTTCGGTGGCAGGAAATCACTGCCTCATGGTGCCTGGATTTTTTCCACCCTGCCATATTACATGGTAATTCTGATACAGCACATGTTTGATTTTAAACCAAGAAACTTCATCTTAGCCAAAAATTACGAGGCACTGTATTTTCTCAGTGACATACTTTCCATGTGTGAAAAAGAACTGTGGCAACTGGTGGTAAGCCTGAAAATGTATGATGCTAAATGACACAATTCACTATAAAGTAAAATTTGTGCAAGTGGACGTAGACTAAGGACAAGGATGACAGAAAGGAGTACAATTGTAGCAGCACAGTGGAACTAGGGCTGACTTTCTTCTAGGAACTTTAAAGGTTATCACTGGCCTTAATAGTTTTAGACACCATTTGATGCACCATTCCACTAGCAGTGACCCTTCAGGGTGCTCCCGGCCAGTCTCCCAGCATGGAGAGTTTAGGGGCTAGGTCCTGCAGGGGAAGAGGTTGAAGTAGGAATTTACATAATCGGATTATTGGGGGATTAGGTTTGGGCAGCTAAACGCCTCTATGTGCTTGAGCTAAAACCCTTACTATTCATGGCTCTCACCACCCCCTGGAGAGACTGCACCTGCAAGCTCCTGGGGAGGGCACAGGAGGGCTGGGGAGGGAAGGGTAGATCCCTAGGAGAGGTTGGGCTCTCCTAGGTCTGCTGCTTTAATTGACCTGTCCAGATTAGGCTGCGAATGCTGGCCCTCTAGCTCTCTATGCAGGAGTTTCACTTCAGGAAAGACCAGACCTGGGGATTTCTCCCAGCCAGGTGGGTATGGTCCAAGGTCATTTTGGCTAGAGGTTATGCATCAGCCTTGTTCAACCTTAAAACTCTTCCTCCACATTCTCAATTCTAAACCTCTTTTTCATCCTCAGTACTGTGTATCAGGCCCAAATGCATCCAAACAGCTCCCTGTTTATCTAGTCATCCATCCCTCTTCCATCCACCGATTGCACATGTGTATATCAACTTATTCATCAGGTGCAATAGTTGACTTTTTTTTTGCTTAAATTCTTTTATTGGTACATTTTAGGTATACACTACATTTACATTTATCACTGGGTGCTTGTACCTGTACATGATGTATCTTGGTTATTTTTCCCCATTCCCCTGCCCTCCCTTCACTGCCTCCATCCTTCCCTATTTACAAAGACTTTGTTTGCATTTTTTCCTTTTCTTATAATTTTTCCTTTCTCTTCTTTCCTTTCCCTTTCCCCTCCCACTTCCCCTACCCTTTTGGACCTTTTCTTCTTATTTCAAATTATCAGTTATTTGTTTTAATCACTTTAATCCTTATTTAAAATTTCAGTTTCTCACACTAGAGAAACTATTCGGTATTTACACATGTGTCCTATTTATTTCACTTGAGAGTACGGCCTCAATATGCATCCATTTTGCTACTTTTTATATTTCATACAACTTACTAGAATATTCCTCTAGGTAGATATTGTTTTGTCCTGTGTTCTTGTCTCTTAAGTCAGTTTTAGTACTTTGACAGATAAATTTTGACATTTTCAGATTCATTAATAGTTTTACATGCAGTTATTAAATTTTTTAAAATCTCTGTGTTTGTGTCATCCATTTTTTTCATGCCTCGTGATGTGTTTATGATCTCTCTCTCTCCATATTCTTGATCATCCTGATTAGTTTTGTGGAAGTTTATCTATTTTATTGTTCTTTTAAAAATTGGCTCTGGGATTCATTTATCACTTTTATGATTTTCTAATGCAGCAATTTCTACTATAACTTTATTCATTCTGCTCTTATTTTGCCTGTGTTTATTTTGATCCTTCTCTACCTCCTGTTCTTAGATTGAATTTACTTCTATTATTTCTTGCTAGTAAGAAAAACACCCCCAGCTATTAACTTTCTTCTGATACACCTTTGGTGACATCCCAGGTTTCCATTTGTTATATTACTGCCATTAGTTTCTAAAGTCTATTGTTTTTCTTTTAGAAAGTGTTTTTAAAAATTTCCTTATTGTTATATTTTAGATAACCACTTGCTATTAATTTCCAATCTTATTGTAGTGAAGTCAAAGATGTACATACAACATTTTTTGCTTTGGGATATTTCCTGAGATTTTCTCTTCAGTAAACATATAACCTTCTTTTATAAATACTTAATAGATACTAGAAAAGGAGGTGTACTCACTGTTTGAAAGGTAAAATGTCTTTATATATATTCATTAAATCAATCTTCTATATTCTTGGAAGTTTTGATCTATTTGATCCAAAGAGAGTTGTATGAAAATCCTACTATTTTGTGGCCATTGCTTTTTGCTATTTCAAGAGTGTTCGCTTTAGATCTCTGTATCTTTTGATGCACTGCTTCTGAAGAATAAAGACTCATGAAAGTTCAGTGGTCTTAGAGAAATATATTCTACATCAATATAAAGTGATCCTCTATGTCTTGCTTTTTGACATGAAATTCTGTTTTATAATAATAGCAAAATTTCTTGTTTTAAAATTTGCATTTTGTCAAGTCAAACTGTGTCTATTATTTTACAGTTAATTTATGGAGTTGTGTGTGACTTAATCATGGGGACCTTGTTTTGGTAAATTTAAATTCCTTTTATTCTTCATTTTTTAAAGGCACCCACACCATGTTGAATTCCTCAAAACAAATCTCATTTTACTTTGTTCTCTACACTGTAAACATCGTAAAGACAAGGACTTAGTTTCTTGTTTTGCTTTGTTTTTTTGTACCGGGGATCAAACTCGGGTCCTTGCGCTTGCGCAGCAGGGGGCAAAACCACTGAGCTAAATCTCCGGCCCTAAGAACTTAGTTTCTTAATCACTAAACCCCAGGAACTTTGTTCACTCTATTTAAAAGCTGCTTGAAAAGACATTTATTGAACAAATGTAAGAAAGCCCTGGCCTTTTTCTGCAACCAGCTGCCTCCACTGCCCTGCTTTGTCAGCAAACACATGGCTTGTTTCTGTGAGGTGAAGGGTTTTGGGGGATTGCTTGTTCCTTAAAGAGAGAAGAACATTATGGCTATTATATAAAGGTGAGCAAGAAAGAACATGCAGGGGAACTAGTTAGGAGACCGTGACAGGAAGACAGGGCAGAGGGAAGATGGCTTTACTAAGGGGAGGGGAGTGGCACTGGGCACCAGCTCTGGGCCAGGAAACTAAGTCTTTATGCTCATTACTTAACCCTAACTTTAATGCATGCTAGCCATTTCACTCAAATTTTCTCATGCAATATGAGAAATAATATATATTCACTAAAAAGTTATATAATGAGTTATTGTAGACAGACAAAATGATTATCTCAAACAAGTTAAATATTAAAAATATATCCACAGACACAAGGTTTGGCATATAACTGACTCAGTCTTATTAGTGATTCTTAGACCATTAGAGCCAGCGGAGCCTAGAATTCTGAGGAAAGTTAATGCTGCTCCACTCATAGAGCCAAAGGGCAACTTAGTGATTAGCAAGCATCCACATCTCCAGGGCTCTTCTCATCTCTCCCATTCCACACCATCCAAATAAGAAAAGTATCAAGCAAGTAGCTGCAGATGAAAGCAGGTGACATGGAAACTAAGGCATCTGGAAGGGAGAAATACAGTGATACAGCCCACATCTTTGCCTGAGTGGTAGGTGGGAAGCCAAGGGGTGAGGGCTTTGGCCCCCTCATAAGAAAAGGGAGACTGATTGTTTCATCACCATTTTAGACTTCCCCAACATCATGCCCTAGTTGGGACAGATAGATGCTAGACTGTGCGGGACAGAGTCTCTGATATACTTATACACTGGTTTTATGGCCCTGGACAGGTGGTAGTATCCTTCTGAGTTTGTTTCCTATAATATGTAATAATATTTATTTGCTGTGGATTAAGTGAGATATTAAGAACTCCCCAAATGGGGGCAGTTTAGTGTGGAGGCTGAGAGAAAACCTTAGAGTTGGCTCTGGAGGCAGACTGACTGGTGTTTGTATTCCTACCCTGACCCCAGTTGTCCTCTTGGGCAAGTTACTTCACTTCTACCAGCCTCAGTTTTCTCAGCTATAAATTGAAAATAGTGAAGGTGCATGCCTGTAATCCTAGCACTATGGGAGGCTGAGGCAGGAGGATTGAAAGTTCAAGCCCAGCCTGAGCAATCTAGTGACTCAGTGAGATCCTGACTCAAAGCAAAAAAGGTCTGGGGAATGTAACTCAGTGTGAAGGCCCTGGGTTCAACCTTTAGGACCAAACAAACAGGGAAGGGTATCAACTTCATGGCTTATTGTGAAGACTCACTAAGATAATGTACATAGTAATTTGGAGTAATTTTTTTAAGTGGTAGAAGTGGACTTCTAATGAAACCATAGTTACTCAATAGATACTTATTATTCTTTTATTTTCATTTTCCCAGAAAAATTCTGTTCAAAAGCTGGACAGGAAATATAACTAGTGTTCTGGCTTCTGCCTCTTTTCTTTGAGTTACTTGAGTCTTGTGGTAGTAAGCAGCATTTATTTCTTTCAAGTATTTGGAGCAGACCCTGGATGAGAGAGATGTCAGAGGGGAAAGAATAGTTTCTCTTGACCATTGGGCCTTTCTCTAACACTCTGATTCCCACTCTCCTGCACCCCTGGCCTCAGAGCCCTTGGTAACACCCACGTACTCAGCCTCACACACATTTCAACTCTGTGGCACTGGGTGTTAAAGCCAGGCAGGTGTTTGGTCCAGAGCAAATGTTGACCATGGAAGCATAAAGCAGGGCATATAACTGCTTCAAGTGAGTGGACATTACTTCCCATAGTTACCAATTACAGGGACACACAGCCCTGGGTGTGCCCAGCTGCCAACATCTTAGACTAGGCTTGCTTGGCCTTGGCTCTGTAGGCCTGGAGCTGAGTGCTTCCATTTTCAGGCAATAAACCCAAGGGTAGTGGAGAAAACAAAATGGGGCGGGGGGAGGGGGGGCAGTGGGCACACCGGGAACTGGAGGAAAAAAAAGCGGTGGGTGGGACTCCCTTTTCCTTCTTTATTCTCCTGTCTTTGTATAAGGAACAGGACTCATCAACAGTTCCCCTCGATGAGGATTTAGATGCTCTGTGGGCAGCAGATAAGAGTGCAGCCTACTTACAGAAAGTAAATTCACTGAATATTCCTCATAAGTCAATACTGCCAGGCTTATCAGCCGTCCTCATTCCCCACTCAGCCCCCTGGGGACCAGACTTGAAATAAAGGCCACAGCTCCGGGGCCTGGGAGTGGAGGTGCAAGATTGGATCTGGGAGAGGCCTCTGCATACCCCCTTCTTGCATTTCAGG
>NW_004624758.1:5780862-5837959 GCF_000247695.1 Heterocephalus glaber
GTTGCTGTAGGTGATCTGGAAGTCTGATTTTGAGACTTATTTACATGTTTTCTCATTTTGACTGGGGGGGGGCAGGGCGGGTGCTGTTGGCGTCTGCGCGGCTCACCTCCTCTGAGCTGGGAGAGCTGGGCCAGGGGCCGGGAGTGGAGGTAGGGATACTGGCCTGAAAGCCCCTTCCTCTGGACCAGGAGCAGTGGGACAGCAGCTCAGAAGCCCCTACTTCTGGGCCAGAAGTGGTGGGAGGGACGGCAGCCCAAAAGCCCTTTCCTCTGGGCTGGGAGCGGCAGGAGGGATGGTGGCCAGGCAGCCCCTTCCTCTGGACAAGGAGCCGTAGGATGGTGGCTCAGAAGCCCCTACCTCTGGGCAGGAATTCTTTAAATGCTGAGAACTTGATTAGCTCCAGTACAGTGGTCTGGTGGTCCAGTGTCCTCTGCGTCTTTGTAGTGTGGAACCAGGTGGCAGTACAGAGAAGAGGCCAAAGGAGTGGGGGGTGGTTCCAGTGGATTGCTGATTCAGTGTTTTCTACATGACTGGTGACCTCAGGACCGCGTCCGCAGACCTGCCTGTCTGCAGTGGGCTGATTCGGTGTTTTCTGCTCCATAGTTTTGTGTACGAGTCATGGTGCCCTTTGCTGCATTACTGTCTTGCCATCCAAGACATCATAGCATCGTGGATCATTGAGACCTCTGGTGTAACCAGTGGTGTTTCTTTCCCACACACACGCTGGCTCTTATGCAAGCCACTGTGGGCCAATAGGCAGACTCAGACTTTTAATACTAAAAGCCAATATATAAATTTGTAGCTTGCTCAGGGTGGTCTCCATCAACCACGGAAATATTAGAGAAATTTGCCTACTCCAAATGTTATAGTATTGTCATTAAGTGGCTACTCCTTTAATTTGCTACTTCAGATGTTAAAGTGTTGTCTTTAAATGGCTGGATTATGGGCTATCTCCCACCTTTATTCTTTTTAAGTGCGAAAAGTTTTACATCAAGTAGGTACAAAATTTGAAGTTAAATATGAAAAAGACAAACTTCAAAAACCAAATCCTTCTGTCCCATAGGACAAATTTTTGAACTTTAAAGGTAGAAACAGCTGCCTTTAATTTTTAAATTTTTTTGCAAGTGTTTGGGATGGAACTCAGAGACTCCTGCATGCCAAGCATACACTCTACTAGTGAGCTATACCCTGGCCCTACCTTTCTAAAATTGAAGTGAAGGAAAATATTGATGTACCTCAAAGAACTTCTGAGGTTCAGGGAACCTGTTTATTGGCTTGAGGGGCCTCATAACTAATAGCCTACCAGGAATGGCAAATTGAATTTGTAGATCACCAGTGGTCTTGATAGGTCTCTGGAACCTCCAAAACAGGAAAGTTGACAACCAAGCGTCACACAAACTGATAAATGCTAATTCATAATTCTTTGAGTTTCAATGAAGTAGCTAGTACTTAAGTGGAAAACTATAAAGTGCCTCAAATCTTGTACACTTGCAATGCAAAAAATGTTTGTTTCTTTTTTCTAGTAATATGAACAGGTGAAGTGTTCTTTACCTCATTCATAGAATAAGTAAATGAAGATTGTGATTTTTGTGGTACTGGGGTTTAAACTCAGGACCTTGTGCTTATGAGGCAGGCATGGTGCCACTGAGCTAAATCCCCAGCCCAAGATTGTAATTTTTGATTTAAGCCACCCAGACAGGACTACACTGCTTCTTTCCACTTCTAAAGAAAGTTTAATTATGGAAAGGCTCTTGCATGTTAGAAACAGTGCAGCGCACAGTACATGCATTTGCCATAAAAAACATAGGAAAAGGGGCCGGGGATTTAGCTCAGTGGTTTCGCCACCTGCTGCGGAAGCACAAGGACCCGAGTTTGATCCCCGGTACCCCCCCACCCCCAAATATAGGAAGATAGGTTAGAAAAGTATTTTCCCATATAAAAAGGATGTAAAGGGCCGGGGATTTAGCTCA
Source organism: Heterocephalus glaber (assembly GCF_000247695.1). The sequence continues at coordinate 5,782,833 of NW_004624758.1, forward strand.
GTGGTTTCACCACCTGCCTCGCAAGTGCAAGGTCCCAAGTTCAATCCCTGGTACCAAAAAAAATAAATAAAAATAAAAAGGATGTATGTGTGGACTCTGTTTATCTTATACTTAAATGTGTAGTTAATAAATGCAATTTTTCTCACACCAGAGAAACCAGGCAATATTTGAACATGTGTGTTCACCTTAATCCACCTATGAGTATCTTCTCAAGGTGCATTCATTTACCTAGAAAGTTCTCAAGTTTATCCTTCTTTATGGCAGAGTAGTACTCCGTTGTATAAAATATCACACCATCTTTATACATTCATTGATTGATGGGCATTTGGGCTGTCTCCAAGATTTAGCTATTACAAGTTGTGCCACTATAAACATGGGTATGCATATACTGCTGTGGCATGATACTTTTAATTCTTTTGGGAAGATACCCAGCAGGGGCAATGGAACCTCTAATTTGTTTTCTGAGAAATCTCCACATTGATTTCTAGTGGTTGCACCAGTCTACACTCCCACCAACAGTGGAGAAGGGTTCCTTTTTCCCCACCACCCCACTGGCATTTGTTATTGATTGATTTCTTAATAATAGCAATTTTTTTTTGAGGTGAACTGGAATCTGAGCATTATTTCAATTTACATCTCTTGAATGACCAGGGATGCTGAACATGTTTTCATATATTTATTTGGCATTTCTACTTCTTCATCTGAGAAGTGTCTATTCATTTCACATTCTCATTTTTGGATTGGGTCTTTAAATTTGGGGGGGGGTCTGATATTTTAAAATTCTTTACATATTCTAGATGTTAGTCCTTTGTCTGAGGAACAGGTGGCAAAAATTTTTCCCACTGTGGGTTGTCTCTTCACTCCATTGGTGATTTCTTTTGCTGTGCAAAAGCTTTTCTAGTGTGAGAAATGGAAAGTGAAAATAAAGATCAAAATGTATAATAATTACTGTGAAATAGTATTCAAATTGGAAGGGGAACTAAGAAGGGAGGAGGAGGGAAGGGAAAAGAAAAACAACAAAAGAGAAAAAATGGAAACAAACCTTTTGTAAATAAGGAGGGGAATGGGAAAAAAGAAGAATCAAGATATATCATGCACAGGTACAAATTCCCTATGATGAATGTGATCATTATGGATATCTAAAATGTACCAATAAAATTAATTTAAAAATAAATGCAAATTTTTTCTGGTGTGTGCATGTGTGTGGTCTTGAACTTGATCTCAAGTTGAAAACCTTGCACATACTAGCCAAGGGCTGTACCACTAAGGCACATCTTTATCCCTAAATGCAACTGTTTATTCATAGTCATCTTTAAAATGCCCACTTAGTAATGTCTCTTTACTAGACACAGGTAAATGTCATTTTGTTCTCTTGTAGAGCCCAGGTAGCAAGAAAGGAAAATGAAAGACGATATTGGAATGGTGAGCATAGAGATGCACAAAACGTGATAAGGACATTACAATCAGGAGTGTGTGAGATGGCATTTCTCACGATGGTATTCCCCATATTACTCTATTAGTAACTGAGAAACATCTTCTTTGGTCCTTAGAGTGCTTACTAGTATATCAAAGGAAATGGGAGATCTCGTAACTAAAAAAAGTTGTAGAACTTTGCACAATTCAGTATTTTCTTAAAATATGTGTACGGAACTCTGTTTTCTACCATTATTTAAAACAACCTCAAGGACACACTTTAAGCTGTATCTGTTTTGAAGTATACATTGCAGTGCTCGCTTCGGCAGCACATATACTAAAATTGAAGTATACATTGGATAGAAAAAGTGCTTATCTTAAAACATTGGTTTAGTTTTTCAAGTTTGTCTTGAACATATAATCAAATCACATCTTTCACATTGCATTAACTTCTTTTGTTCTACTAAAGGAAAATGAAGCACTATGGTTTGTTATTGTTTTACACATAAGCACTCTTCTTACTCAGAAAACTTTACTCTCAATAAAGAGGAAATTTATGATACAGTTTTATTTACAGGAAATATGAACTGTCAATTTCCTAGTAAGGCTTGACTTTCTTTTCATTATGTATGACATCTAACAACAATAGATATATAGATAGTATGCCTCTATTAATCTTTGCCTTGGCTTTTGAACTGGAGAGGGGTGTTGGAAATATGATGGCTTATTTCTTTATTCCCTTAATATTGCCCTCTCTCTCAAATATTGTTATTAACCTTCTAGGTGTTAATGAAGTCATTTGTTCATGCATATGAATTCAAGAAATCTTTGTTTACTGCCTGCTCTGTTTCAGGCACTAGTCTAACATCAAGAATTAAGTGTCGTATTAATAAGGTGGATAAGCTTGTAAATTTACAAACTAGTAGGGGAAGATAACCAATGAACATATAAATAAATTAACAAGAGTATGTCAGACATAGGCTAGGTGCTGTCATCAAAACAGAACAGAACCAATGAGACTTTTATCTCTCAGATTGGTGGCCAAGGAGGGCTTCTCTGTGGAAGTAAGATTACTCTTTTACCAGGCAGCTTATGAATGTAAGTGGCTGTTGTTTCTACTTAAGTTTCAAAAATAAACACAATAGGGCCAGGAATATAGCTCAGTGGTGCCACTGCCTGCCTCGCAAACGCAAGGTCCCAAGTTCGATCCCTGGTACCAAAATAAATAAATAAATAAATAAAATAAAGACAATATCTCAAGAGATTAAAAAAATTTTATTCATCATCCCAAAATGAATTATATATTACAAATTCTGATCAAAATAATAATATTAAAGGTATTTTCAGTAGTACCACAAACTGTCTGTACCTGATGACAAAACCAAATTGTAAACTGGTAAGCATACATTGAAATGTACTCATGTTTAAAAATATCCCTTCATTTACAAAATTCACGTCCATGTTTTTATAGTTATGAAGTGGAAAAGGCACACAAAGATCTACAATATAATTTTCACATAACAAACACATGAACTATTCTCCATGCTTTGGATAAACAATCAAAAGCTATAAAATTTTGTAAATTAAAAAAAATACAGTACTTCTAATTCATCTTATACTCCCTTCCAACTCTTCTGTGACAGGTACTCATAAGTACATAGAAGCAAGTTCAGCTGGCAAATGGCTATTTTCATAGGGTCTCTATTAGGTTGGGAAGTTCAGAGAGTACAGAAACAGATTTTTCATTAGAAAACTTACACTTGACTATTTTAAGAACTGGTTTGAAAAGTATCACCACTGAATTGGTCTACCTGACTTGTAAGCTACAATCAGGAATTAAGTCTGACGTGGAATAGCTTAAAGTGACATCATATGGAGCCTACTGATCCTTGCCTAATTGAGAAAGAACCACAAATTTTGGGACAGAAAATGGACGTAAGTGTTTTCAGTTCTCCTTTTTAAACAATGATACAGGTGTACATCAGCACAGAAACTGTATTTTTGTGGTGCTGAGGATTAAACCCAGGCTTTGTACATGCTAGGCAAGTGCTTTACCACCAAGCTACATCCCAGGCCACCACAGACAATGAAATAAAACTAAGTATTCCAAATCAGGATTTACAGTGAAGATTCACGTCTAGGAAAAAGCTAGGGTATTGAAAAAAAGTCCAGGTAAGAGCCAGAAACCAAGTCTAGAGAAGTAGAGTGAGCTGCTTGGGACAAATGAACTAAAATAACACAAAATATTAGGTGATAACAGCCTTGCAACAAAATGAAAACAGAAGTTTTGTTTAGAGAAGGAGACAACACTATAATGTCTGTAAATTTATAAGCTATATAATTTGGCCTATAATGCTCTGAGAGATTTTTTTTCTTAAGCAAATTCAGTCACGCAATCTTTCTGAGTAAAACAGTGTATCCTGACCTACAATGTTTGTCATCCCATTTGAATGATAATTAGAAAAGAAACATAAAACCAGGAAATGCCACATTTCTTGAGTACTTCTAAACCTGAGGCTAAGCACTTTGTTTCATTTTTTCCTAAAAACCTTTAGAAGTATGCATCATTTCCCAATTCACTCAGGTGGAAATTGAGACTGATGGGTACCCATGAATGGATACACGGAAAAAGAAAATGTGATCCAAATACACAATGGAGTATTTAGCAGCAAAGAAGAATTACAAGTTGGTCACTGGCAGGCAAATGGATGTAACTGGAGATCATGTTAATCAAAATAAGCTGTGTATAAATACCAAATTTTCTTTATCCATTCAGCTGATAAACATATATGCTGTTTCCAAGATCTAGCTACTGCAAATTGTGCTGCTATAAACATGGGTATGCATGTATCCCAGTAACATAATTTTAATTATTTCTGGAAGATACCTAGAAGGGGGATAGCTGGGTGAAACTGAATTTCTATTTTTAGTTTTTTGAGAAATCTCTATACTAATTTTCATAGTGACTGTATTGTTTTGCATTCCCACCAACAACATAGAAGAGTTCCTTTCTCCCACATACCTGCCAGCATTATTGATTGATTGATTGATGCTAGTTAGCTATTCCTTTTGGGGTAAGATGGTATCTCAGGGTAGTTTTAATTTGCATTTTTCTGATACCCAGTGATGTTGAACCTTTTTTTATGTATTTACTGGCCATCTGTATTTTTTTAGAAGTTTTTATTCATTTTGGTTGCCCTTTTTTTTTTTTGGTACCAGAGATCAGGTTGCCCATTTTTTGATTGAGTCTTTGGGAGTACTACTCTGCCATAAAGAAAGATAGGCAAATGGATGCAACTTAAGAACATGTTAAGTGAAATAAGTCAGATACATAATGTTAAATATTGCATGGTTTTTCTTATATGAGAACCTAAAATAAATATATATATATAATGTACTATAGAGAAATGGGAGATAGGGAGAAGTTCAAATAATTCCCCAAATTTTCTATTCGGTCACTTCAAAAATATTTCATTATATATGCCAATTTGTTTCATTTATACTAGTTTCTCTTTGTTCACTGAAAAGAAAGTTTTATACTATTATCTGTTTGTTTCTTTTAGTAAGAGTCTTTTGTCTATGACTTGTACTCTGAGTAATATTTTGCCATTGTTTTAAGATTATGGTACACAGGGCTGTGGATTAAACTCAGTGGTGCCACTGCTTGCCTCCCAAGGACAAGGTCCTGAGTTTGATCCCCTGTACCAAAAAAAAAAAAAAGATTATGGTACATAGTGCATTAACTATTGTTTTTCTCTAGTTGTTATGAAAGTTTTATTTTTTCATAAAATATTGCTTTTTTATATTTTTATCAATATCTATATCTATTACATTAAAATAAAAAAGCTGTGCTCAGAGGGACAAATATTGTATGTTTTCCCTAATATGTGGAATCTAAAAAGAAAAAAGCCGAGGATGACTATTATTAGACTAGAGAAAGGATTAAGATGGGGTAGGGGGCATGAGGGAGAATAACAGGGAGACAGATATGATTAAAATGTTATATACATGTATAAAAATACCACATTGAAGCCCTATTTTAGAAAATTAATGGGCTCTACTAAAAATAAATTTTAAAAATTAAATTTGAAGCTGAGAGGCAACCACATAATGTAAATGGCATTTAAACTCAGCCCTTACTCAAAAGCTGGTATTCTTTTTATGTCAACATGTTACCTTCCCAAAGTGAGATGTTAAGAGGTGGCCTAGTCCAGACTTTTATGACACAGGCAAACAAAGAGGGAAGAGGAATAGTTACTGGGACATTTCTTCAGAGGAATTCTTTTGACTGGTCATTACCTGGGATTTTTCTGCACCCTAGAGCTATTAATACTGACGACAGTTTTAGAAGGCAGGAAAGTGGGACTTTTTCTACTACATTTTTGAGGGGAGCTTTCTCCTAGGGATCCATAAGATTCAGGAGAAAAGAGGCTGTTCATTTTCTAGAAGGGGAAACTTGGAAAATTTTGCAGCTTTAGAGATACTGGATGAAATTTTTAGCTGGAGAGGGGGAGCTCATTTCAGATATATTTCCCAGATTTTGTTCTGGGACTCAATCTATAAAACCCTGTGTATCTAAGCAATATTCTGCCCATCCTATCTATCTGATGTGTCATCTATCTGATGTGTCATTTATCTGATGTGCAAGAATAGAAACAATGGTTTGGATCACAAATTTAAAAAGGAACACATACAATCTATTGTTAGCTATTTGCATTTATGGACTATCACTATAAATAACTAAAAGCAGTCTAAACACTTGAAGCTAGTATCCCAATCTCCTTTCTGACAAGCAGATAAAAATGTCCTGAAAACTACCGAAATGGCACTCGGAGGGCAGGCATACCAAGGAAGAGAGTGGCACTCAGAGAACTGAAGGGAAAGGCAGGTTTATTCCCTAGCTAGTGGGCCCAAGTGGAAGTCACCTTCCAGAGTCTGAGCCCTGTTTCTCCGTTTGTTCTCATATTTATCTCTTCTTTAGCCAGGGCAGGGGAGCAAGCAGAATTTTACAGAAGCAGAACTTAGCAAAGGGTAGGGAGGTGGAGGTAAATGTGTTTTTTTACAGTTTATCTTTAAAACATAGGGAGGTAGACAGCTGTGTTTCAGCAGTTTATCTTCTGGGCACAGTGACCTTCATGTGTTTAGCAGGAGAGGGAGGTCTTAGACTTTCAGCCTTGAGACTGTCAGTCTCTGCCCAGCTTTGAGATTGTCAGTCTCTGCTCTGTCTTTTGTTTTTTCCATTTCACTACAAAGCACTCCAGTTACCTCTAACTGTTCTTCTCTGGTGAAACAGACTAAGACTACCAGGTAAAGATCCTTTTCGCCAGAAAGCCCTTCATAAAAGGCTGCTTTAGGAAGGGAAAGAATTCTTCTGAAATGAGCATTTAAGGGCTGGGGATGTAGCTCAGTGGTGCTGCACCTGCAGCTCAGCAGTGCCATGACTGCCTGGTAAGTGCAAGGACCTGAGTTCAATTCCCAGTACCGGGGGGGGGGGAAGCATTTAGTGGATTGCTGCTGATGGTTCCTTAGGGAAGTAGAAGCATAAAGTAGTAATGGGATGCATCTTAAGCTTAGGTGAATCAGGTACAAAAGGCTGATGTCTCCAGATATGAACTGCTTTGTTTTAGAAATAATGCGTTTGTCAGATAAAGATATGAAGGTAGCTCTAGAATACTGGACAAAAAGCAAACACTCCTTAACTTCTTTGTCACCTCACGTTCTAAATTTGAACAAAAAGATACTATGTGGGGAATGGCAGAAATACCCTGAAATTTAGTCTCACTAAGGCACTGGACAACTTCTCTGTCAAGCATCTCAACCATGGTTAAAGATGCTGTGCTGTGATATAAGTAATGAAATAATGCACTAGAAGTCATGGCAATGTTGAGTTTTAGCCTGAACTGTTTCTTGCTCAGATTACTCCTTTCTGAGCTTATTTACTAGTCATAAAATAAGAAGGCTAAAATGAATGTTGGACTAAAGCCCCTTCTAGCTTTTAAAATTCCAGAGCAGGATATATTAACTTTTGTCGGGGGGGGGGATGCTGGCAGACATTCTGCTGCCTAGTGGTCATATTTTAGGGTGTATAGTTAGGGGATCAGGGAAACCCAACTTTAGGAACTGTTTTACTCCAGGGGCCAAATAGCAGCAGCTGTAGCAGATGAAAGGAGGATAAGTGCTCTATGCTTAGAGCTCGACAAAGTGGCTACCTGGCTGTCAGCTACCTGGCTGTCAACTGAGAAAGATTGTGCTTCTCATGTTCTCTCTAGAGACATCCATAGCTGCCTAACTACCAACAAGTTAACAGGAAGTCCTCTTCAAGTAAACCAGGCAAACTGGACCTGAAAGCTGTCAGATTAGAATTGACTGTTGGCCTACTCCAGCAAGGAAAGAAAAATGATGTGATAAGGTATTGATGTTGGTTGGGCCAAATCAAATACTCAGCAGAATACGTGAGTATTTCAACAGTCCTTCTTGCAATTCAATCACTTTCAGAGGCAAGCCTAGCATTCTGATTCTCGGGAAAGGCTTTAATTCTCCCAAGTTACAGAAGATCTCAAGAGCTGAAGACTGTAGAACCATAAGGAAGACAAGAAAAGGTCTTTAAGCAGCCTGTGGTCTTTGTAAAAGAAGAATGTGGAATCTCTGTTAAAGGGCCCAAGACATACTAGGTTTCAGACACTCCTGAACCTTGTACTCCTGAGATAAGAGATTAGAGAAATCAGCTGAAGAGGGGTGAGTAAAATGTGTTGGCAAATGGTGGGAGTCCCAAAGTGAAAGTGGAAGATGTGAAGTGTATGTAGTGAGATCCTGAGCAGAAGCAAATGGTCTTCTCCAAGTAGGGTGGATTTTACCCAAAATATTATCATCTGTATCATAGTTGAGATCTAAAATGGCCTCCAGAGCCTCATGTGTTTCAAAGGTGACTGGATTATAGGGGCACTATAGCTGACTTCCTGTTAGGAGGTGGGGTCTGGTCAGAAGATGGAGGTCACTGGGCATCACCTGGGAAGGTGTTATCTCCCTTCCTGGGTCCCTCCCTTCATTCTCAGCTTCCTGGCTGCCATGAAGTACACAGCTCAGGTCACTTCTGTCGTGCTATTGCTGTATTTAAGCCAGCCAAACGTGGACAGAAACTTCTCTGCTGTTGAGTTAAAATAAGCCTCTCCTCCTTTAAGTTCCAGGTATCAAGTATTTTGTCCCAGCAACCAGGAAATGATAAGATCATCTACTAAATTGTCTTTTTTTTGTACTGGAAATTGAACTTAGGACCTTGCACTTGCCAGGCAGGTGCGGGCACTGCTGAGCTACATCCCCAGCTCTGCTACATTGTTTTGGCACATGACAAATGAAATTAAAATTTGGGTTTAAAATTTGCTTTAAATTCTATGGGCTAGTTTTCAAGCAAAGAGAAAGGTGATGATGACAATCAGTCATTTTGGGACAAATTTGCTAATAACCTATAAAAAGCTCCTGAAAACCTGCTTACTTTATTTATGAGAAGACACAAGAATTTTGTGTTAAAAACACACCCTAAGACAATTAGTTACCATTCATCAAGGAAAGCTTTCATGTTGGTTTTAAAAGTTGGAGGGGCTGGTACAGGTTACCTTCCCCAACTCTGTTTTGGCAGCCCATTCCCTCAGATGTTCTGCTTTCCTTTTTTTAAACTTTTTTTTTTTTTTTTTGAGGTGCTGGGGCTTGAATCTAGGGCTTGTCCATACTAGTGGTTTCCATTTTTGAGACTCATTATTCTCCAGTTTTAGAGGAAAATCTGGCAAGCTGCTCCAAAAAGCAATCCTAAGCAACACAGAAAAGATACAAGATTTGGCTTCCTTTTCCAAAGAAAAAGAACAGTGCTTATTACTGTTCCTGCATTGTCCTTTTATCTCTCACTTAGAATACATCTTGCAAGTGAATAGTGACAACATGAGTGAGACAGCCATCCTAGCCCTCTCAGGAACAGACCTTAAGAGGAAAAGAAAACTGTAGGGATCCTCGGTGGAAGTACTCAATAATGAAGGGAAGACTGAGTTCCTTCTTCATCAATATTCAACTATTTGAACACAAATAGACACAAGCTTTACCAACATTATCAGCCAGGGTGGGGAATAATTGCCAGGTTCACCATTTATGGTCCCTTTTCAAGACTTAGGTACTTTTGGAAGAAAATTAACAGGTAGGTTTTTAGTCCACTTAAATTGATACATAGCCCATAAATTAAATATATGGAATTATCATTGGTGAATAAATACAACAGAGAGTCTATTTCAAAAAATTAGTGGTATTTCTATTAACATTTTAGTATTAACATTAAAATTGGAAGTGCAAGGATTATAAATACAGAAAATACAAAATGTCAATGATTAGCTCGTATTTTTATTGAACAGTGGTTGAGAATGAAATAAGGAAAATTAGTTTTGTGAAACAGCAACTCTCAGAATCACTCTGGTAGCATGGTCTTGCGTAAATGATTTGCCATTAAGCGCCAACATAAGTCAGAGAAAATATTCTCACAACAGTTGGAAATTTAAGCATCACACAAGCATCAGCTTTCTTCTCACTTCAAATATGAAAATAGTAAGTGTATGGAAATTTACTTATCTTGACAAGTTAGAAATAAGCTCTCACCTTCACTTATAGACTAATGCCCCATGTTCCAAATCAATTCTACATCAAATTGCTTGTAAAATGAATCTGCTAGGATCTTTCTTTGTGCCACATAAGTCTGATCACTTGAATATTAACTCAGACTTTAAAATCTTAAATGCAGCACTAACATAGCAGCTCAAATGCTGGGGACAGGAATGGATTATTCTTTTTAACCAGTACAACCTTCCTTGGCTTTTGCCTGATGAGCTCATTTTCTAGTCTAAACATTACTTAACATTTAAAAACCATTATAAAATATATCCTATTCTATTTCAGCTCTTCAAAGGGTGGAGGAGTTTCTCTCAAAGGAAAGCTGGTTGCTTACCAAAGGCATAAGAAAAAGAGGGAGAAATTTGCTCATTCATCTCTGATTCTCCATTGTAACCTAGCACTTTAATGGCAATAAAAAAACTCAATAAATGCTGTCAAGAACTAAATCTGATGGCTCAGGAGTTAGGACTCTGAGTCTTCAAACTTGTCTCTTTTTTTGGTGGTAGTGGTGGTGGTCTCACTTATGTTTGATGAGTAGATGTGTGAGAAAAGAAAATGCTTTTCCTTTTTCCGAAAAGAAATTCTCCCATTTCAACCCAGTATTTCAGTATAACTGGATAACCTCATCCCATTCAGAAATAGGCCAGATTCCATTGGGCTGCACATTGGGTGGAGAGCTCTTCCAATCCCAAGTCTTTATAGGAATCTTCCAGCCCTTACCGTAGTTGGCTTTGATGTATTCAATGGTTTCACATGGCACATGGACCTTCATGTCTACAAACTCAGTCCAGCACAGGGTAAACTTGGGAAATAGATATCTGCAACAAAATAAAAGCAATGTGGGGAGGAGTTAGGCTTAGATAATGGGAGGTCTAGCTAAAGAACCCAGATGCTAATACATTCCTGACTTAAGGACAGCCCTCTACCACTAACAGCTTTGGGGACCGAGAGAATATTTAGTGTTTTTAACTGTGCAGCATCCCTTTCCTCTTCTAATGTTAATATTCTTCCCCTATTTCCATTCTATATGTTTGTGGAGGAGCTAGCCTGTTTTTAAGCTTTAGAGATAGGTGAAAAAAAAACACAAAACCTCAGGTCTGGCCAGTAAGTTACAGTGACTAGTTCAGAGATGGGAACATAACCAAGTTGGGTAAAAAAGGTCAACCCTGGGATTTCTGTTGGAATCACTGGGGGAAGAGGTATCAAAACAAAGTAATCAAAAGATGAAGGAAAATGATTATTTTCCCTTCTTGCACAACCAGGATTGCTTAAGGATACAGAATAAGTATGACTCCAAGATGTACTCCCACCTTCTCCTTTGGTTCCATACCTTATATGATCCTACCTGTATTTTCTGCATTTCTTTTCTCTCAATTATAAAGAACATCTTTAAGCCAGACTAAGTACTATTGGTTATAATGAATTTAACTGTATCTACTGCAGACCTATGTCAATTAGTAGCTAAGTAGGAATTAAACCCAAAATATGTTTCTAAAAAGTATTTTCGATCAAAGTAATTAAATTCAATATATAGGAAAGCTAAAATTAACAGATGTTTGATTTAATCCTTGTAATATTTTTTTTTTCTGAGAAATGTTTCTTTTCTTCACAACACGGGAACAACTGTCAGTAATGAGACCTGCAATGGCAATAGGAGAAACCACAGGAACTTAAAATATCAGAGATCAAAGAAAGAACAAGGAAAAACCAGATTTCAGAGTGACTGTATTGTAGAAATGGGACCTAATAGGAATGTTCTCCACAGAAAGGTCAGTTCTCACATATTCTGCTTTCCAGTATCATGTTTTGCTACCAAATGAACATAAAGCCATATATGAAAGTGAGAGGCTGAACAAATTCTAAAGAAAGCAACAAGTGTCTTCTACAAAAATGAAGGGGTGCTGGCAGTTAATGGCAGTCCCAGCTGGCTTCTGTGGAAAGACAGCCACAGCAAATCTCATAGCTCAGAAAGAAATAAGATACAGCTTAGGCCTACCATCTGCTGGTCCCAATTTTACTCTGCACACTCATAGTCATGGAATTGCTTTTTTTGTCCTCAGACATATCCATCCATCATCAGCCTCCACCCTCCCCAATCAGTTGCTGGTCAGCAGAATGACCACCTGTCTCATCCTGTCAAGTTCACACACTGAAATTGAAATGAAGCAGAAATTATGGTCTATGTGATATAGCAACACAGGCTGGGAAATCCCTTTCTTTTAAATATTAGCCTCTATAGCAGTGATGGTGAACCTATGGCATGTGTGCCACAGTGGGCTGGTTTATATGACTGAAAGCTTTAAAAGGTTCACCATCACTGCTCTATAGTCTCATCAAAGAGCTGAAAGAAAACAAACAAACAAACAAACAGATCTGAATAGACAGGGTAGAAGAAAACACTACGGATTTAGCAAAAGCACTGTTAACCAGTGAAGGACTTATGAGCAAAACCAAAACATTTAAAATACTTTATATAAACTGTGAAAATAATGCAAAGACAATTCAAGTCAAATGTTAATATTTATTCCTGAACAGAAACATCCCTAAACTCTCTGTGGTTTTCTTTTCCACAATTATTTTTCAATTTACTCAGGAAAAAAAAAATCCTAGCTTCCTAGAAAAGAAAAGATAAACTCTAAAATGTGAAAAGTAATTGTAAAGTAGGATTGTGGAGAGGAAAGGGAGGGTTGAGTGACAGAACAAACAGCACATGCCATGTACTCTGTCCAGGTTACCAGCAAATAATGACTAAGATTTAATTATACCATGGGTCTGCAATCTTAACTTGGGTTTAAAGCTATGATTAACCTTGGCTGAGTTGTTCATACTTTAAAGTACAAGCCCTAGAATAGAATCTAAAATGCAAACAAGATTTAAATTTCCACTAAGGCAACTCATCAGGATACAAGTTTAAGGGATCTATCACACACACAAAAAATTTCTTCTGTTTCATACAAATTTTACATCATTTTATTTTTGTATAAAACAGCACTTAGAATTATACAGTTTGGAGTAAAATATTTCTTTCACAGATAATCATTAAAATCTGTAAAGCTACTTGGTAGTGGTTAATTTCATCAGTTTTATTGTACAATCTATGAACATAATTGCTAAATGAAAAGGAAGTGCTTCCAGTGTCACAGAACACAGGGTTTACTATTACTAGTTAGCTAGGCTAAGTGCAACTGAGACACCATCAACTATTAGACCTGACCTTTTTTATATGTAAGTCTGCATTAAACCCTAGAGTTGGAGCAACACAGGCATTTTCCCCCCACAGGAATTTTCTGCAAAACAACACAGAAGGTTTATTCTCATGAGCAATTTTATCTCTTCTTTTAACTCCTAATTTCTTTTTATCTGTTATTCCAGTGCCAGTACCTAAATCCCTCAGCATTACTGTTTAACAGGAGCAAGGTCAGCATACATTGTTTTTTTCTGATTTTAATGAGAAGGCTTCTAAAGTTTTGTCTTTCAATATGATTGCTCACTGGTTTTTGAAATATTCTCCTAATAAGGATAAAGAAATTCCAGATCCCTTTTAATCCAAGTTTGCTTAAAAGGCCTTTAATTTCTTTTGGTTAATTATGACACATATCAATGGTTTTTGTCATTGAAATAATCACGTATTTTTTCCCTCTCCTTTTAATTCTTTAACGTGGAAATTTATACCAATACAGTCACATTACAAAATTCTATTCCTTTAGGATATTTTCATTTGTATTTGTTTAAACTGTAACTGCTCTTTTTTAAAAAGAAAAACTTTCCAGTGCTGTCCATATCCAGTGTTGCTATTAGTCTCATTAAAAGAGTTGCTAAATTTTCTTTCTCCCTTCCTTTTTTTTTTTTTTTTTTTTTGTTGTTATTAGTGTACTGGGGATTGAACTCAGGGCCTTAACACTGAGTGAGAGCCCAGCCTCTTTTATTTATTTATTTTGAGACCAAGTCTAAGTCATTAAGTTGCCAACATGTATCTTAGCCTCCCAGGGTGCTGGGGATTATAGATGTGTTACAGCACCTGGCTTGTCTTTTCTGACACAGGTTACATAATCTAGGGGTAATTTACTCTGTAAAGGCATGATAAAACTTTCCTGAAAACTTTCTAAAGTCTTGGTGTCTTCTGGTAGAGAAAAGAGGGGGAAAGGAAGATTTCTGATTACTAATTCAATTTCTTTCGTGAGTAGAGGTTATATGGATCTTGAGTTGCTTTTGTGTTATATTTGTTTACAAAGACTTATCATTTCGCATTTTACCTGTCATTTATTGACCAAAGTTATTCACAGCATAGAGACTCACTGTCATGCAGCTTAGATCATAAAGACCCACACACGTTGGGTTTGAGCACTGAATATTATATTTTTTTGTTCCACCAATCTTGCTAGATGTCCAGTTATTTTATTAGTTTAAAAATTAATCCTTTATAAGAACAAGCATTTGAAATTGTTGGTCTTTCTATTTCATAATTTCTTTTCTTGTTTTCTTTCTTCACTTTTCTTTTTTTTTTTGTTCTGGTGATCGAACTTGGAACCTTGTCCTTTTGAGGCAGACGGCGGAACCACTGAGCTAAATCCCTGGTCCCTTCACTTTTCTTATACTGATTCTATTCTTTAATTTTCTGCAGTTAAATGCTTAATTTTTTGCATGTATTTTTCATACTCAAGTGTTCTTAAGGCTATAAATTTATTTTTACTCCTTTACCTCCTGCAAGTTTTAGTATATAGTACATTCATCATCTTTAAGTCCTAAATTTTATAATTTCTATTATAATAGAATTATATTAATTCTGGAAGTTTATAAATTATATTAATTCTAAAAAATTAATAGAAATTTGTAATTTCTATTATAAAATTTCCTGCTTGACCTTATTATTAATTATTATTTTTTTTTTTTTTGGTACTGGGGATCGAACTCAGGATCTTGCACTTGCGAGGCAGGCGGTGGCACCACTGATCTAAATTCCCGGCCCTTGACATTATTATTATGGAGGGTGTTTTAAAGTTTTTACAGATTTAAAAAAGCCTTTTAATTGTCAATTACTAACTTAATTCCATTATGGTCACAAATGACATCTACTAAAACAATTATGTATTTTTTCTCCTTTAATTCATTCACGTGGATAACTACATACACATACCGGATGACTTTTAATGCTTGGGAATTTATTAAAATTACCTTTATGATATAGTGCATGATAAACTTTTGTAAATGTTCTATGTATATAGATAATAAGAAAGTGTATTCACCATTGTGAAGATTTATATAACTGGTTAATTTTTGTTGTCAATATTTTTCTTCTTTTGTGGACCAGGAGTTTTAAAAATGAAAGTATCAGTGGTTCTGCCACCTGCTTTGCAAGCACAAGGTTCAGAGTTCGATCCCCGGTACCAAAAAAAAAAAAGTATTTTGCAAAATCCAACACTCATTTATGATAAAAATCCTATAAAAATTGGAATTAGGGGCTGGGAAAGTATCAGTGGTTCTGCCACCTGCTTTGCAAGCACAAGGTTCAGAGTTCGATCCCCGGTACCAAAAAAAAAAAAAATGAAAGTGTCAAACCAGGTGCAGCGGCACATGTCTGTAATTCCAACACTCTGGGAAGCTGAGGCAAGAGGATCAGAAGTTTGAGCCTAGTCTGGGTAACTTAGTGACTTAGTAAGACCCTGTCTCAACACCTGGGGATGTACCTCAGTGCAAACGCCTGGGCTCAATCCCCAGTACAATGCGCGCGTGCACACACACACACACACAAACACACACACACACATATATCAAAATCTCCTACCACAACTGTGGACATGTCAATATTTATTCATCAAAAACTTCATTGGTTTTTGATTTATATTTTTAAAGGCTATATGGATAGTCATATATGCTCACGAATGCTGGCAAACTGTTTCTTTGAAAGATTATGTAGTGGGTCAATCCTTCAGTATTTCTGCCTCAAAATTCTATTTTGTCTGATAATAATATTATGGTGCTAGTTTCTTGCAAGTATTATACAGCTACATTTTATTTTCCCATTTGATAACTGACTTCCAGCATGTTAGCTTAATCTATTTACATGTATTATAATAAACTATGTTGGACTTATTTTAAACTATTCTAGAACCAAACTGCTGAGGCTCAAATCCTGGCTTTACCAATTATTAGTTGTGTGATCTTGGCCAGTCTCTTTGTGCCTTAAATCACTCATTTGTAAATTGAGGATAATAACGGTATCTATACCTCAGAGGAATATTAGCATACAATGAATAAATAAATATAAAGTGCTGAGAACAGTTCTAAGACACAGTAAGTGCTATAACAATATTAATTGTTATTGTTATTCCTTCTTACATCTTTTTGATTACCAAACTTTTTCTTCCTTCTTTCTTATTTTCATATGGAGATAAAGGCTAATATATTTCCCTTTGTTTTGTCTGCTTATTTAGAAGTTTGAGATTATACTTCTATTCCAGTTACCATTTATTTTTAAACATAGTTCACCATAACTTTTCTAATAAAGAATGAATTTAGGTAGAATCTCTATCCTGTTCCTAAACATGAGACTTTGTATACTTCAGTGCTGGACAATGACATACCTTCTGTTTGACTGTCAAGAGCTTTCCTTTTGTGACCTTTCTCATTTTAATACACTGTCGTTTTTATAAGCAATGGTTAACACATTTATTGATATATTTCTTCTTTTTTGTTTACTAGTATTTCATATATATCTATCTTCCTCTGGGTTCTTTAATATGTCTTAAGTATAGATCTATGAGGCATACACTTTTTTGGGTACTGGCTTCTTAAAGAAGTATCACAAACTGATTTATCCTCCTTGTATGCCTTTAATTTGAAAATTATCCTTAAGTATACTGCTTCTTCATCACCTATTCTCTCTTACCTCATCTATATCTTTTAAGACATATTCACCAGTGCTTTTTGTCTGGAGCAGAGTATGACAAAGCAAGGAATTACTGTGTCACAGTAATTATAAGTCATCAACACCAATCTTGCTTTTAAACACTTAAGAATTAGACTCAACTTTTGGAAATCAAAGTTACAGTATGCTTCTTGGTATTTTTAAAACAATTCTATCTCCCACTAAACTTTCAGAATCCCACACAGATAATACAGAAACAAAAGGAGTTACAGAGAAATCCCTAACATACTCTTTAGAGCCTCAGCTGAAATACAGTGTTTCTGAGATCTTTACTGATCCTATTAGCCACTTCATCCTAAGCTTTATACACACATGACTATAGAAAGAGAATATGTTTTTTATAAAGTAAAATTCTACCCACTCAACCTTGTTTTCCCAGACTTCCACAGTAAAGTGATCTCATCTTCCCTACCGACTGCTAAACTCTACTATGCAATCCTGGTAGGACTTGTGCCCCAGGAATAGAACTAGGAGAAACAAGAAATTTTTATCTTCAATGAGTAGTATCACTTAAAGCCTGAATGCACATATATAACACTACTTCAAAAACTGTCAAGTTAACACATGCACAAAATTTGTCTTCAGTCGCGGAGAACAAAGCCTCAGGACTTTTTTTTTTTTTTAATGCCCTAACTTCTAAAAACTAGACCTAAAACTCATCAATGAAAATTAAACTCCAACTGTGCTTATTTTCCTTCAGATAATTTTTATAGGATTTCTCTTTGGATATAATAATTATTTAAAAGCTTGGATGTGTTTTGGTTTTTTTGGTACCGGGGATTGAACTTGGAACCTTGCACTTTCGAGGCAGGCAGTGTAACCACTGAGCTTCATCCTCAGCCCTTAATTATTAAAAGGAGGCTAAAATTATTATTCAAGTTTCATCTTAAGTACACAAGGCTTCTTTTGTATTGATATCAGCTTACTCAATTTGTCTAATGCAAAATTCTCAAAGTTTATCCTTGCAATTAGGTCTGCCCTGATCAAATTCATTGCTTTTGGTCCCACATATCCCTGTATCTCAGTATGTGATCTTGTACACTTTTTTCTTATCAGTTTTCAGTCACAAAATATTTTTTATCTTTTTAACCCAAGTTAACTTTTTTGAGGTATAATTTACATAGAATGAAATGTACCCACTATAATGATGAATGATGACAAACGTATACATACCTGTGTAACTGCCACATTAATCAAGACATAGAACATTTCTACCACCCAAAGTTCCCTGGGCTCCTTGCTGGTCATGCAGTTAACACACCCTGGCCCTAGGCAATGATCTTATTACATTCTTCATTGGTTTTACAATGATCTTATTACATTCTTCATTGGTTTTGAAATAATTTCAAATAAATACATAGCATGTATTTTTTCTATCTGATTTCCTTCATTCATAATGTCTTGAAGATTCAGCAATGTGAGTACATCCAGTGGCAGCTTATACCTTTCTATTGATTATCCACTGTTTGACAATATCATAATTCACATATCTGGTCACTGGGAGATGAACATTTGGGATGCTTTTATTTTTTGGCTAGTATGAATAAAATTGCTATGAACATTTGAAAACAAATCTTTTAGTGGAAATACAGTATGTGTTTATTTCTCCTGGCACATTAGTCAATAGAAATATAAAGTATTTCTACCTAACAACAACAAAGTAAATACTGGTTTAAAAAGTATAACTACTTCACATGCATGAAAGATCTGAAGTAACTGTCTCTTAAAAGAATCAAGCTCACTATATAACTGTCATTTCTATATACTGTGTTGGTATACAATTACCATGTAACATGCATTCAAAGTTGTTTTCTCAACCCCTCAATTTTACACCTGCTACTTACTAGCAGTTTGGAGGTATAATTGAGACCTCAGACATAATCAATATGATGTAAAATATGAGGGTATAAATATAGCAGGAAATGTGAGATCATTTTAGAAAAGTCAATGTTTTAAATACATTCATTTAAAGAAATTATTCAAATTTGTCCTTTTAGTTTCACAGCTGTAAGTACTAATGAGACAAATATGTTTCTTAAGAGCTGTAACTATAGGAGCATAGTATCAAGAAGCTGAGAAATAAAAAAATTTTTAAAAAAAGAAGCTGAGAGAGACTGTGATGGGAGATCTGATACCTTACTCTATTCTTTAACTTCCTGAGAAGCAGAGTGATTGAAAATAAATAGGGTGACTTAATTTTATGATTTTAATTTGCCAAAGGTGCTAGATTAGACCAAGCCACCAACGTGGTGCCATATGGTCATTTTTTACAAAACAGTGTAGATCACACTTAAGACCTGATTTAGTTTCAAGTAAGGTTCAGGTTTCACACAGTCCAACAGATGCACCAAGACTGATTTTATCCATCACTTGGAAAGGACAGAGAAATCAGCAAAAGTATTCCAATAAGCACAAGAGAAATAAAAATGAAAAAAAAAATCTATGGAAATGAAGATGAAGAGGAGATTATTTCTAGACAGAAGTACTAAGGAGTGATTCCAAAGAGGAGGCCCTCAGTGCCCTCGACTGGCCATAACTGGAACATGTGTCATGGATAATAATCTGGTAGTATTAGCAACATCTGGACTAAAACCAAATTTCAAAAGGTAGAGTACCTAAATATAATGTGGTATCCTGGATTGGAATGAAGAAAGGATACTAGCAGAAAAACTAGAATACAGATAAAATCCGGAGTTTAAACTTGACCTTAACTTCATATTTATATAAAACAATATAATTTCTAAAAGGTAACAGGGACAAGTACCTTCATTATCTTGAGATAGGGAAAGATTTCTTTAAAAAAACACAAAAAGCACTAACTATAAATATACGGATACAAGGAACTACATTAAAAATAACTTTCAGTGAACAAAAGTTACCAGTAAGAGAGGGAAAACAAAAACCATGAATGTGGTGCTATATGTCTGTAATCTCAGCACTGCAAAGGCTGAGGCAGGAGGATGGTAAGTTTAAATCCAGGCTGGGCAACTCAGCAACTAAGTGAGACCCTGTCTCAAAATAAAAAATAAAAAAGGGACTGGGGATGTAGCTAGGTACTAAGGCACTATATTCAATCCCCAGTATTGCAACAAAATAAAAATCAAAACAAAATAAAACCTAACAAGATGTTCAACAGATGCCCCACAAAAGAGAATACCTAAATGGTCAATAAACATGGAGAAGTAGCGACCCTGTTAAGTTATTAGGGAAATGGAAATTAAAACTATAATGTGATAACACTGCACACCCACCAAAACTGGACTGACAATATAAATGTTGGCACTGGAAAGGCCTGTAATATACTGATGGGAAAGCAAATTGGTAAATTCAACTTTGGAAAACCAAACGTCAACAAAAATAGTGAAGTTGAATATGTGTATACCTTATGATCAAGCAATCCCACACTTTATATATATATACCCAACAGAAGACTATAGATATGCTCTAGTTTATGTTTCTTCCATATTTATTAATTGAAATCCTAAATCCCAAGGCAATGGTACTAACAGGGCTTTTGGGGGGTGATTAGGTCATGAGAGTAGAGCCCTCATGAATGGGACTAATGTCCTTGTAAAGAGGTTGGGAGCTTGTTCGCTCCTTCTACCATGTGAAGGCATAGGGAGAGGTTGGTAGTCTGCAAGCAGAAAGAAAGATGGGCACAATGGAACATACCTGTAATCCCAGCTACTCAGGAGGCTGAGGATCACAAGTTTGATGCCAGCCTGGGAAATTTAGCAAGACCCATGTTTCAAAAAACAAAACAAACCAGAGTTGGGGATGCAGCTCAGTGGTAGAGACTTGTCTATAACGCACAGGGCCTTGGGTTCAATTCCCAATACTGCAACGAAACAAAAAGAAAAGAAAAAACAAAAACAGGAAGGAAAGTCCTCACCAGAACCTAGTCATGAAGGTTCTCCAAAACTGGGAAAGATAAATCTCTGCTATTTGTAAGCCATCCAGTGTATGGGATTTTATATAGTAGTGTGACTGTACTAAGACAAACATGAGCAAGTGCAGTAGAAGACATATACAGAATATTCACTGTAGTATCATCTGTAATAGTTCCAAAATGAAAACAACCCAAAGAGTGAACCTCTGTGGATTTGATAAATAATTGTGGTATAGTCATGCAGCAAAGAAAATGACTAGAGCAACAGCTACAACATGTAAAAACATGATGATTTTTCACATACACAATGTTGAGTGAAAAGAAGCCAGCAATATGATTCCATTTATACAAAGTGAAAAATCAGGTATAAACTGTAATATTAGAAATTATAATACTTACTACTTTGTGGGAGAGAGGAGTCATGATAGTGCAGGGTTCTTAGGTACTGGAAAATATCTGCTTTTTGATTGGCATGTTAGTTCCATGTGTGTTCACTTAATAACTTTTAGAGGTGTATATTTGTTTTGTGTACTTTTCTGTGTGTGCTACATACAATTAAAAAACATGATTATGCTTTATTTCATAATTTTCTTCAGTTCTAAAATTATAAACTTATGTACTGCTTTGGACCCTTAAGAGTTTTCTTGGACTCTCTTTCAGGCTCAGGGCTCCATATTCACAGCCAAGCATAGGGTTAAGTCCTTTTACTGGTTCTTCCGATTACCTCCTGTTTAGTATAGGTTTTCAGGCACCCTTGTCTAGCTCACGATAACAGATATTTTTTGTGGGTTTCTCCACTAACATTCACTTTCACCTCTCTGCACCTATACACGCTAGCTGTAACAATATTTCTCAACAAGTTCAGTCTTATATTCCTTATCTTATATTCCTCATCTTAAGCCCTAAGAGAGACTCTATGATTTATTCCATCAAATCAAAAACTCTGCAGCCCAAAACTAAAACTTTTTGTCAATTAATTGGTTCACCAATATTGCTCAATGTCATTTTCTCTATACTTCATTAAATCTCCTTTCTTAGAGCCAACCCAATCTAATTTAATAGCAATCCCCTATTCAGCATTATTCACTCAAAGTGTTCTGGCTCAACTCTTAAGCTCTCTACTTGTTTTATTCCTATAAATGATATATCTCTACAGTTATGCATAGTGCAAGATTTTATTCATCTCTGTAACATCTGGTAGGCTTTAATTCACTATTGTATGATTTTTTTTCCCTAACTGGTAAACAGCAATGAACCTTTCTAACCAGACTTCTAGGCTCTACCTTCCTAATATGGAATAAGCAAACACTTGCGAATTATGTGCCAAGCACTGAATCAGGTGATTTCACATTTTTTTTTTATTTCACATTATTTAATCTAAGCATTACAGGCTGTAAGGGCAGCAGTGTTTTTTCATTTCATGGAAAAGAAATCTGAAGCTCTGAAGGTCAGATGATAAAAAGAACAGAAATCAGATCTGAATCAAGGGCTCACTCTGATTCCTGGGCTCACTCATTTAAAATCACACCTAGGGCCAGGGATTTAGCTCAGTGGTCCTGCTCCTGCCCCACAAGTGCAAGGACCTGAGTTCGATTTCTGGTATCAAAAAAAAAATAAAATCACACCTAAAGTTTAGATACATAAGTCTCTCTGTATAATAAGTACCTACCACATATTTAAAACAAGACATTAAAAAATACCATACTATTTAAAGCTGAATTTTGAAGAGGAAACTGCAAGAGGGGAAAATGTATGTTTGGTAGTATTAAAAGTTGATAGATGTTTGGAATAGTTAACAAGAAGGTGATAATTACTGGTACCTTGTCATCAATGACTGATCCAGTTGTAGGAAAGAAAGTCTTTGAGTTAATGAAAAGAAGTAGAAGAAAAAGCTGCTGAAAGGAACTATCAGGAGCTTCATGTATGACAGAATTATAATGCAAAATTCTAACACATAGCAAAGTTAGTACTTTCATTCACTGTTGGTGACTACTGGTATAAAAACTTGTTTAACTTTTTAGGAAGGTAATCTGGTAATATGAATCAAGATGCGAAAAGGCTCACACCTTTTTTTTTTAGAACAAGGAAATATCAATTTATTCATATATTCATTAATTCAACAGACGTTTATTAGAGATGAGACTAATACATAATAGAGAGATGGGTAGAATACACAATAAATGTGACACCTAATTAGGATTTGAACAGCAAGAATATTAAACTTTGTGTATGATGACAGGGCCAAATGATCCCAACTTGACCTTACTTCCTTTTAACATATATCCATTGTACATATTAATGGAGTTCAGTGTGTTTGTTCAATATACGCACGCAGTGTGGATGGATCAAATCCAAACTCTCTTTCTCCCCACAATCCCTTCCAACCTGTAGTAATTACTTTTCTACATTCAGGTCAACTTCCC
Organism: Heterocephalus glaber; assembly: GCF_000247695.1. Next base: position 5,806,126 of record NW_004624758.1, read on the forward strand.
CATGGGAGAGAACATGCAGTCCTTGTGTCTACCTTATTCCACTTAATGCGGTTTCCGGTTCCATCTATTTTGTTGTAAATGGCAGGATTTCACTCTTCTTTATAGCTGAATACTATAGCTCACATATTTTAACTCTAATTCCACTTCTGGGTACTCATTTAAGGAAATAATCTCTAATAAAGTTTTCATTTTATATACAAAAATGCGCTCAAATTTTCAATTAAAAAGTGAAAACAATAAGAGTAGAAAAACAGTTAAATACTGTAAACCTATTATTATTATTGTTATTATTATTAGGTCTTTCTCCATATTCATCCTGAGTCTACATAATCAACATTTTTTTTTTGAGACAGTGTCTCACTGTGTAGTCCAGCCTGGCCTTATCTCACTATGTAGCCAGGCTGGCCTCAAACTCCCTGCGATCCTCTTGCCTCAGCCTCCCAAGTGCTGGGATTATAGGCATACACCACCATGCCTGGTGCTTTGACATGTTTTGAAGCTATGCCTCCTTCCTGTTGCTCTGGTACCTCACCTATAGCTTGTACATAGTTCAATTACTATACTGCTGATAGAGTACGTTGATGTTTGTTTTATGTTCTAAATAATGAGATCCCTGAGGACAGAAACTACTTATATTCACATAAGTATCCTTAGCACATAGCAGTTAGAAATAAATTTTACAGAAATGAAGTAATAAATTACATAGGAGCCACACCTGGATGGGAATGTGGTCAACAAGGGAGGAATTTAAATTCTCTGAAGATCTAATAAGCAGAAATTGCAAATATAAGAAGGCATAAGAAACACAGTTCTAACCCAAGGGATAAAAGATTTCCTATTAGAGGATATAACAATAGTTGTATTACCCTGACCAAAGTATTTTTATGGAGGGAGTATTAACTACATGAAACAGATGAGAGTGACACTAAGTATATGGATAAGAACATGGGCTCTGAAGTGATAGAGACCGACAGCTGAGTCTTAGCACAGACTTAATCTCCTCATCCACAAAATAAAGGTGACAATATTAAAATCTTCCTCACAAACTTATAAAGGTTAACTAAGATGATGCATATAAAATTACTTAGCACACAGTAAGTATTTAATAAAAATTAACTATTATGATAATTTCTAAAACTTCTGGCCTGCACCCACCATCAGTTATTTCAGATGAGAAGGAAAGAAATGACCCAAAGAAACCTAAGCAGCAACTGTAGGAACCGTGAAGCTGTGGAATAAAAACTTCACATCCTGAGGGCACAGCTATATTCATCACGTTTTATTACTGGTGATCTGGACTCTGGAGAAGTAAAACAGATACATAAAGTGCAGACAATATTTAAGGATTGAATCTGGATTTTAGGTAAAAGAATGACTGTAAGTAAAGAAGTGAAAGACCAGAATAAATGAGTATCATGATACCTTGGAAAAAAATGCTTGGCTAGAAAATAATCCAAGTTAGCACTGTGTTGAAGGTGCTATGTTTTGTACCAGTTCAGCACACTAGTAATAATAATAGTAGTGGGCTGGGGATTTAGCTCAGTGGTTCCACCGCTTGCCTCGCAAACACAAGGACCCGAGTTCGATCCCCGGTACCAAAAAATAAAATAAATAAAATAATAATAATAACAGTAGTAGCAATAATACGGTAATGACAATAGCAGCAGTAGCTAATACTAAAGTACTTGCAATGTGCCAGGTACTATAAATGAATTACATGTGCTAACTCAGCCTATTAACTCTTTAGAAGAAAGCATTTAGGCTTAAAAGTTAAATCAAGTCTTATTTGGGCATGATGGCACATTTCCTCCTCCAGGAGGCTGAGGCAGGAGGATCACAAGCTCAAGCTCCAGCGTGGGCAACTTTAGCGAGACCCTGTCTCAAAATGAAAAAAAATTTTAAAAAGCACTGGGGATGCAACTCAGTGTGAAGGATTCAATCCCCAGTACTACAATCACACAAATCAAACCAAAGTAAAACAACCATAATAACATACAGGTCACAGGTAAGTCTTCCTTGCATTGATAACCCCATTGGTTACTTCATTTCTGAGTTTTAGTTTCCTCATGTCTAACTGGAGATGTGAATACATAGCCCACAGCGATAGTAATAAGCTTCACCATATATATATATATATATATGCTTAATATCTAACTCATAAGACCAGAGACATCATTCTATAAGCGTGAAAAGTAGAGCTTAAAAAGAAGACTCTACTCTTTTTTAATGAGTTGCTTTCATCCTCTTTAAAAAGGTAAACATTCTGTTTTTAAGTTTTTCTCAGCACCAATTACATGTGAATAAAATATAGAGTATTATAAAGATAAAAAGACTCAGGCTAGTTTTAAAGATTTTGAGGGGTTTTTTTTTCCTCCTAGGAATGGTAATGTTAAAAATACTACATTTCTGTAAAGTAAATAGTGCTGAAAAGAATGAAAACGGCATATGGCTGGGGGGATCTTCCAAAGAAACTACTCCACGCAGCCATCTCCTGTTCTTTTCTCTGCCTTTTAAGGTCACAGTAACATGATAGAAAATCTGGGACTCACACCATCTGTCCAGACAGTTCTACTACTGCTCATTTCTCTTGTTAAATAGTCAGAACACTTCACACTTCCAAAACACTGCTACTATAAAGAGCAGCTGAAGCAGAATGAAATAAGCTTTTTCTATCCAGAAATGTAGTAGTTGGAAATGAATAGTTCCTTTGAGGTTTGTGGATTATAGATCATGTCCGTGAGAAGAAAAATTCACCCCTTAGAAAGAAATTTAAGAGCAAAAAGACTCTAATACTAGCTCTAGAAATTATCTTTCTTGGAAAAAGGGTGATGCTCTTGTATGAGTTCCCTAAGAACTGACACAGCAGTTTTGCATTGAGATAATGGCACAGGTCTGTATATTTCTCATAAGACTAAGCAGAATAGTTTTCTTTCTTTCTTTTTTTTTTTTTGGTACTGGGGATTGAATTCAGGATCTTGCACTTGCAAAGCAGGAGGTGGAACCACTGAGCTAAATCCCCAGTGCTAGAATAGTTTTCTTTACTACCACTACTGTAACAAATTATTAACAGCAACTAATGGTTACTTAGCACTTGGGACGTCTTGACACCCTTCGAAGCCTAAAGCATTAACTGTTTTAATCCTTATAGCCACTCTATGTGGAAATTTCTATTATTATTTCCCATATTACAGTTGAGAAAACTTAGGCATAGAGGTAGGGAAACTTGTTCAAGGTAATACAGCTCACAAAATGTAGAGCCGAGATTCTAAAGTAGGCACACTTGCTCTGTGTCCTTATTTTTTGTTATACTATCTTACAGCTTTTAAAAAATGCTTCTAATTATAGATTAAATTGAGCATCTCTATATTTTGAAGAAACAAACTGTAGCTGAACATCACATTTGTTTCATTTATCTAGCCACAATGACTGTGTCAATTATACATTCATTAATTTATTAATTTCCAAATGTCTTACAATAAATTTACGTAGCACAAGGGAGTATTTTTTTTCACAAAGCAAAATAATTTTTTCTAATAAATAAAAGTTTGAAATATACTCTGGGATCAGTGTCAGTTTGGGGACACAGTACTTTATGACTTTGAGAAAAAAGTTTGGATTACTCTTAAACCTCCAGCACAAGTTCAATCTTACATGAAGATTTCTTGCCTTCAGGGTTCCAATCAGATAGGTCAGTGTACCCAGGAGAAAACAGAATGAATCCGGAATTCCTTGTCCGTGTTTATAGAATATTCTTCTTTATGCTCAGAGGCTCAAATTTATTATTAATAGAAGCCTCGGTCTCAGCTAGTGAGGTAAATTTATGCTATATTACCACAATAATGGCAGTAATGATAATAGTCACATTAGTAATTATAATATTAATATTAAGCAACAACATCAATGATAACCCCCTAAATACTGCTAAATTACTAAGTGCTAAGCACTACATTAAGTGATTCATCCTGTCTAGTACATTAGACAGGCCATGTGGGGTAGTGGTTAAAAGTATGAACTCTAGAGAGAGACTGCTGTCTGTCTGACTCCTTTACTTATCTGTGTGGTCTTGAACAAATAGTACTTAAATTCCCAGTGACTCACAGAATACCTATCTCCTAATGTGAGGATCAGATGGGTTAATATATGTAAAATATTCAGAACAGTGCCTAAACAGTAGTTATTACCTAAATGTAATAGATGAGGCACTTAATGTTCAGAAAAGCTGAAGGCCACAAATTAGGGTACAAATGAAGTTTCCCAGGTCTGTCTGACTTCAAAGCCCATGTTCCTGTGTCCCCATTCTCATTCTCTCTGTCTTATAATTGGCAGTGTTGTTCCTTTCTTAGTAGCATAAAAAATAATGGTGTATTTACAATGGATATTATCTTACAGTTGATAAAACATGGTACCTGGTAAGTTCAATGTGTATTCTTTAAGGATTAGGCCTCATCTATATCAAAGTTACCTTTGTTTTGTTCTGTTTGTTTTGTTTTGAGATAGGGTCTTGCTATGTAAACTAGGCTGATCTCAAACTCACTATGTAACCCAGGCTGGCCTTGAATTCATGGTAATCTTCCTGCCTCAGCTTCCTGAGTGACAGGATTACAGTTGTGCGCCACCATGCCCAGCTAAAATTGCATCTTAAAGCTTGCTGAGCACTCATGGACTCAGCCCTGTTCAATTTTAATTTCTTTTCTTAAACTTCACTTCACCTGAACTATTTCGTTTTTTAACTCTTACCCATTCCTAAGTAATTATCAAGCCCCTATAGTTCTACAAGTGTTTGTATTTGGTTTAGGTTCCAGACTTGATTTTTGTATTTTTTACTTTGATAATCTCTCTCTGTTGACTCAAATTAATCATAATAACTCCTTTGATTGAGTGACAAACCTAGGGATACTTTCTTCTTACAGACTGTACTCACAGGCAGATTTCTCTTCACAAGCAAAACTAGACTCTTCCGGTAAGCTGGGAAAGTATTAGCTAATAATGGAGACTTGACAGATTTAGGTTTTTTGTTTGTATTTCCTTTTAGTTACATCTTTATTTCTACCTTTAGAAATTAATAAGTACTTATCTGATTCATACTTAAATTTTTTTCCTGTTTTGGCCTGAGTGCCTCCATTCCACATATAGTCAGGCTCTTCATAGAAGAAAAAAATGTCAAGTTTTACATCATCTTTTCCCTGGAAGGATAGTTCCAAGCTGTCTTCCACCTAGGGAGAAGATGAAAACCATTTTTTTAAAAAAAGAAAGAAAAAGAGTCTAATATTTTATATAGAATATTAATTCTAAGATGCATGTTTGCTTTTGGAGTAGCATGGAAATTGGGGTGTGTCACAACATCATTTACTTTTTCTTAAATGCACGTAAAGTAATTCTTATTACAACTAATGAACCTCAGAGTAACTGTCTTATGGTAGTTAAAATTATCAGTCTCCAGAGAAAATAGAAACGTCACAACCTAGAGTCCCTTTCTGACTAAAGAAGGAAAGAAACCAAAGAAAAATTACTTCCTTTAAGAAACCAAGAAAAACTATAAGGAAATAAATCTAACATCCCAGGCAATAAATAATTAAGTGGTATTATATAGAGCCATATACATAACACCAATCATTATCAAATACATGAAAAAAAAAGAAATTGAGAGCATTTCCCTTAAGAAACATCCTATAAATAATTATGCTCCTATTGGACCTGGTGCATCTGTTATAGTACCAGTCATATAATAATTTATGTTTTTTCCCTTCCCAATCAGGCAGTTAAGTTCCTCAAGGGCAAGAATTGTAGGAATTTATTCATCTTTGTGTAACAGCAAATGTTTGGTGAATGTTTGCTGAATGACTAAGCTCTATTACTTTTTTGACCTCAGGATAAAATTTGATTCAACTATTTTAGTACACTAGAATCATTATTTATGATAGGAGCAATAAATTTATAGGAACTAAACATATTTCTTTTGTTTTGTTTTGTTTTGTTTTTTTGGTACTGGGGATCAAACTTGGGACCTTGCGCCTGCGAGGCAGGCAGTGGAACCAATGAGCTAAATCCCCAGCAGAACTAACATATTTCTACTTGCTTTGCAGGATAATACCTCCCAGGAAACAAGCAAATTAAGCACAAGATGATTACAAGGGATCATGGACTTAGGAGAAAGAATCAAACTGTCTAGAGCAAGTCTGTATCTAGACCACGATGACCTATCTCTGGCTGACCTCTAAGGAAACTTCTATAACTCAGGACACGTGCAATAAACAAGAAATTCAAGTTCTGCCCTTAGCAATCAATAGAACATTTATGTTTATAATTATAATCACATCCATTCCTAAGTGAAAATAAAATTATATGATTCATGAGAAACAATACAACTTCACACAGAGTGAGTGGGACTCTGCTTTTTATATTTATTTTATTTTGAATTATATTATTGCCCAATACAGTGGGAATAAATTCATTTACAAAAATCCAGTATCCTTCTTTCCTTATTATCAATTAAAAGCCTGACTTTCTAGGTTTTCCATAAATAGTGCAGAAATCCCAAGTAGTAACAAGCTTCTGCTGAACCCATCCTTGGTTAATACTGAGTGATAAAATTACATAAGTGTTCTTAACCATGTCTGAGTTCTTTTTATAAATTTTACAACTGAGACATATTATTTACAAAAGAAAGGGAATTTTTGTTACTGACCTTCCCAAACTTGTGTTTGAGTGGAAGTCCTGCCTCCTGAAATGCTAAAATAATATCAGATTTGTAATCTTGTATAAAAATCCCTAGGTCGACATCTTTGCTATAAGGAATGATACTGCACTGCCGATACCATCCTAAAAAAAGAAAGGGCATAAGGTTTTTTTAAAAAAATAAAATCTGAAAAAATCAGTCATCTTAATGGATACTCTTTAAAACAGTGGGTTTAAAAAAACAGTGGATTTTATTTCACAGAATTAATTTACAGTTTTGTCAAAATTATTTTTTAAAAAATAAATCCCAAACTAAAAGATGAGTTATAGGAATCACCTCTTAAAGAACTTCTTTCTCGCTTCTATATATCTATGTATCCAACCTACCTACCTACCTATTTATATTTCTTCACTGGTCTGAGGACTCAAACTTCCTCTAAAACTTTCATGATATATTTTAATTTCTAAATAAACCATTATTTTTATAATATGTTCACTGGGCCATCCATTTTAAAAAGTTCAGCTGCTGTTTAGAATGGTTAATCATTAACATTTAGTGATGTAGCCTACCATCATTTAGCCATCATTTAACATTTAGTGATGGAGATATGCTAAAATACTTAGTTCTCTTAATTCTTCAGTATACCTTTTCTGAGTCAATAAGTTGCAGAATTTAACAGCTCATATCTGATGGATCACATAAAAGAGAAGAAGTATTAGCTTTATTTTTTTCAATACATTCAAAACATTGCTAAAACTTTACTATATATGTACTTCTCAACTAGCTGCTATAGCATTCTTCTAAAACAAAATACCCTAATATTTCTAAAGATTCCCAAGTCTTCCCTTTTATCCTACCAACCTTCTACCCAAATTATTTAAAAGTAAATACAATTGTAGACTTGTAAAGTAGTTACAAATATCATAACAGGCCCTGCTACTGGGGAATATTATTTGGAATTCTAAAAGAATTCTATCAAGTAATTTTAAAGTATTAAGAATGGAAGACTCCTGTGTCATCTAATACAACTCCCTCATTTCATAAATGCCTTTAAATCAAGAAAACCAGGGAGCTAAAACCTCAAAATGATTAATAACAAATTATTAAGAAATATTTTTGATAACACAGATGACAAAACAATCTTGCTTCTAAAAAGTTAAATTTTAAAGCAAATATTACATAAGTGTGTGAGGAAATGTTCCTTTTTTTTTTTTTTTTTTTTTGCTTACTCTAACGTTAGGCTCCTTGACAGGAAGAACCATGAAATCTTCTACACAGCCTAAATAGGATAACCATATACCCTAGTTTACACTTATTGTACCAACATAATTAATTAAGACATTTTGTTTCATTCTCAATTCAGTCTCGTGAATTAGCCAGGCATGGTGGTGCAGGCCTATAGTTCGAGCACTCAGGAGGCTGAAGCAGGAGGATTGCTGTGAGTTCAAGGCCAGCCTGGGCTACATAGTGAGACCTTGCCTCAAGAAAAATAAAGTGTCCTGAATTGGACAATAAATTATATGGGAACTATAAAATCAAGAAATGAATTAACTTTTGTGCAAGTACAGTCCAAATCAACTACAGTTACAATGAAGATGGAAAAAAATAACAGAATTTAAGATTCTAAATAATTTTAAATTTGAAAGATTTATCTAATGAATAACAGTTAAAGATCCAGAAATTGTTCTCAGATTCTAATAGCAACTTGCCTAAGGCCACAGAAAAGTCTGTACTTTCCCACTTCAGATGAACAGTGATGTCTAATTAGTGATACTATCATGACCTGGAAAAGGTTTATAGAGACAATTTATGATACTCCTTTCAGTCTTCTTCTCCTTAGAAACTTTCGGTGTGATGCAAGCTGGCTGTATGATGTATAAGTAAAAGAACAGAGTACACTTTTTTTTAAAAAAGGCAGCGACAATTTTTAGGAAAGAAATAAAATAAGTAAAGGTTTTCCTGAGAATCAATTATAGTCTATATGTTCTGATATCAACTTCATACACATTACTTATTATTTTTAATAAACACAGATATGACCTTCCTAAGAGTCTATTTTATATTTCCGAAATTTATTTCTTTAAAGAAGCAACAGATTCTTGCTCGAGGTACTATTTATTGTCTCTGAATATTACACTTCAAATATCACTACTGTTTTGTCATCAAGCAGTCATCCCTAAAGACAAAAAGGGTGAAACGACAAGAAGACAAATGTAAACCAACAAGAATCTTACCTAGACAAGTTCCACTGCTCAGCCAGAATCGTATTCCTAATTTGTTTAATGTTTTGGCTGCTAGTTGCAGTAATTCCTTTGCACTCTTCTGAAAGGTCATAGCTTCCACAGTGTTATCATCAAGGTACTGCTATAGATTTAATAGACCATTAGCTATTACTGCCATTTCCAAATTGCTAGAAAATTTTTATGACATCTGAATTGTTTCAAAATTAATGCCATATTACCTCTTTTTTCTGTTATAAAAATCAAGCTTATAGTTTTCTTAGTCACACATTAAAATAAGAATACACAAGTAGATTCTAGGAGAGACCAGTTAAAAAGGAAAGAATATAACTAAGATTCCCAAGGGATGAGACCCAGACCTTCATCAGCTAGCTTTCTCCTTCACATTGTAATTTAGCAGACTGGGCAGTTATGAGACAAGAAAGCTAATTATGAGCTACAAGCATAACTGAAACAAAATAAATTAAATGATGTTTTTATCCTTTATTGATGCTACTAGTCTTTACCGACTGTTTAATAAAGTAGAAAGAGTATGGTGGATTTTAAATTAGATAATCTGTATTCAAATCTAGTACCATTTCTTCCCAGCTGTGACACCGGGCATATTGTCTCTAAAGAATATAAGCTTCATTTTATTTATCACGTATCTTCAGTGCCTAGAACAGTGCCTGAATATTTGTCTAATGAATGAGAGAATGAAACATTAAACAAACTTGTCTTATATATCCAATTTCCTCATGTATAGTTTAAGGGTAATAATTACAATTTGCAGGACTGCTGTAAAGATTTAAGGAGAAAAATGCCTTGCAAAGTATGAAGGTTTATAACAAATATTACTGCCATCTATGTAGCCATTTTGCTCTTCTGGTTTTCTTCAGTTTTACTGTTCTGGGACTGAGAAAAACACTCTAAGTTATTCAATGATGCTTTACTATGTATGGAACAAAAATTGAAACTACTTGGCCTAGCAGACTAAGACAACTGGTCCCTGAAAATTGGCCTAGCCTTGTCTCCACCTTACATATATTTAATATTACAGCACCCCCTCCATTTACCATACCTCTTCTCTGCGCCTTTATATATGTTGCTTTCTCTGTCTGATATGCACTTAACTAACAACATTTTTTAGGTCTTAGCTCCAGCCTCTGAGAAATTCCCTGATTTCCCTGATTTATATGTTTTTATTCTCCTGTGTCCCCCTTCACTTCAGCATTTATGGAGCAAAGAATTACATACAGTACTAAACATACAAAGATAAGCAAAACAATCTGTTCCTCAATGAGCTTGTAACAGTTTATCTAATATATACTTTAGTAAATTATAATTGCTGATTTTATTTCCAGTCCCTCTACTGGACTGTACAGATGGTCCCATAAGAGCAGATACCATATCTCTCCATCTCTTTATATAAGATTTAGAATGCTGCCTGGCATGTATGAGTAACCTGTGACCAATTCGGATTGAAGAGTGGGAAATGAATAAATGATTGAATAAGGCCCTCCTATACTTACAATATCCTAAAACATACTATGATTCTTTTATAATATATCAGAATATTATAGTTTCTAGATATACATCCTAGGAATTATAAGGACTAGAAGGACTATAGGGATCTTGAGGGAAAAGTGCCTCTATGAAAGAAGTGTTTCCTATAGATAAGTTGCAATCTATGGAATATATAAGTTACAAAAGGATTCCCTCAATATGGAAACATCCCTTCTCAGAGCTATAATTTCTTTTAGAACACAGGCTGGAATGAGAGATCCATGTTCTTATGCTTGTTGTAGTAGAAAAAGCCTGGAGTTAGGAGTTTGGAGGCCTAGGTTTAGTCCATCCTCAGCCAATAATGGCTGTGTAAGTGGCATCTTGAAGCACTGATTTTCTTACCTACTAATGGAGAGTACTCACCTTATCGTACAGACTAACTTAAAAGACCAAATTAAATAGATACAGAAACTTTGTCCTCTACAAAAACATTATGTCCTATTGAGCCTGCCCCCTGTATGCACGTATTCCTATATCTTCTCTAATATGACATTTTCAGAAACTCCAGGTCTTAAAACTAACCTTTACATTTGTTAATGTGCCCACATGTATACACCCGTATATCTTATGTATGTGTTATGGAATTAAGAAATTATATTGTACATACTTTTTTCTTTTAAAAATGACTTGTATATGAGGCATGACAAAATAGTGAATATTTGAATTTTTAAAAATTACAGTAAAAGATACATTGCCATTAGTTTTCCTCAAAATTTTTCCTATCACTTTGAACACACATATCCCACCATCCTCCCTAACTATCTGAAGCAGACATTTTCATGAATGTCTTTAGTTGTGCTGTCATGCCTACTTCAATGTCTTGAATTTATTAAAATGGCCTTCATGGTCATTTTGTCTTTGAGGAAGAGCCAGAAGTCACATGGTGCCAGATCCAGTGAATAAAGTGAATGAGGGTATACCATAATATTTTTACAATCCTGCCTTTCCACTGGACAGCACTCAGCAGAAGCATTCACTGTATTTTTGTTTATGCCTCATAAAAATACAAAAGAGGACATTCTGAAGTACTTCAGAAAGTGACAAGAATGATGGAGTAAGTGAGTTTGAAGCTAGTGGGGAGTATTTTGAGGGTAATTAATGGCAATGTATCTTTTACTGTAATCCTTAAAAAATTAAAATATTAACCATATATTTTAGTCATACCTTGTAAATCTTGGGATTACCCAGCCTCTAGAAAAACACAAAATTTAGTATCTTAATTTAAATGTTATTCCCATTTAATCCTTCCTGTTCTGCCAAAAATGGACACACAAAACCAGTAATACTGGATCCAAAGTACAACCCGCTCCCCAATATCAAGAATAACAAGATGACAGAAGGCACCCATTCTTTCACAGATGAGGTAACCAAGGCTCAAATTTTTCCCCAAGGTATCAGAACAAGAATATAGCTGTGTAGGTACTCCTAGGCGAAGTGTTCAGATATTTTCACATTCCCTTCTGGTTTTTCACTGAAATTCAGCAGGCTAATGCTCATTTATTATTTTGTGATTTTTAAAAATGTGTCTTTTTCTCTGAATTAAAATCAAGTTCAGGAAAATGTATATCATCCTAATTCTGAGCTTCTTGGGTAGATTCAGAAAATAATTAAAAGTAAATTGAGTCAGAACAATTCCTGGAAGTAAAGCTAGCAGACAGCATTTTAATCTTGAGAAAGATGTGAACAATAACAGTAATGGGAGTGGGTTGCCGCCATTTTAAGAGAAATGTAAGTCTCATTTTACTCAGCCCGGAGAGGACAAGTGTCGCGGGACGACATGTCAGCAAGCTGCAGAGGACACAGAAGACACGTCAGCCGCCATTTCTTCAACCCGCCCCCTCAGAGCCCACCAGGAAACGCTACAAAGAAGCCCGTTCGCCTGAAAGAGACTCACATCACACAGAGCGATCCCTCTCAGGGTTAGCAATAAACCTTGGGGTGTTGGGTTCCTGTTCCCTCTTTCCTGCTCATCTGGAACAGCCTGTGAGACCAAAGTAACTCCATTTTGCTTATGTGAGACCAGAATGACTCCATTTTGCCCCAAATGGAGTAGTCTCCTTTGTCCTCTCACATTAATGATTAAAATGTGCTTGATCTAGGACAAAAGACACAATCTGTAACACAAGATTCCTAAGTGTATTACTCAGCCATCTGTTTACCCAGGAAATGAACATCCTGGGCCCACTATCTGTAGGAACAATCTGTCAATGAGCTGACTGTCAGTACTGGGTAGTCATGACCATTAGTCACCATGTCTGCTGACCATCAATACGTGACAGTCGCCCACTAACCTTTGTCCTTCTTTTCTTTTGTAAAACATATACGTAATCACCCCTTAACCCTGATGAGTTCACCCAATCAGAAATGTACACTTCATGCATGTTAAGCGCTGACCAATCATTGTAATTGCTAAGTGGAAAATCTCCAAACCTTGCTGTAACCTCTATAAAAACCCCACTAATTTGGAACTCGGGGCTCTCACTCTCGATCCGCTGTGCCGGTGACAACTGAGAGTCCCTGCTTAAGCTTGAATAAACGACCCTCGTGTGCTTACATCGGAAACGGCCTCCTGGTGGTCTTTGGGACTTCGCAATCTGGCCACAACAAGCCTGACATGTGGCTTACTGTTCCTAGGTATCTGCTCAATGAATCAACTTCATTTTGCCTCTCAGAAAGCTGAGGCCTGGAATGGTTTGCTACTTTGCTCAAGGTCATACAGCTCAGAAGATTCCGCCTGACCCAAGTCTCAGCCACGACGCTGTTTTTCCTAAGAGCAGATCGATAGACATTGGCCTGTTTGAGTGGCCTGGTGTCCACTGCAGTCATTTCCCACGGGGACAGACTGACTCTTGCATTGTTATTGCGCAAAATCAAGAACAGGCTGATTAGAAGAAAGAGTGTTGGCGTTGACAAAAATTAACTCTGAGGAAACTTTCCTGTTTAAGAGAACAACCTGTGAAAAATTTCAAATCCAACAGTGTCAGTCCTAGCATATTTTACAACTTTTGTAAATAACTCTTTGGTTGTGTGCTGAATTGTGCCCCTCCCCAATTCAAATGTTGCAATCCTAACCCTCTGTACCTCAGAACATGACTGCATTTGAAGACAAGCTTTGTAAAGAACTAATTATGGTTAAATGAGGTCAAATAGGTAGGTCCTAATCCAATTCAGCTGGTGTCCTTGTAAAAAGAGAAGATTAAGAAACACACACACACACAAACACACACATGAGACCACGTAAGAACACAGGGAGAAGGCAACATCTGCAGGCCAAAGATAGGCCTCAGAAGAAACCAACCTTGACCGTGGATTTCCAGCCTCCAGAACTATAAGAAAAAGAGTTTCTGTTGTTGATATCACTTAGTTTGTGATATTTTAATGGCATCACTAGCAAACTAGTCATACAATCAAATAATAATTTTATACAGAAAAGAACTGCACTAGAGAAAAACTTTGCTTGAAAGCTATGTGTGTAAGCAGTAATTAAAATTTAAAAAACAAAAGTGAATTAATACTTTCAACAATATTAATTGTATTTGGAGAAACAAAAGGAAAGAGATTTCCAAAATGTTTTCTGAAAGAATTCTGTGTTGATCTGCATAGTACTGAGAATTTGGAGCAAAAAGAACACAAACAAGGCCAAAATGGAAGTAACCAAAGTTCTTTCCCTTCGTAAGATCAGTGCGTCATTGCCTACTTCCACTCTACTGTTAAAATGAAAGAATGCGTGAGAGCATCAGAGAAAACTCCATCTAACAGTGTGCAAGTATCATGTATTTTGTTGTAGCAATGGTAAAGCTGATTAAAACAGAAAATTGGTACTGGAATGGGATCGCTGCTGTGATTACACCTGACCATGTGGTTCAGGAGCTTTTGGAACTGGTTTGCAGGAAGTATTTGCGAGTGTTTGGAGATACCAGTTAGAGAAGCTGTAAAATGTTGAAGATAGAGCTTGATTGATGATATCCTTCAGAGTTCAAAAGACTGGAATGCTGATAGGGATGTGGGCAATAAAGGCCAGGCTCAGGAGATTCAGTTGTGAAAAAGGACTTCCACTGTCAATTGAACAAGAAGCCATGTGTTTTATAATCTGGCATAAAATTTGTCTACATTTTGCTCATGTTCTGAGATTTTGTGGAAGAATGAGATTAAGAGTGGTGGACCTATTAATCTGACACAATAAATTTCAAGGCAGCCAAATATTCAGGCTATGGCAGAAGTATTTCTGGTTTTTAAAATCCAGATCTATTGTAAGAAGCAGGTGCAGAAAGCAGAACAGAATGATTTGAAAAACCTGCAGTTTCACTAGAAAGGAAGTGCCTATAAAGTTGGGGCAAAGGACAGCATATTTGCTGAAAAGACTATTATTAAAAGAGAAGCAAAATATCTTGTATCAGAACAATAGAACAGATGCCTTGAAGGCATCTTGGGAAATAGCAAGACCCCACCCAGCTCCCTTCTGAAGAAAGCCTGTATGGGGATATTGTTCTGTGGTATTTATTTCACCATCCTCAGCCATCCAAAAACAAGCAGTAGATAACTGTATTATCTATTTGGTGTCTATTTTTCATCCATGGAGAAAACATGGATATTTTGGAGTGATGGAGCCTTCTACCTTGATGACAAAATGTGACCTGGAAAGTCAGGCAGTGAGCCTCTGAAAGGGAAGTACATGAAGCTGTGAGAATGAGGCAGATGAAGCAGTGAAGACTCCAGGTAGAGATGCCAGGAATAAGGAATGTCTACTTACAAAATCTACAGGCAGTGAGTGAAGCCAGCTAAAAAGAACAATCATGTGGGTTGCAACCAGGAAGGTCATGGACTGCGGCTGCTCAAGCACTTTGGAGTTCACATCCAGCCACAACCTGCCATAGATATTGATCATGGAGCAATAGGTGTTTCAGTCTTGCTTTTGTCACATTCCTTTGTTTCTCCTACTTTCTTTTTGTAATGGGAGTATTTACCTTGTGGTATTGTATGAAAGAAATATTTAACTTAGCATTTTATTTTACAGGGACTCACAGCTAAGAGTTTTCTTTGAGTTTCACAAGAGAATTTTGGCCTTGGACTTTCCAACAATGCTGAAACTGTAAATGCTTTGATGGCTCTTAGAGATGAGCTAAATACACTTTATATAATAAGAGGGATGTGAGCCTTTTGGGGCTGAGTATCAGAATGTTATAGTTTTTATCTAAAAAGTCCCCCAAAAGTCTTGTGTTCAGAGATCAGGCTTTTGGAAGGTGATTGGTTCATTGTGACACTATACTCATTAGTGGATTAATCCACTGATAAATTCAGGGCTGACTGTGCTACATAGAGGTGGTAAGGTAGGAGATTAGGGCATAGCAAAGAGACTGAACTATTGGGCATGACCTCTCATTCATGGAGAGCTGTCAATTAATGGCAGAGATAAGCTTCCAACAGCTTACATCTGACATCAAAAGAAAATATAAAAGATAGCAGTCACCAAATTTGCTGCCTCTGCCCTCTTATTTTTGTAGTTTGACATAATGTATGCAGAGCATATCTTTTCTTCTCTTTAGAGTATTTCTTGAGCTCTTCTTTTTATCCTTCTATTACCTTTCTTTTTACCTTTAAATAAATGTTAAGCTTTCACTTTCAAAAAAAAAAAAAAAGTAATGGGAGAAACCAAAACCAAGCAACATCTGATAGGATACAATGAGAAAGAGTACAGCATTGTTTCTGTGTTATTCCTTCTAAAGATGTTTAATCTGAATCTAACAAAAAGGAAAACCTTATAAGCACCAAATAAAGGACACTTCACAGAATATCTGGCCTAGAATCTTCAAAAGTATTGTAGTCATAAAAGTCAATAAAAGTAAGAAACTGTCCCAGATTAAATGACAAAAAAACCCCACAACAAAACAAAAACCCCCAAAACTATGAAAATTGGTACAATATGTGATTCTAAAATGAATGCTTTTATTATAAATTCATTAATGGAATATTTAGAAAAATTTGAATGAGGATTAAGTGACAATAACCTATGTGTTAACTTCTTAATTTTTGTATTAGATCATGTAGGAGAATGTTATTTTTAATTATTTGAGGCTGATCTATAGTTTTCTCCCAAAAGGTTCAGAAAAAAAATTTTATTTGTATTGTATTTCCAACTTTTAGCTAAGTCTGAAATTGTTTAAAAAATCATTCAAAAAAAAGAAGTTAGGCTGTTTCATAAAGTTTAATACATCAGCTCATTGTTTTACACTGAGCATTCGTTGTATTTAACACTGGCGCCCTCAAGCGTTCAAATATATGTATGTTCACTTTAATTTGAAAATGGACCCTCCTATTTTTAATCAAGCTTTTAACATAAGAAATGATGAAGAATGAAACATTTAGTAGGATAAAGATTTTGAAACATTATCATTCCCATTAGGTACTCTGTATTAGTAATGCCAATACAACAGCAGGAGAGAAAAACAAATTAGGAATCACAAATCTGCCTTGCTGCAAGGGAAGGATACAGAAAACCATGACGAATGAATATAGTTTCACCTGATCATGTCATGAATATAAACTTCCAGACAGCATTAAAGTCTTGTTATCTGATGTAATTTTAAACACTGCCCTTAACATTTCAAAAAACAGAGTATGACAGACTCCAAATGATTTCTCAGTATTGTGAAACATTTTACATTTTATACTGCCTTCTCACCAAATGAGAAGAGCAAATGAGTAAAGGCAAATCTTTGTTAGGTGGACATCTTCAACCTTGCGAGGTTGGAGTAGTTCTCGTAAGGGTCCTTTAAAAAATCACTTGATTCTGACGAGCACCTTATTTTCTATGCATTTTTTCATATTTATAGGATCTTTTCTTTGTGCCAGGTAGTGTGACAGATACTTGGATTACAGAGGTGAATAAGAGGTTTGTTATCAAGTTCAAATAACTTAGTAGGGGGCAAGACAGACATTCATAACGCACCATGGTAATTACTATGATAGAGGTAGCAAGCAGAGCAAGCTCCCTTAGGGCAGGAAGAGTGAATGATTAAATTTAAGCACAAAACCTTGTCCTCTTCTACCTCCTACCACTAAGTGGTGGGAATGTATCAGGTAGAATTTGCTTACTAGAGTAAGCCCATCCACACATGCAGTTTTCTAGGTTTTCCTCCATTAGGCTTACTAAGTTTTACAGCCTGACAGCTATAAATTTAAAGGAAGAGAGCTAAGAAAGCTTATTTGGACTGTCAGGCCTTGGATGCCAGCACATCATACTGAAGAAATCTAGCATTTGTAGGTCTTGGCCATTTGGTGGCAATATAAAAGAGTGATATTTCATATTTTTCATTCCATTCTTGTCCTTGTGTATATAGCTTTCTGGGTAATAAAAGGCAGGTACACAAAATAGAAGGCAGGTACAAAGATTAGAGTACCAAAATCCCATTGTCAATTTATGTGTTTTCACTATATCTGTGGTTTCATGTTATCTCTTAAAAGTTACTTTCATGCACTTTAAAATCATCTTTATATCGCCAGAAACTTGGAAATAAGCTTTCAATAAATATTTATTGAGTTGAATAACAAAGCAGCAGAAAAAAGTAAACTACTTGGTCTTTGCGTAGCATGTCTTCAAAAAACTGCATAAGCAAAAATTTTCATATTCAGTGCCAAACTTGAGAAAATTTGTATTTTTTCATCAAGTCTGTTCTAAATCTACAAGGTCCATCTTTTCAGTGGCTTGGATTGCTTCCAAAAGAGAATTCACCATCTTTATAAAGTTCATGAGTTGTAACCAAAGGCAGAGGCCAATGCTAAACCTATCAAAATCTATTCAAATAAAACAATAAATATCAGCTCATCCTTTTAGGAAAGAAGTGGTTTTTCAGCATTAATTTTTAATAAAAGTTAAAAGAAGAAAACAAATCAGGAGAAAATGGACAAATTTAAAACTATGTCTTACCTGATTTCCAAAAGTCCCTTCAGTCCCTCTGCCTGAATTTTTAAAAATAAACACATTTCCTTAATTTAAAAAGTACATTATTTGTCTCTAACCTGAAAGAATGTTCGAGCTTCCTTATACTTGCACTCAATAAATCTAGAGTGTGGTATTTCTTCTAGAAAGTGCGCTGGATCTTTTGGAATGAGAACTTCTAGTCCATCTATAGTAACTTGCTGTAACTCTGGTCTGAAAACAGAGTTAAAATGAATTATAAGGATTTAATTCAGAATACTAGCAGCCTCTTCAAAAATATTAAACACTAGGAATATTAAACAAAAACTAAACTAATATTAAACTAAAATATTAAACACTATAGCTAAACTTCAAATATTTTTTCTTCAATTATCTTGGGCAGCAACTAGGAACTAGAAAGCCTCAAAATCTGGCATCAAACTGCAACTGAGTTTTAAGTATTGTGGCTCATGTATTTTAAAACACTTTTAGACTTATTCATATGTACTTTGTTATTTTTAGAAGTGACAATTTTAAATTACCAATTTACTTTTGGAGCAGTAAATGTTTTTAGCACATAAGACACATAAGTAAATTACAATAGTCTCAGGGTCTCATTACATGCAAAATGCTGAGGATTAGTCTTATACCCTTCTGGACCCCACATTCTGTAAATATTCTTTAAGACTTTTCCATTCTTCTTTATATAAACTATACAACGGCCGGGGATATAGCTCAGTGGCACAGCGCATGCCTGGCAAGTGCAAGGTCCTCAGTTTGATCCCTGGTACCCGGGGAAAAAAAGAACAAACTATAAACTATACAGTGTAGAGGTAGTTTTTATCTATGGGCATGCATATTTTACAGATGTTTGTTGACTGACAATTTTTAATTTAACTGACTAAACTCTGAAACAAGGCTTTAAAAACTAAAAGAAAATGTCTTACAAAGACATTATTTGAAATATAGAATAAGAAAAATGTGCATAACTTTTTACAGAATAGAGCTAAGGTTTTGACAAAAATAATGAGGGGCCATTATTAACAACTATTTTCCTCCACCCCTATTCCTCCTTTGTTCATTTTATTCCTAAAAATCTGGCTTGGTTTAGAAAAAGTTTGACTTCATAAATACCAAAAATGGAGATGGCTTTAGTTTTAAATACCTTTTCCAGTTGTTTTTCAAATATGTGAATAAATATGCTCTTATAGTTCTTAAGTGTAACAGATAAACATGGTCTCTAGAAGTTACCAAGAAAGGTGTTCAATATGAAAATTTCCACAAGGATGGTAAACTTTAAGGCAAAAGACAAATGTTTACTTCTACCTTCACATCACATTCTGGTATTTCAAGCACAGTATAACATCATTATCAGTGACTTCAAATGGGAAACAGATGTACAGCTCTAGGTTACAAACATATATTTGTTGTCTAATTTCAAGAATGTTTTTTTCATCCTGCAATTGATAAATTTTATGCAAGTCCCTTCATATAACTGTTTCTCAGAAGAAATATTTTTATTGTTGTAATAGATAAGGATATATTTTGCAGTTTTAAAAAAATGTAAGTACTTAATCCATAATGGCACAAAATAACGAATTATAAAACTCAAGCCTCCATCACAGAAATTGAATCTTTTCTGCTTCCCTGAAGTTCTGTGCGTATCCTAAACCAACCTCCTCCGCTGCCATGTTTGTTTATCCTTTTACTGTTAAAGGATATTTGGGCTGCCTTTAACTGGGAAGACTATGAACAATGTTACTATGAACATTCAAGTAAATTACATATTAGATCTCATTAGAAAATGTAAAAAAAGTATGAGAATTCATGACTCATTTCATATTTCTCCTTTTGGCTCTAAACTTACCTGTCAAAAGCTCCAGGGTAATGACCAAACTGCAACTTTCGAAAAGGAACAAATTTCCTGTCAATGTGTCCCTTGAGTCGTAGATGACCATGCCAGAGGTAGTTGCCACTTCTCCCATGAAAGACCACCAAATGGATGGCATGAGTGGCCCATTTACAGATACAGTGCAGAGGGATTTCAGTTCCAGAAAGTGAGTCTATCCCATCTAGCCGAGGATCTTTGCTCTCAGTCTTTAGGCACTGAAATCCCATATTCTCAGCTACAGGAAACCAGCCTTCCTAAAATCAAATAAACATCAAGCCTGAATATTTAAAACCAAATAATAGTAGCAACACTAAAGTAGCAAAACTAAATTCAAGTTTTACACTGAATTAAAGCCATATTTCTGTTAATTTGGTCCTTGCCAAAAGATTTTAAAATGAAAACGAGAAATTAGAGACATTTATTGCTAAATGGATGCACATTGAGGCAATACTCTTAAGTGAAATAAATAGGACAAACGTGTAAATACCGAATAGTTTCTCTAGTGTGAGAAACTGAAAGTGTAAATAAGGACTAAAAGGTATAATAGGTAATGTGAAATAGGAAGAAAAGGGGCAAAGGGGAAGGGCAAGTAGGAGGGGTAGAGGAAAGGAAAGAAGGAAATGGAATTAGTATGAGAAAATGAAAAATGGAAACAAAGTCTTTGTAAATAGGGAGGGATGGAGGGGTTGAAGGGAGGGCAGGGAAAGGGGGAAAAAATAAGAACAAAGAGAGTATGTAATGGTGCATATCTCCCATGATGAATGTCATTATATTGTATACCTAAAATGTACCAATAAAAGGATATACAAAAAAATATAAAATGAAGGTCATGAGCAGAAGGTAGTGGTGAGAGAATAAAGGAAGTAGCTAAAAGAGAAACTATGTAGCACACAAGGTATGTTCAAGGATTCTCTTTATGAAAATTAAATTGATACAAATTTCTTC
Organism: Heterocephalus glaber; assembly: GCF_000247695.1. The sequence goes on from NW_004624758.1 coordinate 5,827,338, forward strand.
CTTGAAATGAGAAAGTTCATTTTAGGGTTCTCTGGCTGGTTCCTGAAAGTAAATGCTAATATCAGGAACACTTAAATTAAATTTCCAATTATGAAATCCTAACACTTTCAATGTTATAACAGAACCCCATTATAGTTAAAACAAACTGAAAAATACTACAGATAAAGTAGTATTATAGATTAAAGTATTATGTATTAAAGTAGTATTATAGATAAGGAAAGAGAATCACAGAAGTCAATTTTCCTAAAGAAAGACAGTAAGATACAAAGGCACTATAAGCATTTAAGTCTTTTCCAACCAAAATCTAGGTCTTTTCCACTAACACTACTTCTCTAGTTTATATAACCACAGAAACTATGTGAGATTCGCAGGGGAGATATTATTACACCTAGTCTACAGTCATGAAAAATAAAACTCTAAGAAGTAATACCAGATATTAAGGTTATAAAATGATGGACTGGGTCTTGAAGTTTGTCTCATTGCCCATTACATTCAGAAACATTTTTCAAGAGCGCTTTCTTCCTATCACTTACTGCCTTTTAGTGTTGCCATCTGAATTAGTTGTAATTTCATCCATGCTCTCATAAAACATAGACACTTCTATGATACTATTTATTGTATTATTTTTAAATTGTTTGTTTAAATGGCTAAACTCCACTAATAGATTCTAAGTTCCTCAACCACATGTATCAACAGTATCTAGAACCCAACAGGTAATCAACAGGTATTTTTGTTGTTTATGTTGTTAAAATAAAAGAAAGTGATTGAGTCTGGTAGATAGTGCTAATTAGTACCAGTCAATGTCTTCTCCTTTCTGTTTTCTTTTTTGAGACAGAGTCTTGCTATGGAGTTCAGGTAGGTCTTGAACTCACAGTAATCCTTCTATCTGAGCCTCCTCAGTGCTGGAATTACAGGTGTGTACCACCATATCCAGCATCCTTTCTGAATACAGAACTAACTTGTGTTCTGGTCAAAGAAATGTAGACAGACATATCATACACTACTTCAAGGCCCTGAAAATATCCCCACAATCCTATGTTCTCGTTCCATTTGCATGTATGAAAGAAAATAACTCCAAGATGAGAAGACCATATAAATGAAACAGCCTGTGTTACTGCCTATAGGAAAGTTGCCTAGAAATATCCCTGATCAGAAACATCCTCAATGGATTTTGTGTAAAGACAAATATTCCTTTCTTGTGCTGAGTTAATGAAATTAAAAGGCTGTTTTTAAGAGCAACCAATGTAACCTACTCTAGCTAATGCAATTTTGCCTTGTTTCTCCAGAATTATCAACTGTAAAGTTTATCTTTTCTTTCATGATGCACCTAAGAAGTAGAAAGCACTGACTGAAGGTGACGGTGACCAATCCAAGAAAAAACATTACAATACTACATAGAATGAAAGGCACTTTAAATTGGTAAATTCAGGAAAAATTAAACAGGCTAGCCAGATCTTGAAAAAAAATCTGACCTTGGTTGAGAGACGAGAGAAAGATGAATAGACAAACTAAGCAGAATTAAAAGGCTTGCCTTCTTAGAACCATAAGAGAGGTCAAAAATAAAGTATTTGCTCTGATCAAGTAAAGATCTGTATCAAGGCTGCAGAAAACTTCTCCCAGTTACCTTGGCAGTGGTTTCCTCACTTTATGTTAACAGTATTAATAAAGAAAAATTGCATGCAAATGAAGTCTACAGTAATTAGAGCTAGTGATCTAATTGGCTCCACCTTGAGAGAAGTTGGAGGACTATTCATGAAGTGTGTCTGATGTCATATGTATAAAGGGATATACTGAGCGACTGTGCTTATTTTGGGTATAGCTGACTTTTGACTGTTCCACTGACACTGGCCATAAGAGTTTTGCCCATTGTACCATATTTCCTTTCCTTCAAAGCAGTAGTTCTCAAGGCAAATGGTACTGTACTTGAGATATTTTGGAAACTTGTGGGGATACTTTTGGTTTATTACAATGATATACCAACATTTAGAGTCACAGGTTAGGAACACTAGACATCCTTTAATCCAAAATATCAAAATGTATCCTGTGTCCTACATAATTTCAGATGTTCTATCAGATGATCACAAAATGAAAAACTTGTTTATAATTAAATGAGCCCCTATTTCATAAAAATAGAATAGTCATGTCAATGAAGAAACATTTTACTCTTTTGTTGTTGAAAACTTGTTCACTATTTTGAAAATTCACATTACTAAGAATAATTTCATTCATACAAGTCTGTAATTGCAGACTTTATATTCTGTGATCTTGCTTATAAATACAAGCATTTGAATTATTTTGTTTTCCAGTATAAAATATACCTGAATATTTAACACTGAAATATACACTACATCCTTTTATTTTCACATAGTTTATATAAAACATTATTTTGATTTGGGGAATTATGTATATAGAAGGGTTATAATTTCTACAAACTTCATTTTCAGAAAATAAAGGACATTATACAATGCTCTTTATAAAAATAGCTTGTAAGTTTTGTAATCTTTTTTTTTTTTCTGGTACCAGGGATCGAACTCGGGACCTTGCACTTGTGAGGCAGGCGGCGGAACCACTGAGCTAAATCCCTGGCCCCCTGAATTTTGTAATCTTTTTCTATGAGAAAATCAAAGAACTCAATAGAGATGACTTATAAGTACTAACATTAAAAGTCTCTCCAGTGAAAACACTGGGACACTCTTATTATCATACAGTAAAGGTCACTGGTCAATGAAGCCTAACTATTAAAAAAGAAAAAAAACCCTTCCAATTAGTTTGCACTCTTTTGTTCTGAAATATGAAAAAACCCCATCAAATATTGTAGAAAACCTACACCAGAAAAATACAGAAGTAGACCTCCCATGAAAGCAAGCAGGCCAGTGCCAAACACATGCTTCCCCCCCAACCCACATGAGCAAGCAGACCCATGCAGGAAAGTGCCTCAGTCCCATGCAAGAAAACAGGCCTGTACTAGATGTGAGGTCCCCAAAAAACAAAGGGCAAGACCATTCACTAACTCCAAGCTGGGTCTACATTTTGGTTCCTCTTGGCACAGGGCAGCAGAGGCGAGGACAATGCTCTGGAGAGAAGAGCAATCAGACCCCATGAATGTTGACATTAAGTCCACTTGAACCCTGGCCCCGTGGCTTACATCCAGTGGAGACCAGAGATCTGATGGTGTGCCCATCTACCAATGGGAGCAAGCACACATCTTGGTTTGGATGGTAACCACTCTGGGATGAACATACAAATGAGCCTCTGGTAGAGGGAGGTCACCACAAAAACCCACAGGCACTAATGACTGACTAGACCTCAAGACTGCAGATCTTGGAAAGAAACTACTTTTTCAAAAATAGGGAAGTAAAAATATGGTGGAGTGGTGAGTTGCAACAACTTAGCCTCTCCGAGATTTGGTATCCAGACTCTGGATAACTTGGAAAAGAAACAGAGAAGTAGTTTCCCAGGAGCCAGGAGGGAACTGACAAAAAAAAAAAAAAGTTGCAAAATATAGAAGAAACAGAACACATGACAGAGCAGGGAAGGGACCCTTTGAACATTCTTGGCAGACTGAGTGGCTGCAAGTGGCTTATCACGGCTATAAGCAGCAGTATTCATGGCTGCAAACAGCTCACTGCAACTGATGTGACAAAGTACAAAGACAAATTTCTTCTCATAGCAGAATGAAATGAGCTGGCAGCAGCTGTGATCTGCAAGAGCACAAGATTCTGCTACCAGTGTGTCCTTCTACAGACAACAGCTGGTGATGACCTTAATACAAGTACCTGTCTTTCCCTGAAGAGAGTGCTTGCTGGGACACCAGTCTGGGGACATGCTGAGAGTTTGAACTTCGGACTCAGAACAGACACTTGGCTCTGGGGCTCCCAGTGTTACAAAAGGGTGAAGGACAACCACGGTAGAGAGACAGTGAGCAGACAGCAGGCTGGAAAGAGTTTTCCCAAGGGTTTGGGGCTAAAGAACACAGACTCAGGTCTTGTGGCCAAAGGCCAGGCTCAGGCTGAGCTGCACGGGATTTGCAAGTCAGTATCAGCACTTTTGCCATATTATCCACTGATGCCTGTATCCAGCAGGGATATGGGGTCTGACTACCTTATTTATCTACCAGTATGAGCAGGGAAACATCTTGACTGGAACACTACCCCAAAGCTAGATTCTTAAAGAAAGTCATGCAGCCAAAATAACAAAAAATTTTCTCTTTTTTGCCTGTTTCTTTCTTCATATTTTTCTTATTTTTCCATTTTTTTAATGTGTATTTTTTCTTTCTCCTTTTTTCTTTTATCTTAGTTTGTAGAGGGTAAGGGAATTCTCCCTTGTCTTTTTCCCTTGGTTCTTTTTCCTTTCCCTACCTACTCTTCTTACGTGTTATTAGTTTTTCTTTCTTTTCTTTCCTCTTTTCCCTTTTAATTTCTCCCTTTAACTTTTTCACTCATATTTTTATTCATCATATAATTTCTTAGTTTCCCTTTTCCATTATTTATTTCTCATCAATTTTCCTGTTACCCCTACCTAACTACATAAACATCTCTCTACCCCCATTAGGATCATTTGCCCCTCTTCTTTCTCTTCTTTCCCATATCACATGGTTTAAGGTCTCAAGTTTTTCATCTTGTATTCCCTGCCAACTCCCTGTATCTTTAATAGTATAACCATAATGCTTTATTTATCTTTAAATACGTGGTACCTAGGTTCAAGAACTTTTTTGTTCTAAGATTCTGGAAAAGACAGCCACATTCACATTCATGTAGAAAAGATGACCTTGTGTTCATCACCCAATGTAGAGTTTGCAAAGAAAAACAAAATTTTGCCAGGAACAACCAATTCTGTTTGTGACCCAAATTGTTTGCAAACAAAAGTGTTTGAGAACTGAGGTACCACTGTAGTTGACCTATAAAATCACTTTTGAATGCTTTTCTACTATTAGAGGAGATATAGCTGTCACATTTAGCTCAAATAGCTGTGAGTGGGTCAATACTAGGATTGTCTTCATGTTTACAGTATAATTGTGGATTTCTTCTCTAGGGTTAAGGTACATAATTGGTTCTCATGGTATGCTAATACCCAACTTGCATTGTATGATGCTACTGTAACTGATTTGCTAGATACGATTGTAGCTGACTTGTCTTGTAGCTGATTTGCTTGATATTGGTCACATAATTGTTGAAGCATGTGAAGATAAGGCAGCAAAATGCCTCCTAAAACTCCCAAGTCCACAAAAGCCAATGCAGGGATACTAAGGGGGAGAAGAGTGTAAGTTATACACCTGAATTTGGAAAGGATAACAGAAGAGGTTAGAAAAATAGATCGAAGAGGTACTCATTGGGATGTCAGAAAACATAACTAAACAGGTAATGAAAGGAATAACCAAAATGATACAGGAGCTTTCAGAAGATACTAATAAAAAGCTAGATGAACTAAACAAAATGTTACAGAACATGAATGCCTAGTTTAGCAAACAAAGTCCAGGAAAATGTTTGAATAAGAAATTCAGGAAATGAAGAATTATATTGAAAGTGTGGGCAGCAGAAGGGATCAGTCTGAGGACAGAATATTAGAACTAGAACACAATGATGCTTTCAAAGGCCAACTACTCAAAGATACCTCAAAGGCAACAAGAGAACATGAAACATGATCCAGCAATTGCTAACTGATATTAAGAAAACTAATCTAAGAGTAATAGGGATAATTTAAAAATCAGAAGACATGACAAATGGCATAAAGAACCTGTTCACAGAAATAATGGCAGAAAATTTCCCAATATAAGGGAAGAAATAAACATACAGATAAGTGAGGGATATAGAACTCCAAATAACCAAGACCAAAATAGATGCGTTCCATGCTATATAATATTCAAAGTAACAGTACACTAATACCTCAGTTAACAAATGCTTCTGTTTATGAACAATTCAGTTTACGAACAGAAGTATCTGGCAAAATTTTGCTTCTGTTTGTGAACTACGCATTCAGTGACAAACACAACCATACCCATGTTCCCCAGAATCATGAAACAAATTAAGTTTGTGAACTGGGGTAGCACTGTAATCCATCACAGGGACAAAATATTAAAAGTTATTAGAGAAAACCAACAAATCACATATAAAGGTAAACCCATTAGAACTATAGCTGACTTCTCAAAACAAACCTTAAAGGCCAGGAAGGCTTGAAGTGAAGTGTCTTAATCCCTAAAAGATAACTTCCAACCCTGACTCTTGTACTTTGCACAACTGTTTTTCAACATTGATGAGCTTTTACTTCCATGACAAGGAACACTTCAAGAAATTCATGACCACCAAAACAGCATTATAAAAAATTCTCAAGGATATCCTATAGAGAGACAATGAAAACCAACAATGGTAAGATAGCGCAGAAGTGAAGAACAAAGAGGACCTCTCTGAGGTTCCTCAATGAAAATTGAAGCCCACTGGAAAGTGAAGGAAATCTGCAATAAAGGCACACTGGACCACTGTGGTTGTGGTCCTCCCTGGTATACTGAAAACAAGATTGCCTAAGAGTCATTAGAGACTCAAAGCCTAAAAAAGACCAGCAATATGTGGAAGATACTTCTGAGAAGTAACACTCCATAAGGGCTCAAAACACAAGTAATAAAGATACTCACAATAAGCAACATTCAACTATCAGCTCAGGAATTAAACCAAAACACAGCACCAACAATAAAATTAGAAATGAGAAGACACTTAAACAAGGTGTGAACTCAGACTTTCAGCTCACCAAAGGCAAATTCTGGGGGAAATGAGGTGGAAAAATCTGATAATCAACCACCTGGACGCCCTGAACTGATAGCACAGGAAGTGACAAAACAGATGAATGAGGCTCTAGAAAAATTCAAAACAGAAATAATTTCCCAGATAACTACAGAGATGGTGAGCAGAGTGAAACACATGATTAGAGACTCTAGAAAAGAAACAGATAAAAAAATAGATGAGCTCAGGACCATGATGGAAGGCATGAATGCCCAAGATAGGAAAGAAATGGAAACCATGTATGCCCAACATGGGAAAAAAATGGAATCCATGAAACAGATTCAAGCAGATATCCAGATTAAAAACTCCAGTGAAAGTATTCACAGCAGACAGAGTGAATGTGAAGATAGAATATCAGATATAGAAAACAGAATTTCAGTTAGTGACTATGAAAAGAGAGATTTCTTAAAAATAGTAAGGGACCATGAGAAATCAATCCAGCAGCTGCTAGATGATGCAAAGAATAACATAAGACTGATAAGAGGCCATGAAAAAGCAAGAAAAAGTACAAATGACATAAAAAAAACTGTTCACAGAAGTAATAGCAGAAAACTTCCCAGAGGAAAAGAATGTGACATACAGATAAGTGAGGTATATAGAATGCAAACTAGCCACAATCAAAAAAAAAAAAAAAAAAAAACTACACCTAGACATATAATAGTAAAATCCCAAAAACCCAACAGAAGAACAAAATTCTACAAGCAGTTAGAGAAAAGAAAGAAATCACATACAAAGGAAAGCTCATCAGAATCACAGCTGACTTTTCAACAGAAACCCTCAAGTTAAGGAGAGCCTGGAGTGAAGCATTTCAAATCCTAAAAGAAAATAACCTCCAGCCTAGGCTTTTGTATCCTGAAAAATTATCTTTCAAAATCAGTGGAGAAATTAGATACTTCCACAACAAAGAACACCTAAGAAACTTCATGAACAACAAACCAGGACTCCAAATAATTCTAAACAATATCCTACAAAAAGACAATGAGGGTCACAACTCCATGAGGCCAAACAGAGTGAAGCCTTCAGGCAAGAAAACAGAACTAAAGAAAACGATTCAAAAATTCATTTGGTACCAGAAGAGGCCTAGAATAGCAAAAGGAATTCTAGGCAACAGAGACAGGGCAGGGGGTTTCACAATCCCCAACTTGAAACCATACTACAAAGCCACTGTGATAAAAACAGCATGGTACTGGCAAAGAAAGAGACCCTAGGATCAGTGGAATAGATTAGAAGATACAGAAACAACTCCAAACATACTTAGCCACCTCATGTTTGACAAAGGAGCCAACTCTCCTCATGGAGGAAAGACAGCCTCTTTGACAAATGGTGTTGGAAAAACTGGGTTTCAACCTGCCAAAGATTAAAACTAGGCCCATATCTATCACCATGCACTAAACTAAAATTGACAGAAATACTAAACTTGCTGGAAGTTAGGTAGAGCTCTTGAAGACACTGGCATAGGAAAAGACTTTATGAACAAAACCTCAGTAGCACAGGAACTGGCACAAAGAATCAACAACTGGGATCTCATCTTATTAAAAAGCTTCTGCACTGCAAGAGAAACCACCAACAGAGCTAACAGACAACCTACACTGTGGGAAAAAAATTTTAGCACCTGTAATTCAAAGGGCTACTATCTAGAATATATAAAGAACTGAAAAAAAACAGACCCCCCAAATTCAAAGACCCAATTCAAAAATGGGCATCTGAAATGAAGACATTTCTCAGACAAAGAAGTAAAAGCAGCAAATAAACATATGGAAAAATGTTCAACATCACTGGTCATTCAAGAGATGAAGATAAAAACAACACTGAGACTCCATCTCACCACAGAAAGAATGGCTGCTATCAAGAAATAAACCACTAATAAATGCTGGCAGGGTTGTGGGGAGAAAGGAACCCTTCTCCACTGTTGGTGTGCATGTAGACTGGTGCAACCACTGTGAAAATCAATATGGAGATACCTCAAAAAAACTAAGATTAGAGGTCTGATCTGTCCTAGCTATTCCCCTACTGGGTATCTTCCAAAAACAATTAAAAGAATCATACCACAGCGATATATGTGCACCCATGTTTATAGTGGCACAATTTGTAATAGCTGAAGCTTGGAAGCAGCGCAAATGACCATCAGCTGGAAACTGGATAAAGAAGATGTGGTTTTGTTTATAAAATGGAGTACTACTCAGCCATAAAGAAAGAAAAACTAGAGTCATTTATAGATAAATGGATGCATATCGAGGCTATACTCTTAAGTGAAATAAATAGGATACACAAGTGTAAATACTGAATAGTTTCTGGTGTGAGAAACTGAAAGTATAAATAAGGATTAAAATGAATAATTGATAATGTAAAAAAGGAAGAAAAGGTCCAAAGGGGAAGGGGAGGTGGGAGGAGTAGGGGAAAGTAAAGGAGGGAAAGGAAAAAATATGAGAAAAGGAAAAATCTGGAAACAAAGTCTTTGTAAACAGGGAGAGGTGGAGGGGTTGAAGGGAGGGTAGGGGAATAGGGAAAAAATAAGAATTTTATGTAAAGGTACAAGTTCCCAATGATAAATATAAATGTACTATATATCAAAAATGTACCAATAAAAGAATTTCTGAAAATAAAAAAAGAAAACTAATAATACTAATAACTCAAAATAATGAATATACCTACAGGGATGAGCAGCTAAACAAGAGGGAAAGAACGGAAATCAGCAATAGGACAACAATGCAATGACAGGAAGAAGTCAATTATCTTTCACTAGTAACTCTCAATGTGAATGGTCTCAATGTCCCAATGAAAAGACAGATTGGCAGAATGGATCAAGAAACAAAACCCAATGATATGCAGTATAAAAGAAATACATTTAATTAAAAAAGAAATTCACAGGCTAAAAATCAAAGGATGGAAAACAATATTCCACATAGCAGAAACCCAGAAAAAATCAGGAGTAGCTATCCTAATGTCAGACACAGTGTATTTCAAGCCAAAACTGATCAGAGGAGATAAAGATGGTCACTATATATTAGTTAAGGGAATAATTCAACAGGAAAAGATAACAACTATAAACATGTATGTACTAAACACTGGCACACCCAACTTCATAAAACAAACATGACTGGGCATGAAAAACTGGGTAAACACCAACACAATTGTAATGCAGGACTTTAAAACCGCAGTGACACAAGTTAATCAACTAGACACATGGACTTTGAATACACGAACTTAACAGATATCTACAGAGTGTTCCATCCAAGAACAACAGAACACTCTTCTTAGCAGCACACGGGACTTTCTCCAAAACAGACCACACACTAGCCAATACAGCATACATAAGTACATGCAAAAGAATCAAAATTAGCCTATGCATCTTATTAGACCATAGTGCAATGAAACTAAAAATCAATGGCAAAAGAAACCACAGAAATTTTTTTTTTTTTGCTTAAATTCTTTTATTGGTACATTTTAGGTATACAATATGTTTACATTTATCATTGGGTGCTTGTTCCTGTACATAATGTATCTTGGTTCTTATTTTTTCCCCATTACCTGTGCACTCTTCACCCCTAAATCCTTCCCTATTTACACAGATTTCATTTCCATTTTTTTTCTTTTCTAATAATTTTCCTTTCCATTTTTCCCTTTGCCCATCTCCTCCCACCACCCCTACCCCTTTGGGCCTTTTCCTATTTCAAATTATCAATTATTAGTTATTAATCCTTTTAATCTTTATTTACACTCTCAGTTTCTCACACTAGAGAAACTATTTGGTATTTACACATGTGTCTTATTTATTTCACTTAAGAGTATGGCCTCAATATGCATCCATTTACCTATAAATGACTCTAGTTTCTCGTTCTTTATGGCTGAGTA
>NW_004624758.1:5840809-5855707 GCF_000247695.1 Heterocephalus glaber
AAGAATGTGTATTCTGATTTTGTGGGGTGGAACACTCTGTAAATATCTATTAAGTCCATTTGTTCAATAGCTTGGTTCAGTTCTTGAATTTCGTTGTTAATTTTTTGTCTAGATGATCTATTTGTGATAGTGGGGTATTGAGGTCCCCCACTACAATTGTATTAGTGCTTATTTGGTTTTGCATGTCCATTAATATTTGTTTTGTACAGTTGGGGGCATTCATATTTGGTGCATATATATTTAGGATTGTCGTCTCTTCCTCTTGGATTGTTCCCAAGGGTGTAGTGACCATCTTTGTCTCTCTTAATTAATTTTGATTTGAAATCTACTTTGTCTGAAAATAAGATTGCTACCCCTGCTTTTTTCTGGGTTCCTGTTCTGTGGAGAGCCATTTTCCATCCTTTTACTTTAAGTCTATGAATTTCTTTTTGAGTTAGGTGTGTTTTTTGTATACAGCATATTGCTGGATTTTGCTTCTTAATCCAGTCTGTCTACTTCTTTTGATTGAATTGAGGCCATTCACATCGATAGTTATAATTGATAGATATTGACTCATCCTTGTCATGATGTTTTATTGTTGTTGGCTCTTATTTCTTTTTCCCCCTTTCCCTTTAGTTTCTCACCTTACCTGGTGGCTTCCCTCCGTTGAGCCTCATGGAGTTGTGACCTTCATTGGCTTTTTCTTGGATATTGCTTAGAATTGTTTGGAGTGCTGGTTTAGTGTTCATGAAATTTCTCAGGTGTTCTTTGCCACTGAAGTATCTAATTTCCCTATCAATTTTGAAAGATAATTTTTCAGGATACAACAGTCTAGGTTGGAAGTTACTTTCTTTTAGGGCTTGAAATACTTCACTCTAGGCTCTCCTTGATTTGAGGGTTTGGGATGAGAAGTCTGCCATGATTCTGATGGGCTTTCCTTTATAAGTGACTTGTTTCTTTTCTCTAACTGCCTGTAGGATTTTGTTCTTCTGTTGGGTTTCTGGGATCTTGACTATTATATGTCTAGGTGTACATTTTTTTTTTTTATTGTGGCTCAGTGGAGTATATGCCTCCAGATATTCTTTATACACATGGAAATTAAACAATACTCTCTTGAATAATCAATGGGTCTCAGAAGAATTTAAGAAGAAATTACACATTTCTTAGAATCAAATGATAATGTGAATAAAACATAGTGAAATCTGTGGGACACAATGAAAGCAGTCCGAAGAGGAAAGTTTATAGCTTTGAATGCCCACATCAGAAAACAGAGTGCACTCAAATAAAATAACATTTTCATTATTTCTAAGAGCATAGAAAAACAAGAACAATCCAAACTCAAAGCTAGCTCCAGGAAGGAAATTATGAAGATAGAGCAGAAATAAATGAAATTGAGACTTAAGAACAATATAAAGAATCAATGAATTGAACAGCTGGTTCTTTGAAACACTCAACAAAATTACAAACTCTTAGCCAATGTTACCAAAACAAGAGAAGACCAACATCCATGCAGTTAGAAATGAAAAAGGTGAAATCACAACAGATTCTGTTAAAATGTAGAAGATCATGGATAACTACTTTGAGAACCTTTACTAAAATATAAAGAAAATTCAGAAGAAATCGATAGGCTCCTAGATACCTATGAACTACCAAAGTTGAATCAAGAAGATATAAATATCCCAAATAATCCAATATTATCAAAGAAATTACAAAATTTTAAAAACCACCAACTGAAAAAAGCTCAGGTCTTGATGAATTCACTTGCCAAATTCTACTAGAATTTTAGAAAAGTTCTAACACCAATACTCTTCAAACTCTTTAACGAAATAGGGAACTAGTACTCCCAAACTCATTCCTAGAAGCAAATATTACCCTGATTCCCAAACCAGAAAAGGACCCAACCAAAAGAGAGAACTATAGGTCAATCTCTTTAATAAATACACATGTAAATATCCTCAACAAGATACTGGCAAACAGAATGCAACAAATCATCAAAAAGATCATACACCATGACCAAGCAGGCTTCAACCCAGGGATATAAGGTCAACACATGCAAATTAATAAATGTAACAAATCACATAAACAGAAGCAAGGACAAAAATCACATGATTATCTCAATAGATGCAGAAAAAGCACATGGCAAAATCCAATATCCATTCATGATAAAAATCCTGAAGAAAATAGGTGTAGAAAGTATTGCAATCTGCTAAAAGCTGTCTATGACAAACCAAGAGCCAACATCTTATTAAATGGAGAGAAGCTGAAAGTTTACTTTCTAAAATCATGAACATGGGCCAAGGATTTAGCTCAGTGGTTATGCCACCTACCTTGCAAGTGCAAGGACCCAAGTTCGATCCCTAGAACCAAACACGAAATAAAATCAAGACAAGACAAGGATGTCTACTGTCACCGTTGCTATTCAATATAGTTCTCGAAACATTAGCCAAAGATATTAGACAAGAGAAAGAAATAAAAGGAATATTTATAGAAAAGTGGGAAATTAAATTATCAGTTTGCAGATGACATGATCCTCTACACAGAAGACCCCAAAAACTCCACCAAAGAACCCCTAGAATTAATATGTTCACAATGGGGCTGTAATTTGTGTGTCTTGTGGCCACTGGTGGTACATGCACGATTATCTCATTGGGTGCACGGGACAGGCATGCATGTACCACCAGTGATACAATCTGCTTGATTTTTTAACTTCTCGTTATACAAGAAAAATACACCTATACACTTTAGCCATTATATTGTTGTTTATAAAACAATTTACAGAAAGTTTTAAGAAAAATTTTAAAATTTTACATTTTAACCTGATTTAATCCCATACTGTTCTAAGACACATACAGTCCATATCTAAAAACAACCAACTTACCTCGTTTTTCCATAGATGATACTGTAGTGCAAATGTAGTAAAGTCTCTTTGAACACAGAAAAACTTGCATTCTGAAGCAGAGCCATAAGAAATATTTTTTACTTGTTCAAAGTTTTTATTAATCAGTTCCAGAATCAAAGGATCAATAAGGAACACTGGTACATTTTGGCTGGATGTCAGCATAATAAACTTTTTAACTGCACGCTGTTTGAAAAGAAAACAATTCCCTTAATACCGTTAAATCAATACAACTTATTGAATTTTTATTTATTAATTTCATAAGAATGTACAGTGTTTACCCAATAGATGCTATGCTTACCACTGTACTAAAAAAATAAGTAAATAACATCTGTGGTTCCTGCACTCAAAAAGTACCATTTTCTAAGGAAGATAAACAAATATTTATAACACAAGGTGAAATATGTGAAGTATACTAAAACTACGTAAAACGTAAAAATACAGAACAGTAAGCTATTCATTAACATAAAAAGAAAGAAAAAGTGGTATCTGAGATAAAAACACTTTGGGCTTACAAGTTATTCTCTTGGTATCTGCTATATATTTTCAAGCAAACTGGGGGAATATTAGATGTCAGCTTTTAAAAGCTGTAACATCAACTTTTCAAAATTAAAAATAAATTGTGTATCATATGCTTCTATTTATAATTTGTTTAGTAACACTTCTAAGCAAAAAATTCAAAACAAAATACATTGCCTACTCAATCATTCCAATATATAGAGGATTTTCTAGTAATACTTCAATTTTTTTAATATAATTCTGCTGGACAGTAGAATCTTGTATTGAAAAGAGAAATTTCAAAATCAGAATGAAAACAGGTTAAATTACACCTTTGAGTAAACGATGAAGAGTAGGAAAGATAAGTAGAATAATTGATATACATTAACATGAAATTTAAAGGAATGTACAAGATATCAAAAAGGTGCTTCAAGGAATTAAAAATGCATTTTAAAAAACTGTAATTCACAAAATTGAAGGAACTTATATAGAAGATACTAAATAGACAATGATACTGAGAGTTTTAAGAATAGAAAAATAATGAGATAAAGATAGGAATAAGTCATTTCTTTTTAGTGTAGACTATTACACAAATTCTAAGGATATAATAATCTCTGCCTTAGAGGGGTCTCTTATTTCTTAGTGGGAGAGGCAGCTAAGTAAGAAGTTAAAATAAACAACTTTATGTCAAAAAAAAATTACCAACTTGGATGACATGGACAACTTTCTTTAAAACTACAATCTAACAAAACTACTATAACAGAAAGTTTTCTATTATTATCTATTTCTTTTTTGTAAGAATCTTAGCAGTGTATGTCTTGTACTCTGAGTAACTACTTTGAAGATAATGATAGATACACAGTGTATCATCAGCTATTGGTATTCTCTTATTTTGTTATGAAGTTTTATTTTTTCATAAAGTTAAAAAAAGATAACAAGAAATCTGAATTGCCCTATACCTCTTTAGAAAACTGTATTTATCATTTAAAAACAAAAGAGCTGCCCTAAAAAATAAAACAACTCGAGACTCGGGTGATTCACTGGTGAATTCTATCAAAGTTTTACGGAAGAATATAAATTTTATGAAAGCTTTCAGAAAACTGAAATCAGCAGTTTCCAAGTTGATTTTATGAGGTCAATGTAATACAACAGCAAAATCTGACAAGGATATTACAAAAAAAGAAAATTATAGACCCCCATCCTCATGGATGCAGATATAAAAATACTTAATAGAATATGAGAAAGTAAATTCCAGTAATTAAAACAAAGACAAAAAAGTAATATTATGACCAAGTAGTGTTTATCCCAGGAATGAATGATTCATTTAGCATTTGAAAATCAATTGCCATATTTTGCAAATATTTTCTAGTCTGTGACATATCTATTCATTTTCTTAATGGGGTCTCTTTTGATGAGTAGAAGTTTTAAATTTTGATAGCAAATCAACCTTTTTTATTTTAGGGTTAATCTTTTCTGTGCTTTAAACCAGAAAAATAAAAGAAAAAGAAACGGTTTGGGGAGAAAAACGATGAGATGACAGAAACTAGTATATAGAAGGTGCTTAAATGTTTGAGTGAATCTCAGCTTAATGTTTAACAGAAATATCATAAACACAATTACTGATTCCGCTCCAGGATGTGGCAACACGGCAGCCACTATGCTGGTGATCTCCAAGTCAGGTAGAAGGAAGACAGACTGCACTGGACCATCAGGATAAACTCGAGGACTGTGGGGATCCTAGAAGTGCTGTTCACATTCTTCTACTACAAGAAGAAATGAAGGGCAAGGAGACTCCTCAGTGGCTACCTGGACACCTTGGAAGCCACCACACAAATCCTGCTGTGAAGGAAGAAAAGCCAGGACCCTGGGGTTGTTCATCTTCTGGACTCATCCTGTGTTGCCCAGGTTGGACTCTTCACATGGAGGCTGACAGAGCTCAGCTCCCCAGAGCCCTCAGGACTTGGCACCATTTGTAAACTGGGAGGTCTGGAGAGGGAGGGCCTGTTACTTGGCAGCACCAGAGAAGTCTCTGCTCATTGTTTCCTTATATAAATTCACTTCTACTCAGGGTGGGCTGATGCATAGAACTTCAGGGGTGAAATCTGATAATTTGAAAGGGAAAAGAAAAACATACGCTAGTCTTTAAGATATTGTCAAAGAGTCTTTCACTTTGGACTAAATGGATTCTCCTTTTCCACTGATTTGCTACTTGCAGTACCTTCATTCAAAAGGGGGAATGAGAGACCCTGAAGTTCCTTGGGGCTGAAATTTCACTGTCCTTTTTTCACAGGAACTGAAGTGTGTAGCTTTTACCCAGATCATTGACAGTTTCTTTCTGTCTTTTCTTGTTTTTGCTGATAATGTGTCAAATTACCTGAAATCCTTAGGTGATGAGGGTCTTTGTTATTTCCCACCCAATGAAAAACTAAGGCCTTAGACACCATGAAAAATCTGTCTGCTGAATCAGACAGTGCAGTGGCAATCAAGGGCAGCTCATTTGCTATTGGAAAGCAGTTGTGACACTGAAGTGGAGCTGTGCCTCCTCTCCCTCTGTGTGAAACATGCGCTGGATTCCTCTACCTCTGGGTGGCACAGTCCTCTTGATTCACTGTGTTGTAGTGGGTGAGATGCTCTGAGGAAGCCTGAACTGAATCGTCTCGTGGGTAATTCTGCTGTGCATTGGCATTCAGGAAGGAATCTTGAGGCAGAGGGATCTTAAAGGGTGTCTTCTGCATCTGGTTGCACTGTCAGGAATCAGGATATCCATGAAAGAGATACAACTCCTCTGAATTCAGGGCCAGTCTTTGCTCATGGACCTTTCCAGGAAGTGCATGCCTAAGCCAGCCTTGGCACTTTTGTTTCCTCAGGCATGTGGGTGAGAATGCCCACTCACTAGTGGGAACAGTAAAGTACCTGGTGTGACATATTCCTGGACAAACTCAGGTTTGTCTCAAAATGCTTTTTCATGCCTCTTACTCATAAAGGTGAAAAAAGAGAATGGATTATAAAGACTCAGTTAAAGATTTATAGAACATATTGCTGCCTTGCCATGGTGACTGATCCAAAATGGTATAGTGCAGGAACTCAATCCAGGTTTATGTAACTCAAGATCCTCTGGTTTTAATCACTGGTCACCTAAAGCCTGTTTGATATTCCTGGTATCAGACCACAGACTTTGCACATGCTATGCAATCTGTCTACATTCCCAGTCCAAGAAGGCTTGTTAAGTATGGTTTTTCACCTTCAACAGGAAGTTTCCTGAACCACTAACTTCTCTCCCATTTCCTCTGAGTATGGTGATGTAGAGACCACACAGGCAATGAGAAGCATTAGCAATAACGCTATAAACTGGCAGGTCAACACATGTAGTAAGTGGATTTCACATATGGTTTTTCAACCACTCTGTTATTTACTGAGACAATAGGCTTTAGAGGCTCCAAAATGAGGAGGGCGGCTCTGATGAGAAAACATGGAATGCCCCATTGGCTCTGGCCCCTTATTCAGGGTGTCACAGTGGAGAGGGCCAATGGTCTGGCCGCAGTAACTGCACTGTGCAGAGCTGCTCTTGCAGACAGAGAACAAAGCACTTTGGTGTTAAACTTGTGACAGACCTTGTTTGTTCAAGACAGTGTCTCCTGCCCCTTACAATGTGAAAGGAGAAGTATGGTCTTGGGGAATTCACAGTTATTTTCTTTGGGAGCACGTCCTTATGTTCCCTTCCCTACCAAAATGTTGGTGGGTGGGATTGGGATGCTGGGAAGAGCTTTGCAATGTGTAGTTCATTTTTTGTATGTGTTGACTATGAAAAACACATCAGGGACAGGTCTGCTATGTCTCTCTTACAGACTTCAGTAATAGGAAGTTTTGGGAGAAGCAAGTGGTATTCTATAGAGCACCTGTCATTGACTGAGGTGAACAATTAGCTTCCAAATTTATAATGACCCGGGTGGTCCAGGGGCGACTTCTGCAGGTGAGCAGCCTTTGCTGGAATGTTTTCCCATTAGTGTCCCAGACACCCTGCTGAAATGCCTCAAATTCCCTGTGTAAGGTCACAAAGGAAGTGTACTATGGCAGATTCCAGGTCTTTGGGTAGCCAGGATACAGGGAAGAAATTCAGGGTGTCCTGCTCTCAGGGTTTTGTCCCCAGAGACCAATGTTTTAAACAGAATGCTTTCCAGGACACAGAACAATGTAGTGTCGGCAATGGTGAGGTCTCATTTAGGCAAAGGGCATGCAGTTGGAGTATTCTCCAAGCCTGTGTCTGGCATGTTCCCACAGGCTTTTCCTGTGTGTACTCTGCATAGTGGTGGGAAGAAATGACTCTCTCATAGTTTTATACTGACCAAAGATGGACTGGAAGTGATTTCATCCTCATGAGCCACTGCAGCAGAGCCTAGGTGTCCACCAACCTCCTATTTCAGGACCTTGGGTTGGGACACTCAGTCTCCTTGTCCCCATTCTGAAAGGGCAGAGACATGCAGCCCATATACTCACTTTCCCTGTGTCTGAGCTGGAAGCCTTTGTGGCTTACTGGGTTAGACTCTGCCTTTACTGAGCCTTGGGGATACTTTGCTACACTGTCATGCACAGGGCCTGGTGGATTCAGCAGTGAGGGATTGAGGCCTCCTGTGCCATACACAGCCACTGAGGCTCTGATAGGGGAAATGGAGTTGCAGTTTGAGGGAGAAAAGGCCCAATGATTTTCCTGTCAAGTTATTTTTAGGAAGCCTATTTGGTAGTTGTTCCACTTCTTCCTCAGAATTTCATATTCCACTATGGAAAAATGTGAGGAAGTGCTGAGAATCTAGTTCACTTCCTGCCCTTTGTCTTGTGTTTTCCAAACAGGTTCAGTTTTATGATTCTTGCTTTTACAAGAAGCCCTGGTATAGATTTCAATTCTTTTTTCTTGGAAGGGAGAACCTTCTTGATGTTGGCTCCAAATTTTCCAGCATATTCTGTATTCTGTACTTCAGCCCCATATTATTAAAACTTTGGATAAGGTCTTTTTTTTTTTTCACAATTTCCCTAGTATTTCTTCCCGAAAAGAGTTCTTGCAAAAGGCTCAGTTCTTGCTCTTTATTCTCAGCCACATGGGCTTTCATAAGCTTGTCCTCTTATGTATGGATTCCCTCATCTCCCACAGGCTCTCTTCCACAAAGCACCATACTTAGAAGTCTTCTTCTTAATGTGTCAAGTTTGCTTCTGCTGCAATACTTCTGCTTTGTAGATTTTTACCTGTCTGCCTTGGATTTTCACCAAAGATCTGTTAATTGCACAGAGGCAGTCATGTCAAATGCCTGTGTAAGATATTTGTGTCCTGTGGGTGGAAGCAGCATTGTCAGGCTAGGGGAGCCTTCTGCTGGCCCCTCTCCACTCAGACATTTCTGGGTCTCTCTGGGTTTTCTAGGACCCATTTCCCTGTCCAGAACTACCTGGTTTCATCTTTTCACATTATTATTGAATGTTGTCCTACTACATTGGAAATTTGAAAAAAAAGTGACACACTTCCATTTCTTCTAATTGGATGCAATCTCCTGGGCGTTTTGTATAATACTGCTTTTTGTTTTGCACTGATTGTCTTTAGCCAACCAGCTATTGACTTATCTTAAACAAATGTCATTTTGTTGTCTAATAAGTATATTTGGACTTCTGGTCTTGGGTTTTGTAAAATATTTGTGTTCTGTGAATAAAATTTGTTGGAGACAAAAAAAATAAAAAATAAACACAATTATTACTTCATTACAATCATTACTTTGAGTATAGATTACAGAAAGACCAGGAGAGATCCTACAATTCATCTTCTCAAAACAGCTTCCAGTTATTTCCAACAGCCAGCAATGCTTCTTGGAAATAGATTTCTAGTTGATTTTGAATACAACTAATTCTAAATCAACATGAATATTATCATTTGGTCTTCAGTAATTCATTTTGTTTATAAGAATGAAAATGTCTTGTTGAAATGGGATATGGTAAGACCAAATAGCCTATTCAATTGCCTGTGCATTAAATATTATCAAAACCTAAAAGAGCTTGATAGGATTTTTTCTTAATAAAAGTCCAGCTCCTAATGATCATCCTTTTCTAAGTTTCAAGTTATCTGCTTAACAACTCATTCTAGAATTTATCAGGGCTCAACACTACACTATTGATCAGATTTTCCTCTTCATTCATTAAGAAGAATAGAACAAAAGCACTTCAGTATGTCTTCCTTTCCTGTGATTTTGCAAATATTATAGTGATTCATTGACAATTACAATTATTTTAGTACCCTGCAATATAAGTGAGTTAGAACACAAAGAACTTAATGTAACAAAATGCTTTTAAATTTATTTATCTTGGAAGTACGCACTTTAAAAAAAATCTGTTATACTCACCTCATGAATCATTCCCCAAATGAAAAAGATGGGGTTGCCCTATTTTATGCTTTAAATGATATACTATAAAAATTTCATTTTAAACTACATCAATTGACATGGTGCACATTTATATAGTTCCAGCTATTTGTGGAGGCTGAGGCAAGAAGATCACTTGAGCATAAAAGTTCATGACTTCTCTGGGAAACACACAGCAAGGCCCTATCTCAAAAAATAAAATATATCTATCAATCTGTACTCCCTTTCTGCTTTATTCACTAAAAGGTATGGAGATGTAGTCAGAAAGTTGTTGCTTAATCCATACAAAGCAAAATCTTCTAATCCCACTGAAGCTGATTCTGAATGATAAATTTGAAAAATTTATGTTATTGTAACTTTCATCACATCTTAGAATGTTAAAATTTATGATAGATCATTCCTACTGCCTTCAGACAGGCATATTCCCAGCTGCTAAAAAATAAATTTCAAAATTTCAACATATTATTTAATCCATGGGAAAATAAATCTGGTTCAAGTCATTACGTTTGTGTGTGTGTTTCTTAAGAGTGGGATGGAGGTAGAGAAGGGCTAGAAGACGTGCACAAAAATATTTTTTATTTAATCTAGAGTCTTTGTAATAGTGAATTGGTAAAATAAAGTCTAAGAATATCATGCTTCCTTTTACCCTCAGACTAACCTAAATTCAGCCCAAAATATATGCTGTTTTTAATAAACTGCAAGTTCACATTGATATTTCTAGACTAGATAAAGTAATATATGCTGTCTTTAATAAACTACAAGTTCACACTGACATTTCTAGACTAAAGTCTGATAATAGATTATCCCAGACTTTACTTTTAAAACAGTAGTTCACATCCAATTGATGCCTGCAATGACTTAATCACTACTTGGTGACTTGGAAATTCTAATCTAAAGCCTTCCACATCTTTGGATACAAAGAAAGTAAAGATCAAAATTGCATCCACAAGAAATATCTGATAGTTTTCCATAATATATACTAACAGAATAGTATTATTTATTAGTAATGCAGCATTTTCATTCTAAATTTAGAAAAAAGCTAACAATATATTTTATAAATGTGCAGACTCTAAAAATTGGAAAACAAAACAAAGATATAATACACATATAACTAGTTTCCCTCATCTTATAAAGGAAACATGCTGAATAGATTTTTATTCCTAATTACTGATTTTCCTTTTTTTATAGTTTAATTCTGATTCACATATTCATTCATTGGGGGAAGCATCACAGATCAGTGAATGAGAATTCCAGAGGCAGACAGAATCTGGGTCAGGCACTTATTAATCAACTAACCTTTAGTTAAGTAAACTAGAATAACAGTATGTACTGATCAATTAAGACTTCTATAAAAACCTGGTATTATCTACCTCATTCCCAAGGTAGCTTTTGTCATTGCTATCTTCAATCAACAAATACTTAAGCAATGTACAAATGAATGAACTATATAAACATGGTAATTGAGAAATTTATTTACTGTACATACCCACTGTGTGCTATCAAATCCAATTCTACTTCCTTTGGATTTTGATAAACCAGCTCCATTCTAGGAAGGTAACAAAAGATTTAGTAAATTAAAAGCCCAGCAGGCAATAATGCATTTAGGGAGAGTACAAAAGTCAGACTGTATAAAGTAGTTAGATCATAGTCATTAAAAAGGTTTATCCAAATACTTATTTTAATATAGCCAAGAACTAAGATTTTACAGTATAACAATCTAACATGTAAAGTACTAACAGAAGTTATTAAACAGTAATATACACACACACACACACACACACACACACACACACACACACATATATATATATATATATATGCCAATTAATCCCCATCAATGAATAGCAAACTCTCTGCTACCTCTCTGGAATAGTTTGTCCATTTAGCCCTGTATTTCTAACCTCAACTTACTTCCATATTCTAAATTAGTGTCTAAAAATTTTGAAAAAGTGAAAAGTATATTTACTGAGCAGCTCCTAAGTGTCAGATACTATGATACTTCTTATATATGAATTACTTATTAACATCTATCCCTCACAATAATCCTGCAAAACAGGCATTATTATTTCTGGTTTACAGATACCCCCAGTGCCCATACTTTTTCTATCATACAACAGAGTTTCAAATGTTATTTCTTAAATAATATTTTTAAAAATATTTGGGTCTAGAGAATCAAGAGAAAGAAAAACAGCAGCTTTTATCTGATGAGCTGAAATACTTTGAATTAACAGGAGGAAGAATGTCTAATGGTCTAAAGACAATATGAAGAATGTTTCAAGTTCAAAGAAGACTCAAAGAAATTTCTTATGCTTGCAATGTGTTCTTCATCTAAATGCTCAAAATGGGAGGATGCTGAAGAACAATTAGAATAGCCTCACCTTAAAAGTCAAATGACATCCAAGTTCCTAATAAAAGAGACTCACCTTCCCACTACACTACTAGACACTCAAGGGCAAGCACCAAGTCCAATCCCTCTTTATATCACTGGTGTTTGGTATGTAGTACATGCTTACTAAAGGGTTTAACTGGAGGGAGAAGAATATATTGAGTAATTAAGATAGAGACAGAGATGGTCTCTCTTCACAAGCTTTGTAACTTAGTAACATTTTAATACAGACCCCATGTTTGGAAAACAACAACAGAGGGAGCTCTGCAGTCTTCAATCCTAAAGAGACTGTAAACTCTGTAATACAGGCATTTCTTGCTCACCATAGCCCTACACTAATAGAAAAGACTAAATTCCTGAGCTGTGTAATTTGTTGAGTTTGAGATAAGTAAATTTCTAGTGAACTTGATTATTTTTATAATATTTTCATTGAGCTACAGATAACATACCATGAAAGGTGCCCTTTTAATATACAATTCAATAGTTTTACTATATTTACAGAGTTGTATAACTATCACTACTATCCAGAATATTTTCATTGTGCCAAAAAGAAACCATATTCCCATTTAGCAGACATTCCCTGGTCTTCCTCCTCTCAGCCCCAACCATAATACTACTTTATCTGACATTTTTTTTTTGAACCGGGGCTCGAACTCAGGACCTTGTGCTTGCAAAGCAGGCAGCAGCACCACTGAGCTAAATCCCCAGCCCCTAACACAACTTTATCATTATTTTTTTCTCTATCAATTTGCCTAACATGGACATTTCATAAAAATAGAATCATGATATATGTCTTTTTGCATCTCACTTCTTTCGCTTAGCATAATGTTGTCAAGAGGTTCACGCATGCTGTAGAATGTACCAATGCTTAATTTTGTGGCTGAGTATTATTCTATTCCATATTTATCATTAGATGAATATTTGGGCAATTTCACATTTGGCAATTACAAATAATGTCATCAAAAACATTCATGTTTTCTAGGTCATATCCTTGTATGTACTCAAAACTTGCCTCAACATCACTTCATTTTACTTGCTTAGTGAAAATCCAACCCTCCATTTATTCTGTACGTGCAACTGTACCTGCTCACTGGTATCACTTTAAATTTATGACTACTATTTACAAAAAGGGGCTTAACTCTACCCAGAAACCACCTTACATTTCCCTTGTCTATTAACTTTCATTCTCCTGGATGACTTTTCTGTTCTTTTCCTTTTCCTACACTTCCTCTCTATTCATCCTTATGGCACTGCTTTCTATTTCCCTGAGAAAACAGAGAAGAACTTTCAAAAGCTTAAATTCAACTGAGCTTAAATTCACACCACCAAGCATTCACTAAGGTCACCCAAGGTATCCATATTTCTAAATCCAATAGTTAATTATTATTAGGTTCTTGTTTCATTTGATCTACCAAGAATTAAAATGTTCTGCCTCACTGAAACACTCCATTCCTTTGGCTCTCAGGATCCTCGTACTTCCAGGTTTCCTACTATTTCTCTCTGGCTACTCCTTAGTTTCACTAGCTAGTTCTTCCCACTTGCTTGACATGCTGAAGGGTCCCAAAGCTCAGATCTTGAGAAGGTATGTCTGTCCGTCTATCTTCTCTCTCTCTTCTGAACTGTAGCTGTAGAGGGGAAATACAATCACTGTCAAGCAATGATCCTACAGATAGAGAACCAAGAGAATGAACAACCTGACCTCTTTTTCTTTCTAGTTTCCAATCTCCAGTTGATACTTCCCATTGGCTGAACCCAACTGGGCACCAAAACGTAAGGGAGCTCAGCTAATCCAGTCAGTCTCTAAGACACAGAGTATGACGAGGAAAGGATGTGAAGAAGCAAAAAGAGAATATCCTATACAATATGCTATGAAGTGTTGTTCTTATTTTTCAAAGGAATGCAATGCAAGAACTTGACTTATGGCAACTAAGTCTAACAACATTACCAAAGGATTACAAAGTACAGATACTAGGGGTTAGAAGAGTTTTTAAGTAGTGAAGTAGGGAGAAGTGGTTTGATGTGTACCTTGAAAAAGCAGTAAATAGTATACTGTTATTTGTTTATATTGTATATCTCTTGATGTTTTTTTAACTTCTCTCCTTTTTAACTCCAAAGCCCCCCAATATGTGAGTTCCTAGAAAACAAGGATTGAATTCTACTCATCATTGTGTTTCACAGCCTAGTACTATGTCTGGCACATAGTAAGCTTTCAACAAATATGTGACAAATGAATGAGTTAATATCCTGAAAGAAATGTCATATAAAGTCAATAGGTTAATAAAACCCTAAAGATACTCTGAAACATTGCCTGTGAAGTAAAAATTTAAGGGAAATAAATAAAGGTGTAGACAGAATCAGATGCTAACAAGAACTGGTAAAAAGTGTGATGTTTACTAAACACCACTGATAAATGAGTCAGTTAAGATACATCATTAAGGAAAAGCATTCGGGAACTAGGACATAAAGATTTATGGGACAATCTTGTTATTTTTGGAAGGCAGAATACAACAATCAGTTTCTTTCTTTTTGTGTGTGTGTGTGTGGGTTGTTTTTTTCCCCGTTAAGTTTATCGGTACATTTTCGGTATAAAATACAGTTACATTCATCACTGGGATCTTGTACCTTTACATGAGTATCTCGGTTCTTATTTTTTCCCCTTCCCTTGCCCTCCCTTCACCACCTGCACCCTTCCCTATTTGCAAAGACCTTGTTTCCATTTTTTCCCTCTTTTCATATTTTTTCCTTTC
>NW_004624758.1:5859557-5899493 GCF_000247695.1 Heterocephalus glaber
CTGCTGAGCTTCTCTGCCCTAGGAGCCTGTGATGGAGGCAGGGAGCTTCCTTCCGGGTGCTGGGACCTGCTGAGCTTCTCTGCCCTAGGAGCCTGGGATGGAGGCGGGGAGCTTCCTTCCAGGTGCTGGGACCAGCTGAGCTTCTCTGCCCTAAGAGCCTGGGATGGAGGCAGGGAGCTTCCTTCCAGATGCTGGGACCGGCTGAGCTTCTCTGTCCTAGGAGCCTGGGATGGAGGGGGGAGCTTCCTTCCAGGTGCTGGGACTGGCTGAGCTTCCAACAACCAGTTTCTTAAGAAATCAAAAAGCCAGGCTGGGAATTTAGCTCAGTGGTTATGCCGCCTGCCTCGCAAGTATAAGGACCAGAGTTTGATCCCCGGTACCAAAGAAAAAGAAATAAAAAAGTCAAATCCTTAATTTGTATGATCTTTAAGTATCCCCACACAGAATCAAATAGTAATACTTTTTAAAGAAGTCTTCAGTAACTAGTTTTTTTCTAATTGTTTATAAATGTGTAAACCTAAGGATTAGAAACACCACAAATCTTTAAACCTTCAGGTAGCCAGCATTCCCCTTCTGCCCCTCAGTGCCTCATTCTAGTAGAAACATTATTCTTCTATTTATTCCTAAGCCACTGAAATATTTAATGGAATAGATTCATAAATGTAATAAGTAATGCTGAAAAAGTTATGTTTGTTAAATAATCAAAGTTGACCAGAAAACTTACACAGTCTAAAACCTGAAAATAAATGAAAGGATAAAAAATATGCTTTAATTCTAATTAAATATATTATTTCACATTTCTCCAGGATAATGACAAAAGTGGGAGGGGACAGGAAGGAGGGGCAGTAGTATTTATCAAAGATTGCCATATTAAATCAAACTATCAAATATAACATTCTTCCAGAAAACAGCTATATGTTATTCTTCAGAGCAAAATGGGATGAGCCAACAGTCAAAGATCAAGGGAAAAACACATTTCTTGCATAATTTTATTAAGTACCTTACCAACTAAGAATATTTCGAAAAGGTTTTGTTGCCCATAGGCTAAAAATGGCTACAAGATTAGTTTTCTTTTTTTCCCCTTCTGGTACTGGGGGATTGAACCCAGGGGTCCTCTATTACTTACCTGCATCCCCACCCCTTAAAAAAATTTTTTTAATTTTGTGACAGGGTCTCACTAAGTTACCCATGTAGGACTTGAACTTGCAATCCCCTTAGCTCAACTACAAGAATGCTGGGATTATAGGCGTGGACCACCACACTCAGTTAAATTTCCATTTCTGATGATGGCATATGAAATTGTTCACTATGAATCATCATTGACAAACTTGAAATCCAAACTCCAAAACTTCTTCTTAACCAAACACACGTAGGTTACTAAAAATAATGCAAGGTATCTCAACATACAACCTGATAAGTGGCCTCCTAGGTAATAAGAACAGCTGATTACTGCAGGGACTAGTGTGACTTATCTTAAGTAAGTCAAGAAAAACATAAGGTGTGGAACACTCAGTGCTTTACACAAACAATGCTTTGGGTTTCCTCCACCTATGTATCCATATTTTGTCATTTTCTGTTATGCTACAGCATTCCTTAAAGAAATTTCATTTTATATCATATAAATCTTACAATGTTCTGTTTGAACATCTTTTATTTACATGTCAGAGTAGCTCTTTGAGTGAACACATAAGTTTTAGAATTGGGACTTGGTAATTATGAGCAAGAAGCTATAATTGGGCCACAGATAACTCATTTATGAAGAAGTGATAAATGTAGGCTCTAAGGACACTATAATCATTGAATATAGTTTTATTAATCAAACTAATGTAACCCTTAAAAGAAGCAGAAAACATATAATATCAATAGCTAGCATCTTCTGAGTATCTAGAATGCATCAGATACTAAGGTAGACGTATCACACGTTATCTCAAGTGGCAAAGTTGCCCCATTTAAAGAAACTGAGGTTCAGAGAGATTAAGGGACTTGTTGAAAGCCAAACAATTAAATGAGGATTTGAACTTGCAACAATCTAGACCCCCATACTCAAGAATTATTGCTATTGCTAGGTATATTAAATCATCGGTTTCTTGAGAGTGGGACCTTTGTCTTATTTATCTATTTTCCTAAGTACATGGTACATAACAAATGATCAATAATACAGATTCAGCATAAAGAATCATAATCATACTATCCTGTTGGGTGCAGTAAAAAATAAACAACTGAACATTCCCTAGAAGGTCCTTTCCTAGAGGTACGTCTTTTCCTTTTCGGTGAGTTACAAGCTGATTACAAATGGATCCCAATTTATGATGGTTCAACTCACAACCCTTTGACTTTATGATGTTGCAAAAATGATATGCATTCAGGAGAAACTGTACTTCATATGTAATCTAGCAACATGTAGTACAACAGTCCCACAATGCTAGATAGTTCCCAGTCGGCTGCATGAACACACAGGTACACAGCTGTTATTCTAAAGAGTACTTTTCTAAACTATAGTGTTCAGTAGGTCAGGCATAATAAATACATACATTCTTGATCTGCAGTATTTCCAACTTGTCATGGGTTTATCAGAACATAAAACCATCATAAATTGAAGAATATTTATATTGAAAGCTGAAGCCCATAGAAAAGGCTCACAGGGCTCACAAGAGCTTATATTACAGACCTGAAGAGTTGTTCTGAAATTTGAAAAGTCAACTCTATTCACCTATGGGATTTTAGCAGACCCAACAGATACTGTATATTAGATTATTCAGACCTCATTTAGTGGATCACTGAAAAGCTAACTTTGTCTAGCCAGGTAGTAACAAAAGGAACTATGCTAAGGCCCTAAACACACTAATAAGTAGGACACATTAATACTATGTATTTTAGTTACTTTTCTCTCACTTCTGAGACAAAATATCTGAAACCCAAAGTTAAAGGGGGAAAGGCTTATTTATCTCAGTTTTTAGAGGTTTCAGTGCGTAATCAGTTGGCTCCAAGGCAAGGTGGAATGGTAGACAGGCATTTCTGAGGAGAAACACTTCATGGTGGGCAGAAGGTAGCAAGGCAAGCAAGAGACAAGACAACTCTCTTTCTGTTTCTTACACTGTATCTAGGCTACTGGGATTAGGGTGATGCCAAACCAACCAGTGACTGATTTAGAAATCACTCACCCTTAATCCTAGCACTGCACGATAAATCAATCACATGCTCTAGATTCAGCCATCTCTGAGAAAGCCCTATCAGACTGCATAAGGCTTTGGGGGACATCTAGACACAAGTCATCACACTAAGCAAATATTCTTTTTCCCTGAACCAATGACAGACTTTAGGATAATCTTTCCTGAAGATTGTGAGAGACTTTGTAGTGATTCTCACTAAAGTACTTCAGGCATTTACTACTAGAAGAAAGTTTCTAAACCATTGTCTCTAGTTATTATTATAGATACTGATAAAGGTAAGTTATACTATTACTATTCCCTAGTAGATTCTAATTAAAATACAAATTACAGTAACAAACTAATTCTAGTATCATATCAAATTTATTTGTTATTAAATTCATTTAAGTGAATGACTATCTCTTTAGCAGAATACCAAGGTATTGTCTGTTAGGCAGAATAACAATTCTGCATTAAAATCAGAAAATTTCAATAGCTTAAATGGTACTGAAACGTGGGACTCTGAACTTTAGTGTATAATTACAAAAACATTCAACTGCACTTTTGAATTGCATGCCACATTCAACAAAGATGAGAATCTCAGTAAGAAATATTTCTGCAAAATTGAAAAAATGATTAATTTCATGTATTGCAAACAAGAAGTATGTTAAGATAATATACAGCTAAAACAAAGTCAAATGATAAGAAAGGAAAAAAATTACCTTTGTTGATAAATAGTGCTTGTAGTAGTACAACTGAAACAGCAGAAATGCAGAACTTGTCAATGTGAAAAGGGCCAAAATCACGTTCTTACTGATTCTACTCATTAGTCAGTGGTCTTCACTTGGTTATCTTTTGTGAGTAACCCAGTTATTTTCATCTTTTTGGATAGGAAGATAAGCTTGTTTTCTGTGGACAAAAACATATTTCTGAAGGGCCAAAAATTATTTCAAATTTTTACATCTAAGATCAGCAACAGCAGAAAGAAAAAGTTATCTAATGTTCCACAGAACATTTTGACCAAGAAGAGGAGGGGCTTCTCCAAAGCTTCCACAGATCTGGTGTAGAATCTATGAATGGGCATTTCTGATAAGTTCATAGGTGATCCTGCAGTTGTGGACCACACCAAGAACCAGACTGTGGACCAAGAAACTGAAAACATTTTTGATCAAGAGACATAGTCTGCATGATAGCTCTACGTAGTTTTTTGAGACTCTGCGCGTGTGTGCGTGTGTGTGTGTGTGTGTGTGTGTGTGTGTGTGATCTAGGATGCAGTCAGTTTTTAAAAATAGCCCATGTATGTTTTCAGCTTTTTGAAAGTATAAAGAATGCCATGATAAAAAATAAACTTTTATTTTTTCATCCTAGGTCCCATCTCTGATTATTTCTTTAGGATATTTAATATAGTTACACTACTTCTTCCAATCTCCTATCCAATTTTTGATGGAGGGGGATGCTGGGGGTGGAACCCAGGGCCTCCTGCATGCTAGACATGTGTCTAATACTTGATTCTGATTAAATATAATATATTTAGAGTTTCTACTGTTTACTTTTATTCCTTCTAACATTCTAACACCCTTACTACATGGTGTCCAGCTTTATAAATGTATTTTGTTCTCCAGCTATAAGACATTGGCAAATTTAAAGTTTATGCATTCTTTCCTCTTTTAATCCTTTTAATAGTTACTTCTACTGTGTAATAGTTCTACTCCATAACTACAAATCTGTTTTTCCTAAAATCCTCCCTGACAATCCTGCTGCTGCATTACCTCTGTTCATTTGATATTTACCTTTTGTAGTTTATCAAAAAGAACTTTAAGGGTACTACTTGAGTTTTTACACTATTCATAAATAGTTGTCAACTGACTGTTTAGCTTCTAGATCATACTTCATTTTACTTGATAACGTAAAGCTTTGTACCATTGTCCTGTAATGCTAAATATTCCCTTGACCAAACTCAGGACCTTGCACTTGTGAGGCAGGCAGTGGAACCACTGAGCTAAATCCCCAGCCCTAATTTGATCTTTTTAACGGGATGAGCAAAGGATGCAAACATTCTTTACCTATGAAATCCAATTTTTGTTAAGCTAGATTATTTAATGATGTTGATGACTGTTAATTGTTTTCCTCAGCCTTTGTATGTGGTTGTGTTTTTTTTTTTTTTTTGGTAACGGGGATCGAACTCAGGTGGGTCCTTGTGCTTGCGCAGCAGGCGGCGAAACCACTGAGCAAAATCCCCCGGCCCTTTGTATCTATTTTTAATCTGTAAAATAAAAAGATTTTTCTTGAGGAAAATTTTCTTATGATATACATTTGAGTATTTTTCTGTTATAACATTCCATTCTCTATTTCCCAAGCTACAATTAAGCATTTGTCTTACCGCTTTTCATATTTCACTTTGCTCAACTTGCAAAAAGCCTGTCATCCTACTTTAGTAAAGCCTATCATTATATTTTACTGTTTTCAACCATGCTAATTTTCCTTTTTGCCTCCAACGTTGCCTTTGTTTCTCTTTTGTCTCTCTTCTTTCCTGAGGTCTGCCAGACTATGATTCATCATATACTGTTATTACTTCTTTCTAGCTCTTAAATCAATTAACTTTGTCTTTTATTTTAAAGACGTTAATTGTTTCATTAATTGGTTTTAGGCCAGCATAGTTTTTTATGGTTTCATTGTCACTTGTTTTTCCCTCTTTCTCTTTTCTTCTTGTAGTGTGTTTGTGTACTGTGCTCATTTCCTTTTTATTATTTATCTTGAATGAGCTCTCCCTTGATCAGTTATTTGCAGAAATACTGTGGAAGAACAAAACAAGGCTGTGTTCTAGACTAGAAGGTAATCTCTCTGGTATATAAAAAAGCTCTTTCTCAAAGAATGTTTTGTACATATGTGTTCATGAGAAAGAATGTATGTGAGAACAAACTAGAAAGCTATTTAAACATTACTTCTTCCAAAAGTCAGAAGCAGACAGACAGCAAAGGTCCATTCAAAATTTCTCTATTCTGTCTCAGCAAGAGGGTGCTATCTCCAAAGATAATGTGTGTGTGATCTCATTCTCTCTTCCTTTCTTGCTAGATCATCTCGCCAACCAATTCAAAGAAGTTCCCACTGACTTCCTAGATCTCCTGATCCCACTGTAAACAGATCTATCTCTCTCTGATCTACAAGTTTTATCTAAGACCTCTTTCTATGAGGATTCTTTTTCACCTCTTTTTGCCTATTTTGGGGAGCCATTTCTCAAATATTTATTTGGGGTTACAGGTCTTCTCTCAGAAAAGATTAATTATATCTGTCTTTCATTTTCCATGTTATCTCAGGGTAATTTCAGATAAAAGAAGGCACAATTTCTTTACTTTGCCATCTGAAACTCGTAAAACAATTCAAATGAATTTACAGAACTACAGCCTTTACAGGCAAATATTGTAAGAAACTATAGAAGGTCAACACTACACAGGAGAAATGATATCAACAGTGATGTGAAATATACACATGATCTACATATAATTTATATGAAGTAAAGAAAATGGAATAAATCATGCCTTTCTCTCCTAAATCTGTGAAGACTAGCATCATATCTCAATACTAATGATGGTATTAGTTTTTGCAGTAAGCTAAAACCAGCTAATATTATTAAATACTCTGATAAGGGCAGTTCATAGGATTTCTTATACTTGTATTAAATAGGAGCACATTAATGAATTGTAT
Source organism: Heterocephalus glaber (assembly GCF_000247695.1). The sequence continues at coordinate 5,866,406 of NW_004624758.1, forward strand.
ATTGATACCTAATGAAATCTAAAGTGGCATTCAGACTAAGCCATCACTCAGCCTCTTCAAGCCCAATTATTAAATAGGAAAGGCCTATACAAGCCGCTACAGAAATAGAGTCCAAAATAATATCTTCTTGTTCTTGGAACATATCTCTAGTTTATAATTAATTCTTATATGAAATAAACCTCTAAAATATATTATCAAAACTTTTTTATTAAGATGATATCCAATTAATTTTACTTCATTATTTTTGTACTGTAAGTGCTCAGGCACATGAACTGCAAAGGAAGAATATTAGCCTGTCAAAATGTTCTTTTTACTAGCACCATCTCTTCATTAGGAATATAATGTAACCACTTAAAAATGACTAATGTGACACTTTTAAAAAGAGAGGCCAAGGCTTGTTGATGTTACCTTTAAAATATCTCTGTCATGAACTCTCTTTCTTCTCTGTCACCCTAATTTAGACTTTAATTGCACTTAGCGTCCTAATTTTCATTGATATCCCTATCTCCACTTTCTCTTTTAAGTTGCTGACAGGTGAATCAAGTTATGCCAAGAAAATTTCCAATGGTTCCTTCCCACTTACATATGAAGTTCAAATTCCATACAATTGTATACAGGGTCTTTATAATTTGATCCAGCACAGGCAAACTCAGTAGGCTTTCTTCCACTTTATATACCTTATTATGATTTTTGCCCAAGTATTTCTGAAATATGTCCATAGTTTCCTGACTCTGCTTTTGCTCATCCTTCTTTCTTGTCTGAAATGCTTTCATCTACTTCTACAAAACCAGTTATTTTTTCATATCTCTTCTTAAATGACCCTGTTTAAATGAAGTCTTCAATGTTGTCAAAAATGATGTCTCCATTTCTAAACTTCTAGTTTTACTACAGGAAGTAAATACTTATTGCATACTTACTAGGCACAGAGGCAAAAAAGGGGGAGAAAAGCTAAGCATTGGAGATAAAATGATAAATAAGATATAATTCCCCATCTTCTAAGAGTTTAGAGATGAGCCTGGAAGCTTGCAAAATAAGAACAGCAGCAGTGATGGTGGTGGTGCAATGTACCCAGAAAGCTGGGAAGGTTTTCCAAAATGCACAAGCCCTATCCTGTATCACCACCACATCTATGAAGAACCACTACTCTAAGACAGTGTAGTGGGATTACAGTGGCTGTAATCCCAGTCACTTGGGAAGCTGAGACAAGAGGATTGAAAGTTTGAGTCGAGGCTGGGCAACTTTGCAAGACCCTGTCTCAAAATATATATATCGAGGTTAGGATGTTGCTCAGTGTGAGGCCCTGGGCTCAATCCCCAATACTCCTCCCCCAAAAATCTAGTTTGTAGACTAAATCAGAGATAAACTAGAGGCAATAATAATACGGTGTCATTGCTATGAAAGATTAAGTACAGGTCACTATGGAACCATAAGGAGGGCCAATTAACTTTAAGGCTTTATCATTTCTACTTTGAATAACAGCTTTAAGTGTACATGAATCATTCTTCTACTAGCCTAAAACTGATTGAACAAACATCAAGTAACACTAAGTATGCTAATTATACTAAAATAAGCTGCCCAATGCTCAAAACTATTAAATGAAAGCTCTCTGTCCTGCAGAGACTTTTATAATAAAACAGAGTAGAAAATATCAAATAAATGATTTTTTTGAATTTAAAGAGAATACCTGATTCCCTAATTCCAATTCTCAAACTATAACTATTACAAAGTATCATACAGAACAATACAGAATGGAACCTAAAGAAAAATATTATCTTTTATATGTAACATTTTAGCTATCATAGCAAAAATACCACAGAGGATAACTTATCTTACACTCAAGTAAAGCTTCCTAAAGAAGATAGTATATCAAATGTAATGGAAAACAAAAAGTATTGTAAAGAATAAACTGAAATGAGTGGAGAAAGAAGAGGAAAAAGATGGTAAATGTGTACAGAAGAAAAGATGGGGACAATAAGGGAACTCAAGAGGTTTAAGTAATCCAAGTATCATAAAATTCTAATGCAATTATGACAGTATAAGTAGAGTATATTACAACATAGAATTGTTCTTAGAGGACATGGAAATAAGACGTATCTAATGTATAAATTGAGATCTAGAAAAGAAATAAATGGGCAGATTTTGTTCCCAACTGAACCACACATGGGCTATAGATGTAAGAGCTATCAATCTTCTCAGTCTTTGGGCCTGGGATAGCTACAATCCAAGACTGATCACCTCCGGTCAAGAATAAACACATTCTTTTATCCTTCTTTTCATTTTTTATTACCAATTTCATTATATGTCAAGACATAAAAGGCCGGGGATTTAGCTCAGTGGTTCTGCCGCTTGCCTCAGAAGTACAAGGTCCCAAGTTCGATCTCCGGTACCAAAAAAAAAAAAAAAAAGACACAAAAAACAAAAAAAACAATAGGAAGTTGATAAAAGCCATACACAAATATGATGAAAAAAGTGTACAGGCTGAAATTTCTAGAGTTTTCAGGCTTTTTGTATAGCCAAGAGCAGCACTGTATATTTATTCAACAACTTACTTCCCAATTCATATTATCATTTGTTCTTTTAAAGATACTGTCATGAAAGACCTTGGTATATGCCTTATTCTGACACCCTTCTTTGCCTCTACTCCTTTGAGAATTGCCTGAACAGGGGTATATTTGAAAGAATGTTTAACCACCCAACTTTTGTAATTCACTTCACCCACTACTGCCTCTGTATCAACTCTCCTGATTATCAGGGCCTCTCGGACAAAGAATGGCCTGCCCTGACACCTGACTTAGGTTTATAAGATGATAAGTGATAGCCTGGTGCCTGCAATGCTACTAGGTCTCAACTCATTCAGAGACATCAGGGAGTGAGAGAGAGGGTGCTATGAATTAGACAAAACTAACAATCAGTATGCCCTGAACTGCAAAATAAAACAGGAAGCTAAACTACAGAAAAAGGAGTAGTGTAATTAGGCAAAGGAATGGTTCGAGGGCTAAGACAGCAGAATAGAAGTCATAAAGAGAAAATGATTCAGAAGATATATTCAGAGGTTAAGACCAAAAAAATCAAAACTTTTCAGCCATTCTGACAGCTACTCTTCAGTCTTTCCTAAATACAGCTGGTTTTTCATGTTGTTCACTTCCTTTCCTTTCACCGTTGACTTCCATAAGAATGTCAGTAGCCTGGAAATAAAGATTAGTCTGCAAAGGATTAAGAGGTGTTTACCTACTTACCGTTTATTCCCTTTTTTTCCCTTCTGGTGGTACTGTAGATTGAACCCAGGGCCTCACACATGCTTGGTAAGTAAGCACTTGAACCCTGAGCTACAACCTCAGACCGGATGCATGTTATGTATGTATGCATGTATATATGCATATCTTAAAGAGAGGTTTCGCTAAGTTAGTCAAGCTGGCCTCAAACTTGTGATGTTCTTGCCTCAATCTCCAGATTCGTTGTGATTACAGGTGTGTACCATCACACTCTGCTTCATTCATTTCTCAATCCTCTGCAATATAACTTCTACCTCAACAAGCTGATACTAGGAAGTAAAGATAAAAATGTAGTCTGTTCATCTGATCCTCCGGAAAAATCAAATATACAATGACTCCTTTGTGAATGATTAAGGGGTTTTGGAAAGAGTGGTGGAAATGAAAGACCTAGATAACAGAAGGTGGATAAGAAAGGAAATAAAAGAGAAATGCTGGAGGCATCACTATACTGAATTTCAAGTTATATTACAAACCCATAGTAACAAAAATATCGTAGTACTTGCACAAAAACAGACATGTATACCAATAGAATAGACAGAAATAAATCTATGCACCTATAGCCATCTGAGGTTTGACAAAGAAGCCAAAAACATACACTGAAGAAAAAATAACCTCTTTAACAAATAGTGCTAGGAAAACTGGATATTCACATGCAGAAAACTGAAACTAGAGCTCTATCTCTCACCCTTTACTAAAATCACAATAAGGATCAAATACCTAGAGATAAAACCAGAAACTCTGAAACTGCTAGAAGATAACACAGAGGAAACACCTGAAACCACAGGCATAGGCAAAGCCTGAATAGAACTCCAAAAGCATAGGAAATAATACCAACAATCAGTGTGTGAGATTATATCAAATTAAAAAGCTTCTGTACACCAAAAGAAGTAATTCAGAGACTGAATACATAATATACAGAACGGGAGAAAATCTTTGTTAGTTTTCTGATAGATGATAATATAAAAATGTACAAAGAACTCATGAAATTAGTCCCCTAGGAAATAACCCAATCAAAAAAAGAGGGGGTGAATTGAATAGTCAGTTCTCAAAAGAAGTACAAATGACCAATAGGTATATAAATATGTTCAATATCTTTAGCTATTTGAGAAATGCAAATCAAAACTACTCTGAGATTCCATATCACCCCAGTCAGAAAGAGTTTAATCAAGAATACAAAACAAGCCAGACATAGCGGCACTCACCTGCAATCCCAACACTCCAGCGAGCTGAGGTAAAGGGTTACCAAGCTCCAGCCCAATCTGGGCAATTCAGTGACTTAGCAAGACCCTGTCTTAAAACAAACAAACAAAGCAGGCCGGGGTGTAGCTCAGTGTGAAAGCCTTGGATTCAATCCCAAGAACTAAGAGTAAAAGAAAAAAATATACAGGGAAAAAGGAATCCTTCCACAATGAGGTAGAAATATAAACTAGTACAAACACTACGGAAATCTGCATGTATACTCCTCAAAAAACTAAACATAGAAATACCATTTGATCCAGCTATATCACTGATGTATATGTTCCTGAAAAAACTAAAGACAACATACTCTAGTGTAGTGATAGAGAACCTTTTAAAGCTTTCAGTGGTAACAAACAGCCCAATGTGGCATGCCATAGGTTCACCACCACTGCTCTACTAATACATGCATATCCATATTACAGCGGTGCAATTCACAGTAGTTAAGCTGTGAAAAGAGACAAGACGCTCACCACCAGATGAACGAAGAAAATGTGGTATACAAAAAACAATGGGAGCATTATTCAGCTACGAAGAATTAAATCATGTCATCTGTTGGAAAAATGGATAGATCTGGACATCATGTTAAGTAAAATAAACCACTCACAAAGTAAAATAAGACATTTTAAATATGAAAAGCCTAATAAATGAAGAAGAGATGACAGGAAACTAGGAGGTAGGCTTTGGAATAGGGATGTTAAAATGTGATGTTAAATAGCAAGTTAAAATGGATTGAGGGACTGAAAAATATCAAGATATATTAAATACGGGCCGGGGATTTAACTCAGTCATTCTGCCACCTGCCTCGCAAGTGCAAGGACCCAAGTTCGATCCCCAGTACCAAAAAAAAAAAAGATATACCAATTTTCCAAAATGAACTTCACCATTTTGTATTACTAACAGACACTAATAAAAATAAATTAAAAAGTTACAGTGGAAAAATTTTAAAGTTTAAAATTCTATTAAGAAAGTAAGGAAGATAGGTGGGGCTATCTTTGAGTTGGGAGGAGCATATGTGCTTTTCTTTACTGTTCATCTTAATTGAACAAAATTTGTACTAAGAAAAATGTGAATGTTAAAAAAACTTTGAAAATTCTTTTCTCATCTTACGGCTTGATTAACAAATATTCATTTACTACAGTCCATGTTACAAGCTTTATTTATGATAATTTCTTCTCATTTTTAGAGAAAGAAAATGGTGTTGTTATATTTAAGTTAGTAAACTCTTCCTTTCAAAACGCAAATATGTAATTGCTGGGGGGTTAAAATAGGGTACAGTAAGTCTGACAAAGTGGGTCACAAATCTACAATGTAAAGCATTAAAACCAAAACACACACATACAAAATACTGTACACTATCACATTGTACATAAGCACACACCAGCAAAACTGTGACAATGTCCAGCAGACACTCAAGCTACTTCTCTGCAATTTGTTTGCATCTATGAATGTTCGTAATGTGAGGTCTGTTTGTATTTATGAAAGTTTGCAATCAGAATGTTTTTAATTAGGGATTTATTACTGTATTAGTAAAACTACAAAGCTAACAGAGTCAACCACATGGCACAAGGTGGATCAAGACAATTTTAAGTGTGAATATATATGTTCATATATAAAATCTGGATGAGTATGTCCCAATATTAAGAATGGTTATCTTTAGAAAGAGAGAATTGGCAGTGATTTTTATATTGTTCTTGTGACAGATAAGGTAGATGGTTAACTTGACTGGCTTGGGATCCCTCAGGGCATTAGTAAAATACACTTCTGGGTATGTTTGTGTGTGTCATGAAGGTGCAACCTCGGAGTCTATGTCTGGTCCCTCACTCCTTCTTCTCTATTACTGTCTCCCCTGCTGTTTCTCAGCTGCTCTAAATTAGGCATCTTTGCTCTGCCACCCACTTACACCATACCCTTCCACCATGATGTCTGCCTTGCAGCCAGCTTATCATGGACTGAACTGCCTGAAATTGTGAGCTAAATAAAACATCTCCTCCTTTAAGTTGTGGGTGTGAAGTATTGGGTCTCAGTGATGGAAAAAATAATACAGAAAGATGGTATCGTGAGTAGTCACTGCTGTGACTGTATCTGACCATTTGACTTAGAATCCTTTGGAATTGGAGTGCAGGAGTGTAGAAGGGTTTAGAGATGAAGGATAGTGAAGTCCTAGAGAGACTGAGACATGATTCTGGTCAGAACTCTGAAGACCAGAATGCCAATAGCAATGTGGACAGTAAGAGCCAGGCTCATGAGGTTTCAGTTAGGGATAAGGATTCCACTGTAAACTGGACTAAAGGCTACGCATTTTACACTCTAAAAAAATATCTGTCTACATTTTGTCCAGGTTTTAAGACTTTTCAGGGACTGAGATTAAGGGTTGTGAACTAATTTATCCGGCATAGGAAATTTCAAAGCAGCCCAATATTCAGACTGTGGCATAGTTACTGCTGGGTGCTTTTAGCCAGATTATTAGTGAGAAGCAGGGGCAAAAAGCAAAGCAGAAAAATTTTACAACTTTCTTTTGGCCCCAAAGGAACTATGTACAACGTTGGGGCCAAGGGAGTTGTGGCTGAAGTTATTTCTACAATTAAAAGATGGGCTGGGGATTTAGTTCAGTGGCACTGCACCTGCCTTGGAAGTGCAAGGTCCTGAGTTCAATCCCCAATACAAAAAAAAAGAAGAAGGAAAGAAAGAAAAGAAACTAAGTACTTTGTACAGGAAGAAGATGCCTTGAGGGAATCTCAGAAATCAGTAAGCCCTACCCAAAAGGCTCAAGGGTGCAAAAGTATCAACCTTTCATTTGAGACCAGAGTCCCGATTCCTCTGCTGGAGAAGGGGTGCCTAGGGAACTGAATCCTCAGAATTCATTTCAATGTGCACAACCATTCAGGCACTCAGAAGCCACTGCAGCTGTGGTTTGTAGAGCCTGGCTATTGCTCAAGCTGGCAGCAGACCTTGGCACTGTCCACATGAGGCTAGTTCTATCAGCATTCAGAATCTGAGAGTTGTAGGGTCATGGAGGCTTCCACCAAATTTCAAAGAAAGGCCTGGGAATTTAAGAAAGGAACCCTTGGGAAGGCAGTGTGAAAAGCTGTGGCAATGAAGCCAAAGGTATAATGGAGTGCCCAGGAAGTTGGAGAAGCCATGAACATCTGCTGAGTAAAGCTGCAGGCCATAAGTGGAGCCAACCAAGGGAGAGTCCACGTGGGCTACAACCATCAAGGCCATAGTGGTGGAGCCACAAAAGCCCTCTGGAACTCACATTTTACCACCATGTGCCCTAGATGCTGTACATAGACCTACAAAACTCAATGTTTGCCCTGCTGGGCTTTGGTCTTTTTCTCTTTTATTCCCCAATTCCTTCCTTTTGGAACAGGAATGTTTACCCTATACCATTTTATATTGGGATTAAGTAACTTGTTTTTTGAATTTTACAGAGGTTCACAGCTAAGAGTTTGCCTTGAGTGTCAGAGGAGATTTTGACTTGGAATTCTGAGAAATGCTGGAACTGTGGAGACTTTAAGGGAAAGGATTATTGTGTTTTTGATTGCATGTAAGATAGCTGTATCACATTAGGCAGAATTATTAACTTGTTACTGTGTTTATTTAGGAATTAAGTATAGTTTTAAGAGATGTGTTTAGGTGTCAAGCTGAAAAGTGATGGGATATGACAGTTAAGTTCATCAACTTGATTAGCTTGGGAATCAAGGGGATTAGTAAAGTATACTTTGGTGTGTGGCTGGTGGGCCATGGAGACATGGTCTTGGATAATATCTGGTCTGTGGCTCCTTCCTCTCTGGCACTGTTCCCCTGTTGTGCTTCCCACCACCTTGAATTAAGCATCTTTGTTCTGCCACACTCTTCTGCCATGATGTTCCTACCTTGGAGCCAGCTGACCATGAAGTGAATCCTCTGAAACTGTAAGCCAAATAAACCTCTCCTCCTTTAAATTGTGGGTATCTGAGGTTTTCTCCCACTATCAGAAAAGCTGTCTAATACAGTTCTTTAAGCTTTTCTAAATTATTCCAATATATTTATAATGAACACATTATTTTCATAACAACCTTGTCTTAAGAAAAATGTTATCACAGGTGGCTTAGTTTAATAACTGCTATATTTACTATACAGTATCTAGATCTTTGTTACTTAAATATATGATCCTTACATCAGCAACATTAGCATCACTTTGGAGCTTGTTAGAAATACAGAATTTTCAGGCCCCAACTTAGATCTACAGATTAACAATGTATATTTTAACAAAATACTCAAGTGACTCATGTGTACATTAAAATATGAAAAGTATCAATCTAGATGTTAAGGCCATGATATGCAGGGACAAAAGAAATAATGTCTGCCTTGTTCATCATTATATCCCTAGCACCAAGCAGTGTATGAAACATATTTGTTAAATAAATATGTAAATGATATAACTTCTGGATAAAGAATCAAAGAATCGGAGAAGTGGAAATAATATCTATGTAAAGTTTATTTCTGCCAGAGTTCTTAGAAGTAGGTGCTTAATATTTACTATAAATATTAAATTACCTCAATAACGAGTCCCTAGAATTTATGACTGCATGTAAACCTTATTTCCAAAAAAAAGAAGCTCTTACTCCTAGATCTGAGAGCCACATGCTTTCTTCAATACGAGGCTCCTATATATGAGTGCATCTTATAGTTCCTATCTGTATAGTACTTTCTTCAAAGCAAATCTACTCTCAAGATTTTTAACTAGCACCCCTGGGAAAAAATTTACTATTTAAGTTTCAGTCTCTGTGCTCTGTCTATACTTTCAATTCTATTGCCTACATCTCAAATTTAATGTTCAAAATTAACTATTTTATTCTCCATCAACTATCTTTTTCTCTCCCTCTAGAAATAGGTAGGTCTCCATTCTTACACACTCAAGATTTTCAAGTTTTAGAAGAAAAACTGCCTGGCCCAAAAACATCACTTTACAAATGAGAATAGGATCTAGAATTAAACGACAGTCAAGTGCCTAGTTATTGGCCACACTACAGCTATAATTTAAATCAGTTTACTCCCAACACAACTGGAATTTGACAGAATTTTCATTTTCATCAACAACACTTAGATGCACTTTTTAGAAACTCGTATTTAAAGTTCAAATCATCTAAGGGTTAGGAGTGCAGCTGAGTGCTTGCCTAGGATGCTTGAGATCCTAGGCTCAATAGCCAACACTGTAAATATATAAATTAATAAATAAAATAAAAATTAAAATATATTAGGGATAGGGATGTAGCTCACTGGTAGAGCACTTGCCTAAAATGTGTGTGGCCCTGGGAACAATCCTCAGCACTAGAAAAAAAATTAATACTCTAGATCAAAACAATCAAGCCCACTGTTACTGTTCTTCTGACATTTCTTGCATTCCTTTGTTCTTCCTTTTCATCATTCAATATCATCCTTTCCAAATGCTTTACCCTCACTTAATATGTCTTTAACAAATAGACTCTGAAATATGAGTGCTATTCCTGATGTTTATATCTTTATTCACAGTGCTCAACCCAGAGATGATTCCTAAACATTCACACCCTATTCCTCCCCAGAATCCAACTGAATCACAGCCTTTTATCGCGGGCTTTCCTCTTTTCCCAATTCCTAATGTAATGCCTGCCGTGTCACTCACTTTGATATCTGCTCATAGGGTGATTTTTACTTTTTGGAAATATGCTATTTTCAAAGGTAGAAAGACTCTCGGATGTAATCTAGGTCATCTTTTAGATCCGAGAAAACTGAGTCTTAGAAAAAAATGTCTTGCCTAATGTTACTTGAGATACTGGTGGTAGTGATGCAGTCTGAATCTAGTGCTCAGGATTCTTATCCAGTTTCTAAGTCACCTCTACACATACCCAATCTTTCCCTACATTCCCCAAATGATAATGCAAACAAAATGTAAATACCAAGGTCATATAAAACTTTATTTAGCATGACAAGCTGTGTTCACCCTATTATTAAGCACCAGAAGGATATATACTTCTCCAAATCAAATGAAAGCTGAACGCAGGTAGGAGCATCGAAAGAGGAGGATGGATAATCAATCAACCTCTTCACCGCCACAAAGCTGACACCCTGGAATGGTAGCACAGGCAAGAGGAAGGAGAACCCAAGTTCAAGCCCAAACTAGGCAATTTAGTGACTCAGCAAGACCTTGTCTCAAAATAAAAATTAAAAGGACTGGAAATGTAGCTCAGTGCGAAGGGCCTATGTTCAATCGGAGAGAACTGTTACAGGTCCCCGTTGCACACCGAAATTTTCTCTCCTTTATACGGGACCACGAGCTTCCGTCACATTCCTGCCTTCCCTTTCTCCTGACCTCATTCTCCTAGCCACTACACGAATATGCATGCACAGCTGCGTCAGCCTTGCAGTTCCTTTCCCGCATCTGTACTTTCGCAAACCTGGATCCCACAACTTGAAATGCTCTCCCGGAGATCCTCTCGCAAATTCTAAGTCGACTCTCACCACCCGGCTCAACTGGCTTCTATACAAGCGCCCGGCTTCTATACAAGCATCTCGATCGCCCTCCAAAGGTGAACCTGTCTCAAAGGAAGAACTGTACCTGCGGACAACAGCAAGGAGAGTGGGAAGAATCCCCTTGAAGGAACGATGCTTTGGACTGACTGAAGACCTAACCGGAGGCGCGCTCAGCCTGTGTACAGCCTCGGTCTCCTGCCCGCCGAGGGGAAAACAGGTTCCCAGAGGATGGGAGCTGCCCAAAGAGGGTACTAGTGCCACCAGCGAAAAGGGCCCAAAGGAGCCCGCCCACGTCCAGCAACCCAGCGGAACTGGCACACCTTACCTCACTCACAGCCCCGGCAGCAACGCTACTTTACGGCACTCACGGCAACCGCCGCAAAAGGGGCCGTCAAGTGCAGAGCCGCGGACCCTGGCCCGGGTGGTGTCGGGAAAGTCTCTGCTACCGGAGTCGGCCTCTGTTCGTCCGTCTCTCACGGCGCTTCCTCGCCACCTTAAGTTTACTGACCCTTAGCGATTTCCTTTTAAACCCAATCATAGTGAAAGCCCTTTCATCTCCTGCCTAGGTAACAGCAGCGCCATGAGGCAACGAGAGCTTTTAGGAAACCCTATCGATGGACGCTGAAGTAGCATCAGCTGAGCTGTTTGCCTCGGAGCCTGATAAAGTACAGAAGGCCAGCTAAATGTAAACAGTGAATTTATTTTTTTTATCATTATTTTTTTTTGCGCATGTCCTAAACAGACAGGGATTCAGGACAACTTCCTGAATTCTGGCTTGGATATTGCTGGCCGAGATGGGGATAACAGTCTGCTGGAGCTTGGGTATCATTCGGGAAACTCGTCCTCATGAGCAATATAAACTTGAAACAAGTTTAGGAGATAAAAGAATACCAACTAATAACTATGTGAGACTGGAGAGGCCCTAAGAATTTTTACAAAGAGAGATGACAGGAGACTGGCAGCGGTTTTTTGTTTTTAATTTTTAATTTTTTGGCACTGAGGATCGAGCTCAGGACCTTGTGTTTGCGAGGCAGGCAGCGGAACCACTGAGCTAAATCCCTGGGTCCTGGCAGCATTTTATATTGCTCAAGAGGATGACTTTCCCGCATGACACCCAAGCTCCAGCAGACCGTTTTCGTCCAGTTGAAGACTAGAAATATGAAGAACTATTATTAAGGAGCAGATATGAATTCAGCTTGGTTTTGTTTTTGGTACCGGGGATCGAACTCAGGACCGTGTGCTTGCGAGGCAGGCGCGGTGCCAATGAGCTAAATCCCCCGCCTTATGAATTCGTTTTGATGTGGATTTTGGTGTTTTTTTTTTTTAGACGGGGTCTTGTTCTGTAGTTCACGCTATTCTTGAGCTCACTATGTAGCCCAGGCTAGCCTGGAACTCGAGGCAATGCACCTGACTCAGCTTCAAGAGTGCTGGGGTTATAGACGTTTGCCACCATGCCCGGCTTGATGTGGATTTTTGAAAACTAATGAAATGAACAAATTACTGTCATTTTAAGCTTTTTACAAAAATTACTATAAGCCTGTAGTAAAAACAAAAGTATTCCTTTTGTTTTCTAATCTTCAATTTTTCAAATTGTATTACATAAATAGGAAGTCTGCCTTATCTCCTAATGGTTATCACTTTTATCAGCTTTTATTTTGCCTTCTAGAAATTTTCTGTATATACAAGATTACTAGAGATATCCTCTTACTCCTCAGTGTACTCAGTACTATACATTTGGTAAGTTAATTAAAAAAAAACACAAAAGGTAACACCTAGAGGAAAGTAATACATTAGTACACAGAAGGTTTATGGGATGATTGGACATAGGTACTAGCTTGAGGAACCTAAAAAAGAAAATGTACGTATCCAACGGTAAAGCTATTGATTAAACCACATAAAAATTCTTGGGACTAGGATTGTAGCTCAGTGGTGTGCTTGCCTAGCATGCATGATGTTCTGGATTAATATGACCAGCACCACCAAAAAAACCAAAAACAAAAACACTTCAGTTTATGCTGACTCCTTAAAAATAAAACCCAGCCATTATTGAAGCCTGCCAGGGCAACAATCTTCTTCTTTGAAATTTGATAAAGGGAAAAACACCAAAATATCAAGCATATAATCTGCCTTTCTTCACTCAGGTATGTGTGCACACAAACACATCCTGGGCTACCCCTAACATTTGTGAGTTCTGGGACAGAAGAATGACTGGAGGCCAATACTAACATATTTTGAGTATTTAAGCAGCTAAGAGCTAACAAATAATAGTATTACATTCTTTTACCTTGACAAATATTTCTTTTCAAGGAACAAATTCAGCTGTCTTTAATACTGCTAGTTTCCTGCATGACATATAAGATCCAGCACACTGCTATCTTCCAGTTTCAGGCTAGAAATAAAAAGTTTTAACAGTGCAATTCAAATGTAGAAATTCAAATATGGTACATAGATTTCTCAGACATGTACTGGAAAGTGACAGCATGAGAACTGGGTTGACTTCGTACTCATGAATGTGGACACCCCAGTCTGCACATCAAGTTCCATTCATACTCCCCACAAATTCCTACCCAGAGGAAGGAATTAGATTCAGGTTTAGATTCAGACCATCCCCCAGAACTCTGATGCACTCAAAGGTGGGGTTCTTGGAAGGTGATTGGATCTTGGGGATGCTAAATGCATCACTAATGAGTTCAGCATCTGAGTGTGCTATTAGAGGAGGTGGGGCCTGGTTAGAGGCAAGTCACTGAGGGGTGTGACCTGGAAGGGTGTCTCTTCCTCCCCAGCTCTTCTCTCTGCTTCCTGGCCATCATGATATGAGCAGTTATCCTCCACAGCAGGCCCTTCCACCATGCCATTTCCATGTTTGAGCCAGCCAACCATGGACTGAAACTTCTGAAACTATAAACCAAAATAAACTCTCCTTTAAGTTGAAGGTGTCAGGTATTTTGTCCCAGTGATGAGAAAGTGACAAAGACCAGTTATATACAACTACAGTATATTCTTTTTTCAGAGTAGATTTTGAGAAGAGGCCTATACATATCCTGGAGCAACCTTCCAGCTGATTAGGCAAGGAATTCTGAGGAAGTGGCTATCTGGCACTTTGTCTAGAAGTGGGTAGAGAAACTCCAAGTAGAACAATCACTTGGATGTACAGATTAGGGTATCCATGTCCGTGAGTACCAGTTTTTCATTCCACAGAGAGCCAAGAGTGTGGAAATCAGATCAGGATCCTCTTAACTCAACTCTGAGTACATGCACCTGCTCATGATATCATGTACTGCTGGACAACTTCCCTGATTGCCATGTTTTATCAACTGTGAAGGCTTACATGAAAGTACCATATCAGTTCTTGTGCAAAATGGACACTACACAATCAGTACTGTGCAGTATAATTAATAAGGAAAAATCTGGACAGGAAAATAGAGTGAACATGATTTCCCAATCTTTTATCACACAGAGATCTTAGCCAGAAAGACTTGTATAATAAGGAAAAGGCTCTAAATAAGGAAGCCAGCTCTCATAATGGTCTACATATTTACAACATTTTTATTGAGGGTGGGGAGAAATGTGCAGAATATCTTTAGAGCACTATGTAAGAATGGTAGTTTGCTGGATCTGAATGTTAGAAAAGGATAGCCTTCAAAATTCTAATAGCTCATTCTTTTGTTAATTTAGGCCTGCTGAGCTATCTGCCTAGCTATGAAAAAAGGAAAAAATTACTTCCACGGCCATCTAAATTTGTCTTTCTTCAATCAACCATCAGTTTGCTTATATTTTATTTTATTTTTTTTAAAAATGACAACACAAAAAAAGGTGGTCAAATGTTTATCTCTTATTTATCCAGTAACAATAAACTGCTGAATCATTAGGCTGGAAAGAATTATTTAGGTCAAGTTCACTCTTTGCATGTGGTACTGAACAGTCTTAAATCAAAAGTGCAAATTCCTTGGTGGAAAAGTAGCTTATTTATTTATGCTCTTATTCTACAGTGACACTAACACACTAATAATGTGGGAGAACCTCTATAGCTCTAGTCTTGAAAATAGAAGATAATATAAAAGGCCATGAGTCATGCACAAACTTAATTTTAAAGGGCATTTTGATATGAAGGTTTATTTTTTAAATTATGTTTGAAATCACTGGTGATACCACTTTAAGAACATGCCTTATCAAGGTGGGATTTAAAAGTATCAAAACAAATCCATTATTAACTAAAAATAACATCTTACATTTATATAGCACTTTACTTTTGCTGAAACAAGTTTCACATATTCCATTTCATTTTATTCCTCACAACAGCCCTGTGCAGTAGGCGGAACACATTACAATTATTTTAAGGCAATAGAGGCCCAAAGGTGATGAATGGTGTACACAAAGGTCACAGATCTAATATATAGTAGAGATAAGGTGATTAATTTTAAATACTTTAAAAGAAATTATGCAAAAATCTTTGTATATTATATACAGAGACTTTAGAGACTAGTGGCTTTAATATAAATTAGTCCAAAACTTTAGCTATTGTATATTTTATGGTATCAGTTTCAAATTTGATTTTAAAGTATCTCCCTTAAAAGGAGAATTAGACTCAGTGCTTTAGTACCTCAGAAGTATTTGAAATGTTAAAAATAAAAGATGGATTCTCAGTAGTCCTGTACTCTCCAAAGAGTTCCAATATTAATAAAAATGCCTTCTACCAAATCACTGACAAAAGTTAGTCAAAACTCAGTAGCTCCAATCCAAACCAAACACATTCACCTACAATCTTCCCCACATACTGTGAAATCTTGTAAATGTCCATTCCTAAGGACCAACTTATACTACCTGGATACCATTAAGCAAACAGCATTTTAAGGGCCGGGGATTTAGCTCAGTGGTTCCACCGCCTGCTTTGCAAGCACAAGGTCCCAAGTTTGATCCCCAGTATCAAAAAAACAAAAAACCAAAACCACAAAACATCATTTTAAATGAACATAGCTTAAACGAATATGAATCCAAAGTCAGTACCTTATTTTGACCCACAAAAAAAAATTCTTATTTTAATAATTGAGTAGTCTAAGGAAAAAAGTGCTATGGCAATTTTTGTTATTTATTTATTAAGCCAATACTAACCCTATATGGCATGTCCAATAATACTTTTCAAAGGGAAAAAAGATAACTAAATTTAGTTCATTTAAACTCCAACGAATTCAAGATTATTTAGGTTAGTTATATATTTAAGGTAACAAAGCTAGAATATCTGACATCAGAATCACAAATAATTGCAGAATGTAAATACTGTTAAGATACAGACAAAACTAAAACTACACTGAACATGAGGTAATCTTGCGATGATTCAGAAAATATTTAAGATCTCTTATAATACTCCAGTGCTGGTATTATGAAGTATACATTTTGGTTAGAAATAACAAATAACTTTATTCACTTCTCCGAAAGAATATATCTAGTGTAAAAATCAAATCAAGAAAGAAACTTCCCTAGACTTATATTATGTGCCTATACGAAGGTCAACCATATTGTATGCTATTCAAGGGCTTTTTAAGTAAGCTATAGCAAATTTACTTTTGTTTTGTTTTGTTTTGTTTTTGGTACTGGGGATTGAACTCGGGACCTTGCGCTTGTGAAGCAGGCAGCGGAACCATTGAGCTAAATCCCTGGCCCGCAAATATACTTTTTTAAAACTTCTAACTTCTTACCAAAACATTTTAAAGATGTAGTTGGTCTTTATCACACTACTCAAAGCAGCAAAACTAAATATACAATAAACCACTAATTTTCAAAATGTGAATACAGAGTAATCAAATTTCAACTGACATATCACAGACACTCCTATCTGTTGTATAAATGCACAGTGATGTAAAATGTTTTTTTTAATGAATTATGATGATCTGAAAATACCATCAACTTTTTAACTTTGGAATCACCCAATTCACACTAAGAAGTCAGAAATTAACATTCTTTGAAATAATAATTTTTAAAATACATTTTCCAAATTTTTCTTAAAAAATAATAAAATATATAAATAACTATTTTTATGGAAAAAGTAAACATAGAAAAGCTAATTTTGGGCAATTCATGATATAGGCTATATTAGCCTGATTTAAAGATTTTATGACAAATTGTTTTATTATTTATACCAAGGACCAGTTACAAAAAATCAAATTATACATGATGTTGTTCATGCGTTAATTTCATAAATGAGAAAATAAATGTAACCCAGTATGTCTCTATGTAGGGGGGAAATTACTGTTTGCCAGAGTAAGTAGGTCAAATTTAACTGTATAGCTGTAGTTCATGGTTTGTCAAAATGGTACAGATGTCATCAACTAAACCCAAAGAGACATGCCCTTAATACTTTTAATTTGTTTACCTATACAAAGACTCACTATATATTAGATTCCTATGACAATTAGTTATTAAATGCTTGGCTCATATATACATATTTACCAAAATTAAAGATGTATGTGACGATCAGCTGAAAGAGTCAAAATGAATTGTAAAAAAATTCTTTTTCTAAAGTGCTTAAGGCAGCTCCTTCATTTCTCTATCCAGCTTAATAAAACTGGTTTGGAATTCAACTGCTAAAAGGGAAATGCAATGCTAAATGCATGTTTTTATAATACATAATTTTCTACACCTATAATATATCCGTTGCTGTCAATCTCTCATGCATTTCCTTTATAGAAAGCAGTCATGTTTGACTGGTGAAAACAAAAGGTAAGCAAGACAATAGAGAATGTTTGAAAGGGTTTACCGACTTTCCACAATGTATTAAGCAAAATAGCTCAATATTTTTAACTCAAATGTCAATAAGAATGTTACGATGATGGAGTTAATCCTTATTTCAAGACTATTTAGGCACTATTTTTTAGTTTGAAAATGAAGATGACAAACTTTGTGTTTAACTTAATGAATAAACCTTAAAAATTCTAAAACTAAACACATGTTTATTCTTTAATTTTAGAGACTTTAAAAAAGAATCAGAGAGAAACCATCAGATTCTTATTTTGAAGTAATAATAGTATAATTTAATCCCAAGAATTACACATGATGAAAACTTGGTCTCTGGATTGACTGAATTTATATTTATTACTGCAAAGTTGCTGAGGAAAGAAGCCTTCCAGAGAAATTATACATTTCACAAATGAATATTAAAAATTTTATATGAAAATGTTCAAATGATAATATGAGCACAAGGAAAAAATAATATGCACTCCTCTAGCCCCTGATTACTATTTCTTTTTCTCCATGGCCCAGCAACAGAAGCCTTCACCACTATATTGTACCACTGCCTGGCTTCAGTATCAGCTGATACTGCATGGGGCATGGAGCAAGAGCATGCTTAGAGGAAAAAGGCACTGAGTTAATGGGAAAACACATCAGATAAAACATAATAGTAAAAAATTCTATACTAGAATATCTGGCTTTTTCTGTGTCATTTTTGCTAAGATATACTGTGTAGCTACTCAAAGCAACTCCACTAAATCACTGCTTTCAGGTTTGAATCTATGAAAGGGAACAACCCTTCTACAGGGAACAGAACACCTTACAATTTCTTTCAAAATATAAGGAACAAAAATATAATTTTTGGAGAATCAAAAAACTATCCATACATACTTCATTCTCTAAACTGCCTTATAGTCTTTAAAATTACCAACATAGTGCAGATTTGTCCTTTGGGAAAAATAATATTCTAAGTCAAATAAAATTACTCATTTAATTTGTTTTATCAATGGAACAAAAGATCACATTAGTAAATTTTAAGAGTGAATGAGCTAAATTCAAATACAAGTTCTAGGGGCTCCTAGAGATTTCTTAGTATTTTCTCTGTAGATGATCATTTCATCTACATATAAAGATTTTGCTTCTACCTTGCCAATCCTATCCTAATTGTGTCATTTTATTGCCAGACCATTTTGGTGGGGACTAGGTTTCAAAGTTTAATGGACAGATAAAGAGTAAGCATATCTGCCCTTGTTCCCCACCTTAAGGAGAAAGCATTGTATCTTCTCCGTTCATATAAGGCATTCTCACTGGAAGTATGGAGTACAACATGACTTTAATCTGTTGAGATGGTTCTGTTCTACTTCTGGTCTCCTGATAGCTTTTACCATGAACAGCTGTAGAATTTAGTCCAATACTTTTTCTCCAACTAGTGACAGGATCATATGTCATATGTTTTCCTTTCCTCTGTTAAAATGATGACTTTTGGGGGTGGATCTTCCAATGCTGAACCAACACTGCCATCCCTATAACAAAACCACTTTCTACATCCTGCCAGATCTGACTTCTAATTGTTTTGTTAAACAAATTTCTATCTATGTCCATACTTTTTTCTTCCATTATCTTCATCCAGTTTTAGGATTAGCACAATGTTGAGTTCCTAAAATGAGGGGAGAAGTGTTCCTTCTTTTTTCTGCTTTAATTGTTTGATGTAATTTATCAGTTAAAATGTATATGAGCCTGCTGTTGTCATATAGGTAGGTTTTCAAGCTAGGAATATACTTTCCTTAATAGGTGCTATTCAAATTTTATATTTCCTCCAGAGTTAGCTTCATTAATTCGTCTTCCAAGGTACTTCTTAGAAGTTGTCAAATTTATTTCAAAACAGATTTTTGAAATATGCTTTCTATATCCTTTTAAATTCTGTAAAATCTGTGGTAATGTCTCCTAGATCTTGATATTGTAATTTTAAAAATGTATAATTGATATTGTGTAACAGGAAGTAAAGGTCTAAAGGAGCAGGGGAAGTGGGAGGGGTAGGGGAAAGGAAAGAAGGGAAAAGCAAAAATATGAGAAAAGGAAAAAAATGGAAACAAAGTCTTTGCAAATAGGGAAGGGTGGAGGGGGTGAAGGGAGGGCAAGGGAAGGGGAAAAAAAAAGAACCAAGAGACTCATGTAATGGTACAAGATCCCAATGATGAATGCAACTGTATTTTACACCAAAAATGTACCAATAAACTTAATGGGGAAAAAAAAAGAGTGAATGAGCTATTAGTATTACACAGGCCTTTATACAGAAAGCAACTTAGATGCAGCAATGACTTCTTAGGGGAAAGTTGTCATATATAGTACAAGGTATTTAACATGAGACTGAAAGAAACTCAACAAGAGAAATTAAAAATTTCAAAAATTAATGAAAAATGGGCCATGGATTTAGCTCAGTGGTGCTGCACCTGCCTCATAAGCGCAAGGTCCTGAGTTCGATCCCCGGTACCCCCCAAAAAAGTTAATGAAAATAAAAATTGATTTCTTAAAAATGTTCAAGAAATTCTTAAATACTGTAACTATAACTTTTAGTTTGGCTCAAAGAACTTCAGTTAAACATTTTAATCAACTATTTAAGAATAGATTATTTTTCTGCTCAATAACCACAGATTTTATTTATTTAACATATTTCCCCCAAGTTTGGGAAAGTTGTTTGTATTGAGTTTTGGAAGAACTGCAGCCCTTTGGAAAGCAAATGAATGCAACAAAAGGACTGAGGAAAAAAATCCTCTGAATGTATGTTTGAAAAACTCATGTGCCAATTAAATCATAGATATGCAGACATTCTTCAAAAACAACTGCTTAAATCATTCCACATCTTTTTTAGAATACTTGTAGGCACCTTCCTTTATTACCTATTTTTCATAGATCAAAGTTGAGTACTGTATGGTTTCCTACCCTTTATATAATCTTATCAATATACTTTTACTCCTACTAGTAACATTAAAAATCAGCAATAATTACAACTTTTTGTGGTACTAGAGATTGAAAAAACTGAGCTACAGCCCCATCCCTTTTAAAAAACTATTTCATTTTGAGACAGGGTATCACTAAGTTGCTCAGGTTCTGCTAAAACTTGCAATCCTCCTGCCTCGGCCTCCCAGAGTGCTGGGATTACAAGCATGGGCCAACATACTTGGCTAAAGATAACTATTAAAGGTGGAATTAAACAAGACAACAAAGTCAAAAAATACAAAGCTGTGATAGTACCAAAGACACAAAACTGAAATTTGGGTGGTTTTAAGGTGTATAAACTTTTCTTACCCACTCTATTTTGAATTATAACCACAAGGGAAATGTCACAATATTATGGAAAGGAGAAAATGATAAATAAGTCAATTTAGCAAAACTTATTTATAGGTGAAAAACCAATTTAAGAACTTTTCTATCATCACCGATAATTCTGATTTTTAGACAACTTTAGGGGACTATGCATTTTTAAAGTTCGCTGTAAGAATTGAGTAACAGGTAGTGGTGAGTCAGAAAAGAGAACATAAGGAATAAGGAAAGCAAGTTCTAAAAGCTTTTGTTCCAGGTCCTGGGATTAGAATATATAATTATAAACAGAAGAGCCAAAGCAATCTAAGAAACACAAAAATGAGTTTCTATATGAATATTTAAACACTGCATTTTCCCCCATTTCCTCTTCAAAACA
Organism: Heterocephalus glaber; assembly: GCF_000247695.1. Next base: position 5,887,829 of record NW_004624758.1, read on the forward strand.
TCAGTTTCTTGCTTGATAACTGCTTGGTTTATGATATTGCACAGTAGGTTCCTGCAAGTGCTTCATACTAGATGGTTAAGCTGAGATTCCAGACCTTAATGCAGAACTGAGCCAAACCTGATTTCCACCACTCACAAACTGCTGTGATTAGTAACTGCACAGAAAATGCCACCCCACTGGGGGAGGGGTAAACATTCTGAGTAGGCATTACTGAGTCGCATTGTTCAGGCTACTAGCTGAACCAGTCATTCCATTTTCACTTTTCTGAAGTGTTCTCACAGCACTTGGAACCTGCATTCCTGTACTCAAAGAAAGTCCACCACACCAAACCTAAGAAAAGACAAAAAACAAAGTCTCAGTCAGATTTCAAATAATACTGGAATTTCAGTGGTTCTTAAATTTCTGCTTGAAGGACAAAATGCTACATATGTGAGTATCAACAAGTCCCAAACTAATAACCACATCAGAGCTGAGAAAAATCAGAGAGGCTAACTCAAGATTCCTGTAGAACTACACAGGCCAAAGAAAGTCTTTGTGGTAGGAAAAGCCATTGAAACTGCATGCAAGAGAGGGCACTTGGGCTGCAAAAATTTAGAGTCTGACCTGGGTTAACCTAGGGGGCAAAAGATACAGCCATCATGAGTGATGACCTTCAAAACCAAGGTAAGTCTTCAAAGAACCAACTTCCTTATCCTAGTTATTGCTTTTAGTTTTGATAATGAGATGTAGGCTTAGATTATAGGAACCTAACATTCCTTTATTAACATGGTAAAAACTGTAAGCTTCTTGCCTATCTTGTTACTAGTAAGAACTCTTACAATGCTTTAAGAAGGATTTTCCCAAAAAAATGCAAATGACGACATCCAGATGCACTTCCCATGTTCTATTAATTATTACTAATATGAAGGAGTTTATGAAAGATAAAACTGCTTTGCTTGTGAAACAGAGTACCATGATAAGTAAACAAATTTAGACAGTCAAGTGGCTTAAAAGTATGAAAATATACCAGACACAAGTTTAAAGCAAGGGAAATTCAACAAGTATTCTCACTTTCAATTATATCCTGATGTGTTCAATATTTGCTAAGTAGAATATTACATTAAAAAATCTGACCTGTGAAATGTATAACTATATAATTTTCATTCTAAATTTTTAAAATTAGCAGGCTCAATAATGATAAGCTCTCAAAATATAAAACCAATTCAGGTTATAAAATTACTACCAGTAGGTTATTTTGATTTTGGTAATGAAATAAGTGATTTAGAAAAATATTTATTCAAAATATCTAGCGTAAAAGTGCAAAAGCAAATAAATGGAGAAAGATTTTTTTAAGTAAATGGTACTAGAAGAATCAGATATCCATGTGCAGAAAAAAAAAAATCTCAAAGCGCACCATATACAAAAAAATTAATTCAAAATAGACCATAGACCCAAAACATTCAACTATAAAACTTCAAGAGGAAATGAGAATATTTTTGTGATCTTGTGTTAGAAGTACCATCCATAAATGTGAAAAAGTGGGTAAATTGGACTTCATATCAAAATGAAAAACTTCACTTTGAAATATCTAGAAAGCAAAAAGATAAGTTACAACCTTATGGAAAATATCCTCAAAACACGTATTTATATTCAAAGCTTTAAAGAAATTTTAAAACTTGATAATAAGAAAATAACACCCTAAAAACAAGCAGAGGATTTTAACATACTTTAACATATCAAAGAAATTATATAAATGGAAAATATGCACATGAAAAAATGTGCCACATCATTTATCGTTATGAAAGTGCAAACAATAACTGTAAAATACCACTATACAGCTACTAAAATGGCTTAAGAACAAGAAAAATCTAGCAATACCAAATAATTGCAAGGATGTAATGAACTCTCATATAGTGTTGGTAGTAATGCAAAAATGGTAGAACCACTTTGAAAAACATTTTGATATCTTATAAAGCTAAACATACATTTTCTTTTCTTTCTTTCTTTCTTTTTTTTTGTACCAGGGATCAAACTCGGGACCTTGCGCTTGAGAGGCAGACGCCGGAACCACTGAGCTAAATCCCCTGACCTAAACATACATTTTCAATGTAACCCAGCAACCCTACCCAAGAAAAATGAAACTGTATGTTTGGTCATACAAAAACTCCTATGAATGTTTATAGTAGCTTTATTCTTAATTGCCTAAACTAGAAAGAACTCAAAGTATTCTTCAACTGGTGATCAATGAATTAACTGTGGTACATACATGTCAGAAACACTGCTGAGCAGTAAAAAGGAGAACGACGACACATACAACAACACAGATGAATTTCAAATGCACTGTGCCACACAATCAAAAGACTCTCTACCATACCACTGATATGACATTCTGGAAAAGCCACAACTTCAATGACTAACAATGGTTACTAAATCATAGGGCTGGATGTGATGGGAAGGTTCCAGTACAAAGGAGCAAAAAGGAATTTTCTAGAGTGTTGGAAATGTTGTATATCACTATAGTGGTGCTTCTATGATTGTATCCATTTGTTAAAATCCACAGGAAAAGGGGCTGGGGATATAGCTCAGTGGCACCACGCCTGCCTTGCAAGTGCAAGGTCCTGAGTTCAATCCTCGGTAACAAATTTAAAAAAAAATCCACAGGAAAGCCTAATACTTAAAAGTTAATCTCTCATACAAATTAACATTCATTTACTTAATAAAAGTAAACCTTCAATGAAAGAAAAAAGTTTCAAATAATTTCCTAAAGCATCTAATGTGTGATTACAGTTTCATCATTTGGATCAAAACTATGAATAAACTCAGTGTGTATCTACATGAGATTGATTCAAACTGAAATATGAATCTTTTATAAAAATATACCTAAGAAGGCCGGGGATTTAGCTCAGTGATTCTGCCACCTGCCTTGCAGGCACAAGGACCTGAGTTCGATCCCCAGTACCAAAAAAAAAAAATATATATATATTATATATATATACACACACACACACACACACACACACACACACACACACACACATACACCTATATACCTATATACCTAAGAGTTGGAAAAAATATTTTTCGTACTTCTGTATGGTAAATACTTAGTCTTTGATTTACCAATTTGGAAAAACAGCCAAAAATACATAATACAGGAGCGATTTATGGCGAAGCTTAAAAAAAAGAAACAGTCCTTTCAGTATTTTAAAGTATTTTTCCTAAAACAATAACTTTATTTACTAATCACTTTTATCTTTTTAATGAAAAATTAGGAGTCTTGGTTATTAGCATTCTTTTAAGCTTAAGATTTTAGAGTATCAAAAAAAAAAAAAAGATTTTAGAGTATCTAGAATAAGAAAGTATCACTGACTGTGAGATTTAAAAGCACCGTATTTTAAACCCACATTTTATCCTGAATACTTTCTCTTCATACTGGTGGATTATGCTTAGGAGTAGTGACGGAAGAAAACACATATAAAACAGTCCACAAAGTCTGCACTTGAAATACACCATCCTGATTTGTAGTGGTAACCCCCAAATTAAGGAGAGCTCTATCCAAAATAATGGTGACCTTAGCTGGATTCCAGAACTCCCCACAGTACCCTAGCTTTATAGAGACATGCAGAAGGTTAAGGCAATGGAACCAGAAATATTACTTGCTTTAAAACATTTAATTTAGAACCATGTTTCATTTTGTGTGGAGAAATGGGAATTTTTCTTCTATGTATCAGCCTGCAACTGAGTAGACCTGAAATTATGTATGTGTGTGTACACCCCTCAAATGAAAACCACCAACAAACATATCCAACTAAACTAGAATGGATACACTGTGATATAGTCATAAAAAAGAAAACTATACAGCTATAGAATGAATGAACTATAATGACACAGGATATAGATAAATCTGGCAATACTGAGCTAAAAAGATAGTGTTTGATTCCATCTATCTGAAGTTGAACAGGAGGTACAGTGAATTTATGTTATTAAAACTCTAGATAGTGGTTACCCTTTGGAGAAAGGCCACTAAAGACTGGAAATGGGCAAGGGTCTTCCTCGGTTCTGGTAATGCCTCATTTCTTGTTATAAGTGCTAGCTTCAAAAGTAAGTGCAGTCCTGTGGAAATTCATCAAATCAAATGCTTATCATCTGTGTGCCTTTATGTATTATATTAACATTGAAACATCAAAACATATATAGAAAATCACAAATTTTGGAGAGGGTGGACTGGGGAAAGAGAGAATAAATACGGATAAAAAGTAAGATAGTCTGCTTCTACAAATAATACAGCACAGATTATTCTCCTTAAAGTTACCATGCCAAGTAAAATATAAATTAGGTACCAACCATGAAACCAGGTAGTACTGGCTGAGTAAATTTTGTCTTAAAAGAATACAGCAACTGTTTTGAGTTTGCATCATAGAAAGAAAGTTGACCTAAAAGGAAGGGAGAAAAAAGCCTAATTTATTATACAAACAATTATAACATCTAATTAATTCTAACACATAATCATGCAAAAATATAGAACATACTTTGAATTTTACTTTCATATCAAATCCATTATTCTTGACTCCCCACTGCTCAAGTCCTTTGTACCAATCATTGGACAAGTGTTAAGACTTCCTATGTTGATAGCACTGCGCAAGCAATAACAATCTAACAGTTAAAAAACAAAGACATGCTCCTGCCTTACACTGCTTAAAGACTGAGCATTAAAAGTCTTATGTTATCTATGCTTGCAATCTCTTCCATTTTTACCATTTAATCTTTAGTATTTCTAATAGTAGATCACCATCACTGATGACAGTTTTCTAAAAGGTAGAGAACCACTAGTCTGCACAATTAAAGATTAGTCTATTATTTTTCAAGGCTTTCAGAATTGGATTCATTCTACATTACATCTTTTCCCTGCTGTATTCTATGCTCTAGGCCAGTGACGGTGAACCTTTTAGAGCTTTCAATGATAACAAACAGCTGGCTGTGGCACACGTGCCACAGGTTCATATTACTTCTCAATATTACTTCTGTGGAATCACAGAGTATGGGAAAGAAGAGAGAAAAATAAGCAAATGCTATCTTGGTAGTCAAAACAGGAAAAAAAAAGTGCACCAATAAATTTGTCATTTATTCTGAGGAAAATGGTTTATATGATTCAAAGTAATTAGTAAAAGAGAATGTAGCAAAATTAACATGTTATCACTAAAATGAAATCAAACCAAAATTAATTTTTTCTTTTCTTTTTCAGTGATTAAGTTGACAGTTCATGAAATTAACTGGACCCAGTGTTACTTAAAATGATGAAATCTGGTATTATTATCTTAAAGTGTTAACTTGGAGAGAAACTAGGGAATTAATTTTGTAACACAGTTCAATGTTTTATCATCTTCAATATTTTTATAATTAGATAACAGAGAAGATATTTATCAACTACAAAAAAACTTAAGAAATTTTTCAAAAGATAAATTTTCAAGTTGATTTTTAGATGATTTCAATAGGACAAGTTTAGCCAAAATCTTTTAAGCTAAAACTAAAAAAGGATAAATGTTAACATTCTTCTCTTCAATTATAAACAATAAGAATCAACCCTAAATTTCCTAATCTAAGACAGTAAATGAAATCTAACAGAATTCTGTGAAAAAAGATCTAGTGGATTAGGATCAATACAGGTCAGTGTAGCTTTAACAATGCTATTAACTCAGACTACTAGAAGTAGTGTTGCCAAATCACTCTTCTATTCTGGTAACTCTAAGAATCAGCCTTTAAGAAATACATTGAACACTGTATACAGGAGATTATAAGGGTTTGGAAAAATTAAGTTGTAAAAGGAACAGCTAGTAACAAAGAATGTAGAGTTTGAAAAAAATGGCCCCAAAAAGCAGTCTGTAGTTTTTTTTTTTTGTACCGGGGATTGAACTTGGGTCCTTGGGCTTGCGCAGCAGGCAGCGGAAACCACTGAGCTAAATCCCCAGCCCCAGTCTGTAGTTTTTAACAAATAAAAATTACCATATAAATAAGAAGTAGGAAACACAATTCTGTGTTAGTCTCAGCAGTCATAGAGATAAAGTAAATCCATTTTAGAAAAACCTAACCAAGACTTGTTCAATAACCAGGATTCTAATTGTCTTAGACAATAAACTTTGTATTAAAAAGTTCAGCCCATGAGTGGCAACTACCTGAAGAGATAGTTTAATAAGGATTTTATATTGTGTGGCAGATGGACTGGGTAATTTCTAAGGTCTACTCCTACTCAAAAAAATCTTACTGCACCACTCTATACAAGTACATAATAAAACAGGAAAGAAAACAGAAGAAATTTTAGTGCTTAAGACTATAATTAGCAAAATCTCTGAGGTTTAGTAAATCCATTTAATGCTATATATATATATATCTTTTATAGATATCTTTTAGATATATCTTTTATATATATATATATTTTAATAGTATTCTAGGCATACATCATATACCTTTCTGGTAGATTTTAGAACTGAGATTGCATGCATGAAGAAAGCCAGCTGGCCAAAATGTCCTTACCATAGTATTAATAGAAATTCTGTATAAAGAACTGACAAGGAGAAGTACCAAAATACAAGCAACTATAACACAATGACTTATAAAAAATAAACTTACCCCCATCAAAATCACAAAATACACCTATTTTCTCAGGAACCGTAACATCCAAAGCTTTGACTTTATTATTATGTTTTGCTGCAAATGTATTTTGTAGCCAGTTGTTGACATGAACGCACCAACTAGTGTTTGTCTTTCCTAATTGGTCAAATTTCCCCAAAGTTTTGTATGCCACTCCCACACTGTAGGATTTACAGTCTTTTTGGGCCTTAACTTCCCAGTAATGTTGTCCACTTTCAATAGCAGTGTCTCCTACAAAAGATCAGAAAGGAAGACTTGACTCACTTCTTCCTTATGAGTCATAGATTTTTACCTATTACTTATCCCATAAATGACACAAAAATTTTAATTCAACTGCTATTTCTATGAAACAAATCATGTTGGCAACACAGATACTAAATGCAGAGTACTTACAACTTTACTTACACATTTTTTTCTAAATATAAAATGCTTCATAACTTTTCTTCCTATCACTATGTAAACTGAAGTAGTTTTAAAAGTATCAATAGGTCAATTTCAAAAGGCCCCCAATTAAGCTTTAACAGGAAAAATTTCTGTGAGGATTCACTGAATACAAAGGTAGATACGCCAGCTCTAAGCAAGTAGAACATCCACCACTGTGATATGATGCTTTAATCTGAGATCATGAAGAACTGTATCACATTTTATCCTACCCAGTACTGTATATGATTCCCCAGTAAAGCGGTCTCTGCTGCCTCTTACTGGTGGTGGCCTGGAGCTTAAAGATGTCCGTTTGGGGGATGGTGTACCACTTCTATGTAAACAAGAACAAAAGGAAAAACAAGTATTTTATGCTGGAAATGTTTCATAAACTAAAATTACAAATCTTCAAAAAGACTTCTAGTATCACAGAAACAGCATAATTTAACTTGTTCTGAATTATTATTAGCAGAGAGTTGTCAATTATAATACTCAAATATAAGAAGCCATCAATACAAAGCAGGCTGAAAGCACTAATGTCATGCACACTGAGCAAGGCTTATACAAAGAACACAAAGTTGAAATTTTTTTTAAAATGCCAAAATGAGACAAGACTTACTGAAGAAAAAAAAATCAAGGAAGATATTGCATTCCAGCTTATATTTTTTGCAATTAAATTTAAATAAAAGCAAAACTAGGCTGCTTCTTAACAATCACAACTAAGAAACTTCTAAAGCTTAGCAGTAGGTATTTTTGTTCTGTTATCTTTTCTTCTTAAAAAGAGAAACAGGAATTGTCCAAATCAGTGTATAGGATAATATCAAGTATTATAAAGCATTTCCAGCATTAAAATGCAAAGATCCAATCTGATCTCTTATATCAAATTATGATATGGTAAACTGGATTGTACTAGGCTTTTCACCAAGTCTCAAAAACTCACAATATGCTGAGACCTCAAACTTTTTAAATAACATTTTAATTATGTTGATTCACTGTATTTAAAAACACAAAAAATTTTGGGAGGTTAAGAATATCCTAATGCTATTTAGGAGAAACAGAAATACTCTATATATATTCTTGGCACTAATTAGAAATAAAAACCATTTTAAAATATTGGTGTACTAGAATTGTTTCCTAAAAAAAGATCAATTGAATAGATTTTAATAAGCTGTCAACTTATACTGAAATAAAATTCCCTGGCAAAGGTAAAACAAGAATTAAAAATATAAAGTTGTTTCATATGATTAATCTGCATTATTTAAACGTCTTACTGTCAGAAGGCAGATTTATCAAAGAATTAAAACAGTGAACTCAGGACCACTTCCTCTACTTTATAGTGTATTAGGCAGCACAATTATAACTCAACAACTCTAGTATTTACATGATCTAGTTTAATTCTTCCCAAAGGATGACAAAGGTTATTTTTGTAAAGATACATCTTTAAAAAGATATTTAAGTAACTGACTATATATCCTATTTGAACAGACAGCATGAACAGAGGTAGTAAGAATAGTGAGATTAAAAGTTCTGTAAAATTTGTTCTCAGGTGGACAATAGTTTCTTCCTATTGGGGAAGGGGAAAGCAAAATAAAATCTGATTGGGGGAGGGCAGAAGTAAATAGAAATAAATTCAAATGAATAAAAACTGAAAATCATTATCCTGAATAAATATATATTTTTTAACTTCTCCAAGGTTTGGTTTGACTACCTAAGTCAATACTTATTATACAATACTCTTAAGAGTCACTGATAGTAAAAAAAAAAAAAAAAAAAAAAAATTCTGTAAACTTAACTAAAAAAAAGACTATATCACATTTTTCTTTTTGATTATTTTTATATAAGCTTTGAAAGAATATTAAAAATCTGCTTACCAAAGATCTGTATAATTTTCAAATATTTTATCTTAAACTAAGGGGAAAAGATAATACTGTATTTTCCTCAAAATTAAAAAATAATAAAAGTAGCTCTGTTTTCATTATCCTATGGGAGAAGGCATAGTGTCTCAAAACTTGGCATTTTCAAACCATGTCCTGAACTAAAGGGAATCCACAGATACCACAGAGGCTGCTGCAGGACTTTGAGAAGAAGCCATCACCAGAGTTCCTACCTACTACAACCAGCTACCATATTCCTTTTAAAACTGGGCTTCTAGAAACGTTTCATCTGACAAACGCTTTCTGTTACTAATTTTTAAAGAACAAGGGTAAAAAAGCACTGTTTTGGATATAACATTAGGAAAAATATGAAAAGGAGGGGCTTACAAGTAAGATTGTCTTAATGTGGTTTATAAACAGGAAGTTTATATTTTTATTCTACAAAAGTTCATTTTTTTATTTGAAATGAAACTTCCTCCAGGAAAATTGAGTGGGCATTTGGAATAGCTCACCAAAGACTTGTCCAAAATAAAGTCATCAAAATATATTAATCTTCCTTCTTCTAAGCTAGCTCAACTTCAAATACTGATAATTACACAAAGTACACATAGTTTTAGTGAACTGTAAATGTCACTAATTTTAGAAAATTAGTTATCTAACTTCACTTCAATCTTTAATGTTTTTTTGTATTGCTAGTTCTATCCTTACACTTAGCAGGGATGACTATGGCTGCTCTTCAGTTGAGAGATGGAGCAAAGAAAGTAAAAAAGATTTTGTTGTAATAGGCAAGAATCATATGAAAAGAGGTAAGAGGTTAAAGTATATGTGTAATTAGAGGTGAGGAAAAAGTAAATGAACCAAACCGGAGGCTCTCAAATCTGGGTGCACAGAACCACTTGGGGATCTTTTAATTTTTTATTATTTTGTACCACTGAGGATTAATCCAAGGACTTGTGCATGCTAGGCAAGCATTCTATCACTAAGCTACCCCTCCAGTTCACTTGTAGAGCTTTAAAAATTACCATGCTTCACTGTAGATTTTGGTGTTCAACAGGAATAGGAGCCACTGAAGTTAAACAAATAAAAAACTCCCCTAACAAGGGGCAGGGATTAAAAGGATGATGATGAAAAGATAGTTCTTATACAGTCCATTATACAGTGCCCTTAGTATTTGGTTACTATGGCAAATGAGTAACCTGGCCATAGAGCAGCTAAAGAAAGGGAAATAATTACTGCCAAGAACCGTATCTTACCTCTCTATCCCCAGTACACAGGAGGTGTGCAACATTCTGACATGAATGTCAGCTTAAAATGACTATGGGATGTTATTATCTAAGGACCAACTTTACTTTCCTGAACCACACAGTCCTATACTGAGAAACAAAGGGCTTAGGGATTTTGTAATAAATTACTGCTTGTCCACTGAAAAAGCACAAAAGAATCAGAATCAACCAGGAAACCTTTATAAAGTCCACTGACAGTCTAGTAAACTGTATGTCCACTAGGAAGAAACATACATTTTGAAAAACATTTCCCAGGTAATTCAGAGCAATAAATAGCAATGGACACTTGTATAGTATAAATAAACAAATGTTCACCTGGTATTGCTTCAAAATTTAAGAGCTCATTCGGTAACCAGAAAAAAAATTTCAAGAAAAAAATTATAACTTACCAGTAAAAAAGTAATTGAGGGAAGCATGGAGAAAAGAAAGACAGAGATAACTATTGAGAATTGCAGTTTAGTTTCAGAGAAAAGTTAGTAAGAACTCCTCTTCCGTTGCAGTATTCCAGCCATACAGCTCTAAGTACATTTTGGGAAGAAATACAATAGCTATTATCACCTATGTAAAACATAATCTTCTCACCCCTTGCTTCTCTTAAAGATACCTTGGCCACTTAACTATATAAATTAAGGTCCTTTGTTACTTCTAGACTAGATTATTTTACTAGCCTCCTGAATGAGCTCTTTGCTATCCAGTTCATCTTATTCACTATTACAAAATAAAAACCTAGCCCTGGTTCCCTCGCCTTTTAAAGTCATCATGTACTTCCAAATTGTTTACAAAGGACTTAGTTTGGGATTTCAAGGTCTTGATCTGCTCCCAATCTCCCACAATCAGTTTTAGTCTTTCCTCTTGTTGCTCCTCCCCTCGCTCCAAGTCCAAATACCATACATTCTCTCAGTTCCTCAAGAACTAGCCTAAATACCATTCTGTTATTGAAGGTCTTCCAGATCCTACCACACTAAAAAACTTCTGAGGAGTCTAATTTCAGGCCAAAATCTTATGTGTGATTTTTTTTTTTTTGCCCAAACAGAGATAATTACAAAGGCTTTAGCTAGCACATTGTGGGGAGGTATGGCAATGGGCTGTACAGGGTGGGCTACCTTGTTATACTATACTTGGTGCACAGCTAATATAGCACAGTTCATACATGGAGTTGCAATTCTACCACTCTCCCCAACCATGCTCATGGACCTATCTACATTCCTAGTCTAGTCATCTCTGTTCAGAGACTCACTTATGGGAGGAAGGCCCTATACCAAGTACTTTCTTGGGATATCTCCTTAAGGGTGGAGGAGATCTGAAGACACCTTTTTCCACTCTGTCTTAGCCCTTTTTCCAGTTTTTTTTTTAATTTTTTTTTCCCCATTAAGTTTATTGGTACATTTTAGGTATACAGTACAGTTACATTCATCATTGGGATCTTGTACCATTACATGAGTCTCTTGGTTCTTATTTTTGTTC
>NW_004624758.1:5907844-5934422 GCF_000247695.1 Heterocephalus glaber
TAATGTCTCCTAGATCTTAATATTGTAATTTTAAAAATGTATAACTGATATTGTGTAACAGGAAGAAAAGGTCTAAAAGAGCAGGGGAACTGGGATGGGTAGGGGAAGGGAAAAAAGGGAAAGGAAAAAATATGAGAAGAGGAAAAAATGGAAACAAGGTCTTTGCAAATAGGGAAGGGTGGAGGGGGTGAAGGGAGGGCAAGGGAAGGGGAAAAAAAGAAGAACCAAGAGACTCATGTAATGGTACAAGATCCCAGTGATGAATGTATCTGTATTTTATACCTAAAATGTACCAATAAAGTTAATTGGCGGGGGGGGGAAGAAGAAAGAAAATAAGAATCTCCCCCAATTGTAAAAAAAAAGAGCACTTCAATTTCAACTATACATCAGAGTCACTGTTGTCTTTATTTATAATACAACATTCTGAATACAAATCTATTGACCACATAGTTTCTAGTAAATGTCATCCTACATAAGGAAGTTAATAACTTTTAAAATCTGCATCTAAACAGAAATGAACTTAGAGAAAGAAGGAATAATGTGGTTTTTCAGTAAAAATGGAATTAGGATTCCTCAATAGGCAAGCTATTAAAATATTAGAATTAATACCAGGACCCTGCATTTCCAAAAGAAAATGCTTTAAGAAAACAGAGTTAATATTTGTACTTAGCTATTAGGTCATGTATGCGAAAGAATATACATTTTGAAAGAAAGAAAAACTAGCTTTAACTCTGAGGTTCCATCAATTCTCAATTGCTTGTTAAAATCCCCAGACTGAAGGAAGGAGGACTGTACTAAGGCTGTTTCCTAATGTTTGTATGACGCAAAGAAGGGCCACCAGCAAAATGATGTCAAAGACAGCAAGAAAAGGTACTATCCACAAACCACTTATGGCCCGACTTATCATATACCACAACATTCAAATGAAAAAGCATAGGTCTAAATCTGAGGGATGTCTTCTTTAAAAATCTCTCTTTCCTATGGACACTATCACCTTACTGTACCTCATTAAGTCCACAGACCCTCTCTAAGGTAACAGAGATAACACTGTACATTTAAAAAAGAAAGAAAAAATTAAAGACTATCTCAGAAGTGAGGTCTTGTCTCTCATATAAGCCCTGTGATATACCTTAATACTAGTCTCCACATATTTAATTCTATGAAAACAAGACACAAAAACCCACAGTATAAATGTTTCATATGTTTAATTTGTGTTAGTGGCTACTTCCTTGGTACTGTAAAATTATGTCCTAGCCGTTACTATTTGAGGTGGTGAGCAATTTTGTTATTTTATTCATATAATACTATTTATTTTTACAAGGAAGTAAAAGGTAATATACCTTAAAAATTTTAGCCCTAAGAACTTACATTATTATTACTTTTAACAATTTCCATGCCAGAAAAAATATTATTAAATACATTGAAGGGATAGAAATGAACTGTGTTCACTATTTCCCACATTAAGACTTGGAAGTGGTCACGGAATGAACTTTTGATAGGCCTCAAGCATTTAATCTCCAACTCTTTTCCTTTCTCTGCATTTTCAGTCCATATACTTATTTTGCCTGGATGGTCAAATAGAATAGTAAAGAGTTTCTCAATATGTCATTTTTTAAAAATGAGGACTTTTTCCCTATGGACCTCCTTTTCTCATTAATAGCAATGCGATGCTATATAATAGTCCCAGAAAGTCTATAATCCATAGACAGTTAAGAGAAAAATTTTATCCTGGGATTCCCTGATGATCAGAAGACTGTTTGGTGGGTCTCAGGGTTGGGTTTCAGTCTAGTCCCCCCTCTAACGTGTTTATTCAGTGAAAATTGTTCAAAAGTACTAGAATCAACTTAGTCTCTCTCTCTACGAATCCCAAGCTAAAGAGTTTGACTATTAAGATTTAGATACCGCTAACAGGAACAGCCAGCTCAGCTTCAAGGAAATCACAAGCCAGTTATTCATTTTTCTGAACTTAAAATTCACCACACATTTGCTCTAAATTTGAAGGGTAAATAAAAAGTAACAGAAGAAAATTTAAAAACATTTTTCATATTTTATTTTATTCTGGCATTCAAACCTGTTCAAATGCTATCTGAACTACAAATCAGTAGAATGCTTCAACTACCAAGTTCCTACAACAATGTGTAGAGTCTGATGCTGGAAGTAAACCCAGTCAATAACTATCTCACAAGTGGGAAAATACCTAGCATTATGACCTTCAAATTCTGAACACCTAGAAAATAATCTGTATTCAATTGTTGTTATAGGAGTTTTCACTAAATCCAAATTTCTCTCAAAGACTAGAAAGAATGTGGGTTCCAGGCCCCCAGTAAGAGATGGTACAGAAAAAGACTTTTACACTCTTCCAAGCTAGATCTAGAGATTGTGGGCAAGTCATCTAACATGTTTCAACTTCATTTCCTTCATCTGCTGTATGGATATCAATAATATCTAGTCTACTGATCTCTCAAAATGTTAATGATCAAATGAACTGTGTGAGTGCCATATGGACATTAATAAACTACACAGATAGTGATAACTACAATAGATTCAGAAAAAGGGGGACCTGAGCTATACTGAACATATACCTCTTTACTACTGATTCATAATCCACCCTGTGGGAAATCTCTGGGCAAATCTCACCAATAGTTGTATAATTATACTAGACTAAAATTCATAAACTAAGCACTCAACAGAAAATATACTACTACTGACTGTTTTACCCATACAAATACAACCATAAAGGGAAACTCATGAAAATTACTACTATAGTTCTATTTTCCCTGCCTTATAATTCCTGCTGTTGGGAAATCCAGAAGTAGGCTGGAGCTGTTAGAGGAAGTGAGGAAGAAATTCAATTACACATGAAATGCTTTCTATCACAAAGTCTTGAATAACTTCACATGTTAAGTTTTGTTTTATGCTGTATACATAGCTACCTATCTTACCTTTGGTCTCTAGGGTCACTGGATCGGAATATTCTCCAGCCACAGCTTTGTTACAAGCTCGCACTCTGAAATTCATATACTTTGAATCAAATTTTAAGCCTGCAGAATGAAATGGTTTTTAAAACAGGAAGTTTTTAAAGGAAGCTAAAATTATAAGTGTGAATCTTCAAATGGATAGGTTTTTCCTCCTTGAAGTACTTTATTCAGAAAAGGTATGAATTTATGGTGAAAGGATGATACTGCTTAAAATAAAAGGAATCATGATTTACCTATTATTTCCTTTAAAAGAAATTTATTTCTATAATTCATCAATTCTTTTAACCAAGTAATAAAAAGTATCCTTTCCAGAGCCTCATTAAAAGTACTAAGTATAATGTATTCAATTTCTGGAACTAAGATATCCTAAAGAAACACTGGCTTTTTTTTTTTTTTTGGTACCAGGGATCAAACTTGGGACCTTGTGCTTGCGAGGCAGGTGGTGGAACCACCAAGCTAAATCCCCGGCCCCAAGAAACAGTGGCTTTTATGTGAAAAATGAAATTAAACAGGAAGTGAAGCACAGAAATTAACAAAAACTGTGAAGTTAAGTCTATATTGAAATCTCAGCCTAAAAACATCTAGATCTTCAACAACTTGATTCTGTTTTCTATCTGTAATATAGAAATGATAAAACCAACTTCATAATTATAAAGATTAAATGAGATGTATTATACTGGTTAAATGAGGTATACTATATATAATGCATGTAAGCCCAGCCTCTGACAAACAGTAGTACTCAATAATGGCAGCGCCAAATATTACTGCTATGCAGAACAAGCACTGAAGATTTTAGGCAATATTTGGCCATCTGAAATATCTGAAGTCCCCACTGTACTGAAATTTTTAAAAGGCTTTAAAAAAAACAACACAAAAATTGCTAATACCAAGTCACAGCTCATGTATTAACATGAAGGTAATCCTAAAACAGTAAAAGTTAACAGTACCAGTGAAATATGACATGAGTATAGCTAAAAATTATTTTTTTTACTTAGTCTAAAAATCAAGGTAAAAATTAAATTTTACACCAAAATATTGTTTCCAGAACATCCCTTCATTATTTGTTTTATATACATTGTTGTACCAGGTTGCAAATGTCCCTAAATAATTAAAACAAAGGTTTTCTTGGTATTTTAAGAGAAAGTCACTTCCACAATAAATATCTAAAATAGTTTAGCTACAAACTTAAAAGTTTATACTTTAAAGTCACAAGATTTTTCCATAATTACATTTATATTCTAAGAATGAAATTCCTTATTACTATTATTTTACCTGATAAAGTATATTCAGTACCCTTAATATTATCAATTATCTCCCAACATCGCTCATCCTTTACACGTGGAAGTCCATCAAAATTAGTTTTTCTATATTCAAGTACGTAATGATCAATCTTATTATCTTCTTCTAGCATTCTCCAAGCTACTGTTACAGAGTTGTCAGCCACCAAACACTCTACTGGATCTATCTCTGGAGCTTTGGGAACTGCAGAGAAGAAAAAAAGAAGAGGAGGTACTCATTTCTCATTCATTGTAGAATTAATCAAATATTTATGTTTGTCGTTCCAACTTTGCTTTTTCATCCTGCTTTTGAACTATTAAAAATGAATCAGTTTAAAAGAAAGGGCACTCTATAAATGCAAAATAACTATGTTAAAAGTATCTTACTGCTAGACTATGAAGAATTTATGTTTCAAAGCTTTTTCATAAATTCAAAGTTTATTAAAATCATATCAAAAAGCAATCCTAAACATGCTAAGGACAAATAATAAAAAATTACTTGATACTTCTCAACACATTATAATTTTAATCTGTTAAATACAGGTGTGGAGTATAAATTAATCAGTAATAACTCAGAATTGCTCTGAATATAATAATTAAAATAATTCAAGATTTTTATTTTATTTAAAAAACTTTATATGGAGAAGATGGAATAGAGAGAGGTTCATTATCAAGTATAAAAATATATAAACTCTGGTGTTCTATGGCACAGGAGAGTGGCTATGGTTAACAATAATTTGTTATATATTTCAGAAAAACAGGAAGATTTAGAATGTTCCCAATAGCAGTGATGAATGTTTGAGGTATTAAAATATCATAATGTACCCCATAAATGTGTATGACTAAATATCATTACGATTTTAAAATATGTTTATATAGGACATGTACTAATAAAAAATGATGAAGAAAAAGAATAACACAAGTTGCCTATTTTCAAACAAGTCAGAAGTGGACATTTAAAAAGCACAGGCTGCAACTAAACAGGGCCTTGAACCCCAGACTCTCAGATTGAACTATTTGGGCCCTGATTGAGCTCTCCGGGTCCCTGGTGGGGGGCTCCTTTCCTGTTTATTCTAGTGTGAATAAAGGCACATGAGGAAAAAAACTTTATAGAAAAGTTGTAATTTCTCAGCATTAAACAAAATTGAGTTTTCCACCCCCTAAGATATTTAAAGATTTTTAAATGTTTCTCCCAGGGGTTCTATGATTCATTAAAACTAAATGAGCCACATTTAACATATTTAAATATTAATCAACTTATTTTCCATAAAAGATATATTTGGTGAGCAATCAGGTTTGTGGCAGACATGCAGCAACCCTCTCCAGACACCAGCAAGCAGCCTCTCCCTGGACTTGCACCATTCTCCTCCATACAATCAACCAGGCTGGTGCCAGACTCACAGTGATACCTCCTCCACATGAGCAAGCAGATCTGCTGTAGGATGGGACCCCAACCCCCACACACAAGGGCAAGACTATCCACCAATTCCAAGCTGGCTCTACATTTTGCTTCCCCTTGGTATAGGACAGCAGAGGTGAGGACTAACCAGACAATGCCCTGGGAGAGAAAGGAGGAACCAAAACTAGCACAGATCAGAGGACTAATTGCATTTCCCATCTATCAGTTGCAGCAAAGACAGAAACCACAGTCTGGGGCGAGCAGACAGAGGGCCCTCTAGTGCAGGGAGGGAACCTCAAAAACCCAAGGCCCTAAAGCTAGGTGAAGAAAATTGGGACTGGCTATATCCCAACACTACCAAAAGAAACCACTCATTCAAAAACAAAGGCATTTTCTCTTGATTTTTTTAATTTGGTTATTTTAATGTTACCTCCATTGGATTATTTAAGAGTTTGGGGATTTTTCTCCCTTTTCCCGCCTCTTTTAGTTTCTTTTCTCTTTTTTTCTTTTTCTCATTCAAAATTTTTCTTTTTTCCTTTTTATCTTTCATTTCCTATATTTTGCTCATTGTTTATCTTTTTCTTCATTCTCTTGTTTGTTTCCTGCGATGGTTCTCTAACACTATCAATTTCCTTTTACTCCTCAATGGGATCCCCTATCTCATTTTTCTCTCCTCCTTCTCAAATCCCATTGATTAATTTCTCAAATTTAGCTTTTTTCATTCTCTGGTTCCCTATCTCCTCTACCTTCACTAGTATCAATACTAAACTTTATGAATTTCTAGACAGCTAGTTAACTTTACTATTATTGAATATTGTTCTAATGTTAGTAGAGTTAAAGTTGCTCTATTCTGTAATTTTTATTATAGGTAAATAATTTGGTTTGTCTTAGTATTTATACTGTAATTATAGATCATTTTTCTATGGTTAATGGTAGTATATTATTGGTCCTTAGGGTTATCAGTACTCAGTTTGTATTTGATGTTATAATTGATGACTATTTTATTACTAGACCAAGTATGTATGTTATTACATATCTGTTGGTATTAAATGATTTTCTTGGGATGTCAATATCTGAATATCTTTGATCATTAACAATATTGTGGCCCATTCCTGGAGAACTAGGTACTGGGCAAAATATGCTGCATTGGAGACCCCTGTAGAGGATCCTGATCTCCTGCTTGGTGCTATGATGCAAGGTGAGAAGAAAGACTTAGACACAGAATTAAGGAGAGAAATGGGGAATTGAGATGGTCAATGATGAGCAAGCAGCAAAGACCCTGAACAGCCAGAACCACTGATTTACTGGTGACACAATCATTGGTTAAATTTGGATGAGAGAACTATGTGTGGTTGCTAGGGATAAGCTGTTGATGTAGGTAAGGCTTGTAAAAGAAGAGACAAAGAATTCCCGTGTTAGGAACGGAAGAGACCAGATATAGGTTGTGGTTAACAATTAACCTTGTCTTTTCAGTTAAGGTTTTAATTTTGAGAATGGAATTTGGATGCGAGTCACCCTGACCTCAGCTGCCATGTAATTTTGTAGTAAGTTCCACAGCTTCACCAGCTGTTTCTCTGGCCTCTGCTCTAGCCATTGCTAGAGAGGTTGTGCTAACCTGCACGACAATCACAGTGCTCTCATGAGTCATAGTACTCTCATGAGTTATGCAGGCTTCAGACAGACTCACTTCTTAAAACAAGCCAATTGTGGGGTTAACTCTTTAAAGCCTGAATAGCTTACAGCCTGCTTTGAACATAGTCAACACGGCAGTCTCCCACAATGCTGCAACCTCATATCCCAAGTAAATAGAGGTGGCTGGATCCTGGGAGGGAGGCAAAGGTCAATAGTAAGCCAAGCCCAAAGGATAATACTGAAAAGTAGACATTAAGTAAAGAGGTCTCCATACTAGAAAGAAAGCTTTCCACTAAAATCAACCAGCAAGCCTCAACACAAAACCAAACAAAAAATACCAACATGAGAAGACAAAATACACTCAAAAACTCATGACTTCCTCAAAGTTGATTCATGGGTCATCGTAGGGGAGGAAACCAAAAGCCACACACCCAAGTTATGTAAAATGATATTGGGGTGATAACAAAATAGATCAATATGGCATTTGGCAAGCTCATAGAAGATATAAACAAACAGATATTGAGCAAAATAAACAAAATGATTAATGAATCTACAGATTAATGAATAAACAAAATGATTACTGAATCTACAGACACTAATAACACACTAATAAAAAGCTAGCCGAACTAGATGAAACAATGCAATACATGCATGACTACCAGAGAAAATAATCAAAGTCCATACAAAGGTTCCAAATAAAAATTTAGGAGATTTAAAATGCAAAAGTATGGGCAGCAGGAATGACCAATATGGGGACTGAGTTTCAAAACTGGAAGACAGAGATGTTGTCTGTGACTAATTAATGACAGATTAATGAGAGACATCTTAAAATAACAACATAATATGAAAAATAAACCCAACAGCTCCTAAATGATACAAAGATGACCAATCTAAAATTAACTGGAGTTAAGTAAAAAAATCAGAAGACAGCACAAATGGCATAAAAAAAACCTGTCAACTGAAATAATAGCAGAAAACTTTCAAATAAGCAGAAAGATTAATAAACAAGTAAGTGAGGCATACAGAAGCCCAAATAGCCACAATCAGAAAAGAAGCTCTCCACAACACATCACAGTTAAAATGTGTCTGGACTCTTGGACTCCTGTAAGTACAAAACAAGAACAGAATCTTAAATGTGCTTAGAGAAAAGTAATAAATCACTTATAAATGTAGGCCCATTAGAATTACAGCAGACCTCTCAACATAAAACTTAAAGGTCAGGAAAGCTTGAAATGAAGTGTTTCAAGCCCTAAACAATTTCCAATCCAGGCTGATATATCCTGCAAAACTATCTTTCAAAACTGATGGAGAAATAAGATATTTTCATGATAAAGAGCACCTAAAGGAATTGATGACCACCAAAGCAGCACTATAAAAATTTCTGAAGGATATTGTCGAAACAGACAATGAACCTAACAATGACAAAAGATCTAAATGAATACACCAGGTAAGGTGAGCAGTTAAGTAGAAGGGGAAAATAGGGAATCAGCAACACGAAAATAAGGCAATGATAGGAATAAGTCAATACCTATCAGTAGTAAATCTCAATGTGGCAGGCTCAATATCCCAATCAAAAGATACAGATTGGCAGAATGGATTAAGAAACAAAATCCAACAGTATGTTGCATACAAGACACACATTTAACAAAAGAAGAAATTCATAACTTTTTTAAAAATCAAAGTATGGAAAACTATATTCCATGCAACAGGAATCCCCAAAAAAAGCAGATGTAGCTATTCTATATTCGAACAAAGTAGGCTTCAAGCCAAAAATTATTAAGAGGCCAAGAAGGTCACTACATATTGATTAAGGGACTAATTCAACAGGAAGATATAGCAATTATTAACATATACATCAAACAACCATGAAACCAACTTCATAAAACAAGTGCTACTAGACATAAAAGATCAGATAAACATAAACACAATTATAGTGGAGGACCACAATACCCCACTATCACAAATAGATCAACTAGACAAAAAAAAATCACTGGGGCTGGGGATTTAGCTTGGTGGTTCCACCACCTGCCTTGCAAGCGCAAGGTCCTGAGTTTGATCCCTGGTACCCCCCCCAAAAAATCATTGAAAAAGTATTAGAGATGAAGAGACTTTTGAACAAATGCACTTATACTGGAGTGTTCACCCAACAACAGCTGCAGCACATGGAACTTTAACCAAACAGACCACATACTGGCCAATAGGCAAGCTTAAGTAAATGCAAAATAACTAAAATTATGCCATGCATATTATCAAGTTATATAGCTCAACAAATCTAGAAAGCAATGGCAAAAAAGAAATAATGCAAATGCAAGGAAATTAAACACTACACTCTTGAATAATCAATAGATCACAGAAGAAATTAAGGAAGAAGTGGGTTTCTACAACAAAACTATGCCAGTACATACAACACACCAGAACTTATGGAACACATGGAAGCAGGTGTAAGAGGGAAGTTTATAACTGTGAATGTCCAATTTAAACAGAGTGAGCTAAAATAACTTAACAATATACCTAAATGTCCTAGAAAAACAAGAATAATCCAAACCCAAACTTAGTACTAGAAAGAAAATAAAGATCTGAGCAAAAAAATCAATGAAACTGAGACTATAAAAACAATACAAAGTATCAATGAATTTATGAGTTGGTTCTTCAAAAGAATAAACAAAACATCCAAATCCTTTAGCCAATCTCACCAAAAAAGGAGAGAAAAGAACCAAATCAATGCAATTAGAAATGAAAACGGTGAAATCAGAATGGATACTGTCAAAATCAAGAAAAAATTTAATAAGTATTTTGCAAACCTGTATGCCAATAAATTGGAGAAGTCAGAAGAAATAGATTTCCAGATATACAAATCATCAGATTATACCTTATGACCAAGTAGGCTTCATCCTAGGGATGCAAGGATGGCTCAATATATGCAAATCAAGAAATGTAATACATTACATAAACAGAAGGAGAAAAATTACATGATCATCCCAGTAGACACAGAAAAAGCCTTCGACAAAATTCAACACCCATTCATTATATAAACAGTGAAGAAAGTGCAGAAAGATCTTACCTCAATCTGATCAAAGCCACTAATGACAAACCTACTCCCAATATCATATTAAATAGGAGAGATCTGAAAGCTTTCCCTATAAAATCCATAACAAGACAAGGATGTCCACTACCACCACTCTTCTTCAATATAGTACTTGAAACATTAGCCAGAACAATCAGTCAAGAAAAAGAAATAAAAGGGAAATGCATAAGAAAGAGATCAAATTATCATTATTTATACTTGACATGATCCTCTTAGAACCAAAAAAATTCTACGAAAAGAATTATAGAATATTGTAATTCAACAATGTAGCAGGATACGAAATTAACACACAAAAATCAATGGTGTTCCTGTACACCAATAATGAACTCACCAAAACAGAAATTAGGAAAATACCACTCATGACAGCATTGAGGAATATTAATATTTAGAAATTAACCCAGCTAAAGAAGTGAAAGAACTGTATAATGAAAACTACAGTACTCTGAAAAAGGAATTCTTAAAATGCAATTTTTATGACTAGTAAAATAGTTATCTAAAAATAAAAACTAGAAAATTTAACCACTCCTTAGTTGAATGAAGAAAAAAGATCACACAATATCTTTTTTAATATTTACATACTGAAGCTCATTACACAAAAACCTTGCAGGTTTTTATTTAAAACTATACATATAATACATGAATTTACCTGGCAAAAACTTTAAAGCTTGTAGCATCTGTCTTTCCTGAGAGAAATCCACCATCAAATGAGTCATGTTGTCACTGACCTTTGGTTTCAAAGAAAGGCGAAAGGCTGAAGCCATTGTGACTCTATGGAAAACACAAACATACTGTTCACAATAGAAAAATAAGAAACATCCTATTGTATTAAATTTATAAAATGGAAAGAAAAAATTATTTCACACTAATGATTTCAGAGACTATAACAAAGGTAAACAAAAATTTCCTTTGTCTTGAAAACTGAATAAAAACCTTAAATGCTTTTAAGACATTTAAGATAACTTTTAACAACTATGGTCAGTTTTATAAAATTGAATATATATGCAAAATCACAAGAGATAAATGTTTAATATAATAATCTTTACTAAACCCAATATTCATCTGAACCTCTGTACACTCAATCTCACTGACTTCCTGATGCCAGCCTCATTCCTTTCCACACACCAAATAAGGAACCGTAGGTACAACCTAATTCAAACATTCTCCCTAGTAGTCACAGCTACCCCATGTACCTCAAACAAGAACAGAGGCAGAAGGAGCTAATAACAGCTAAAGATGGAGGCCATGGATGAAAAAGGAGAGAAGTGAAATCATGATCAGTGAGTACCATATTAGCACATGTCACTCTGGACTATTATAAGATACATTGAGGTACACTATGAGAAATAGGCCTGTGAAATTAATTACATGTCATGGAAATAGTTCAATACATTTTTATTAGATGGATGTGAGGTGGAAAACAAAACAAAAATGAAACCAAACCCAATCTTACTTTACCAAAAAATGTGGGGAGACTGTTCCAAATTAAAACCAAAATTAGAACCAACTGAGACCAAAAGAAACTCTTATTCCATATATTTATAATTTTATCTAAAATTTCAATTTTTCCTATTACAGTAAATTTCCACAAGTATCATAAAGAAAGTCCCTTATTATCTTTGGTCAAAGAATGATACAGAAGTACTATTCATGAATGTTGTCTTCCTCATTGGCATAGGAAAAGACTTTATGAACAAAACCTCAGTAGCATGAGAACTAGCACAAAGAATCAACAACTGAGATCTCATCCTATTAAAAAGCTTCTGCACTGCAAGAGAAACCACCAACAGAGCTAAGAGATAACCTACAATGTGGGAAAAATTTTTACTAGCTATTCTTCAAACAAAGGACTACTATCTAGTATAAAGAACTTAAAAAAATCAGACCCCCCCAAATTTAAAGACACAATTCAAAAACGGGTATCTGAAATGAACAGACATTTCTCAGACAAAGAAGTAAACGCAGCAAATAAACATAAGAAAAAATGTTCAACATCACTGGTCATTCAAGAGATGCAGATGAAAACAACACTGAGATTCCACCTCACCCCAGAAAGAATGGCTGCTATCAAGAAATCAACTAATAACAAATGCTGGCAGGGGTGTGGGAAGAAAGGAACCCTTCTCCATTGCTGGTGGGAGTGCAGACTGGTGCAACCAGTGTGGCAATCAAAATGGAGATACCTCAAAAAACTAGGATTAGAGGTCCGATTTGATCCAGCTATTCCCCTGCTGGTCATGTACCCAAAAAAATTAAGAAACTATACCACAGCAATATATGCGCACCCATGTTTATAGTGGCACAGTTTGTAATAGCTAAAACTTGCAAACAGCCCAATTGCCCATCAACTGGAGACTGAACAAAGAAGATGTAGTTTTTAAAAAAATAAAATGGAGTACTACTCAGCCATAAAGAATGAGAAACTAGAGTCATTTACAGCTAAATGGATGCAAATCAAGGTCATACTCTTAAGTGAAATAAATAGGATACACATGTGTAAATACTGAATAGTTTCTCTGGTGTGAGAAACTGAAAGTGTAAATAAGAATCAAAATGCATAACAAATAGGGGCCAGGGATTTAGCTCAGTGGTTCCGCTGCCTGCTTTGCAAGTGCAAGGTCCTGAGTTCGATGCCCAGTACCAAAAAACCCCAAAATGTATAACAGATAATGTGAATCTGGAAGAAAAGGTCTAAAGGGGAAGAGGAAGTGGGAGGAGTGGGGGAAAGGAAAGAAGGTAAAGGAAAAAATATGAGAAAAGGAAAAAATGGAAACAAAGTCTTTGTAAATAGGGAGGGGTGGAGACGTTGAAGGCAGGGCAGGGGAATGGGGAAAAAATAAGAACCAAGATACATCATGTAAAGGTACAAATTCTCAATGATTAATGTCATCATGTTGTATACCTAAAATGTACCGATAAACTTAATGAAAAAAAAATTAATGAATGACGTCTTCCTAGTTTACAATTTCAGAGAGAAAGTAAATAGGAGCTCTGGAGTGACAAAGGCAGTATCAATCCTAGATAACTGGATCTCCCAAACCTGACCAAGAGATCAAGAGGATGAAAGATGTCAAATTTGCTGTATAAAAAAATTATTTTACTTTGTTTTAAAACTAAGAAAGTAATGACTTTATTTAATAATAACAACGAGTAAATAGGACCAGGGATTTAGTCCAGTGGTTCTGCCGCCTGCCTCAAAAGTGCAAGGTCCTGAGTTTGATCTCCTGTACCAAAAAAAAAAAAAAAAAAAGAGTAAATAGTACTTTATCAAGAAGAAAGTGCTATACTGAAATACAATTTATAGGAAAGGGAACTCACACTGTTTACTATATGCCGAGTAAAAAGCTGGCTGAATATTACACACATTACATTAAATTGTTTGTTTCAAATAATAATATTTTATTTATACCAAACAGAAGTTATGAACAAGGGGTAATAAGTCTTACATATATAGTTTTTTGTTGGTTTTGTTTTTTTTTTTTGTACTGGGGATCGAACTCGGGACTTTGCACTTGCAAGGCAGTCAGTGGAAGCACTGAGCTAAATTCCTGGCCCCATATGTAATTCTTTATCGCCTCAAGTATCTTTTAATTTGAAGATTTCTTAAAAAGTTATATTCAGAGAAATACTTAAATGCTCACTGAATCAGTGAATGAGTTTGAACCTACTTTATTTCTTTTAAACCTGATAAATATTTAACTGTTTAATGAGAAATGCTGAGGGAAAATATTTGGAACTACTTTAGAAATTTAAAAATATAAAAACCCACAAAATCTAGAAAACTTCATTTAATCAATATGAACACAAAGCAAAAAAAAAGTCCCCCAGAAGAGTATTAGGGAAGTTTAACAAAGCCTAAAAAATATGATTAATTTCTAGTCAGTGAAAGCATACAAGTTTATATTAATCTACTGAGGTAGGCAACGATGCTATCATCTTTTTTAAAAATAGAACTTTCATTTAAAACTCAATATATTTAGACAAATCTGTCTCAAATCACTGACTAAAAATATGAAATTCATATATCAGCCTCTAACAGATTCACATGGTTAGTCACATTTTAATTCACCCAGACTTTCCTAGTTTATTTCTAATACTACCGGCTGAGTTCAAGGATCCTTTACTCCTACTTTGTGCAAAGAGATAGTAACAAAACATGAATACATTTAATTCCTCAAACTACCTAATTTGATTCTCTCCCTCATGACCCTTTTCTTCCAAGAACCAGTAATTCCCATTATCTACTTACACTAATCTTCCTCCAGTACTACTAAGTACCCAGAAATATACACCACTGATTTGTAAAGCTCTGGAGATGTGCTTTTTTCTTCCCATTTCTCCCGTTAGTTTTCCTTCTCACTCTTGCTGTTCCTCTGCCGAAGTTCTATCATAGTAAATGGTAAATACTCAGTTCTCAGAGATACTTTCATTTTTTATTTGATTTCCTGCTCAGATGTTATATATTCTCCTTTAAAGTCAATTTCTGCCCTTACATAAAAGGGTAATCCTTTTCTGGCTTGGTGAAAATAATTATTTTATTATGACTATATAAAAATTATTTTCATAAAAGGCAATAATAGAATTCTAGAAACACACTTCCTGGTGGAGCAGAAACAGCATCAGGAAAACCTGAACAATAAGAAACTAAAAAATCACATTTAAAAAATTAAACCAAAATCTAGAAACTGGGGCTGGGGATTTAGCTCAGTGGTTTCGCCACCTGCTGTGCAAGTGCAAGGACCCGAGTTCGATCCCCAGTACCCAAAAAAAAAAGAAAAGGAAAAATAAGAAAAAGGAAAAAAGGAACAACACGATTCAGGATAGGCCATGAGCAAAACAAAAAAATGAAATATGGCTCTGGCAGAAATAAGGAATCCTGAGGATCACCTAGATACTGATGAAATCAAGGCAAGAGGCTGGCTTAGAAGACATGGTAAAGTCAAGCTTCAATGAAGAGTAAGCCATGAAATCTGGTCATAAAATTAAATTCTGACAAACCAATCTGGACACAGATAAAGAGGTCGGGAGTAAAGACTGGATTTTGGAAAGCACAACACCATCATACAGATTCTTTAATGAAGGAAAGAGGATTTTACAAGGTCTCTCACAAGACCTCTGGATAGCCTAAAACCTGATTAGAAAGTAATTTCTAATCCAAAAGATTTGGAATCAGAGTAGGACATAAGAGAATAGCAGCTAAATAGGAAGAATAATTTAGCCAAGGTGGAAGATGGATTGTTCATAGCAAATTCCAGCAGACACAACTCAAATCTCTCTTACTCAAAACCTGTTTTGTCTAGCAATCATTCCTCATATAGCCAGTATTTTTAATCCTCAAACTCTCATAATCACACTGGGCACAATGACATATTCCTGTAGTTCCAGTTAGCTGGGAGCTGAGCAGGTGAATAGCTTGAGCCCAGGAGTTTGGGGCCAGCCTGGGCAATATAGGAAGAATTTGTCTATTAAAAACAAACAAACAAAAAACTTCTCATAATAATCATCTTTCTACATTCCAGAACTTGTAAGAACAATCCACAACTTTATTGCCTTACATAAAACACACAAAAGTGTAAAATTAGTATTTGTGCAAAGAATACTTTGACTACTGTGTAAATCTAGCTTCTAATTAAAAAAAATACGAGAGAAATACAGAATTGACATTTTCTGCCAAAATTAGCAATAGACACAACACTGGTTTTCACAGAATCTATAATGAATATTTTCATGAATTATCTGATGAAGAATAATTTAATCCCTAGAGCAGTGTTTGACGAGCTGTGTCTCAGAAAATCTCAAAATCCTCAGTTGAAAGAACTTTTAAGTTACAATTTCACTACAGGTAATGGTCAGTGACTTGTCATTAGATCAAAATTGTTCCTTCCATGTTGACACAATCCAAAATTGCCAGCAGCTGCTTCAGCACTCTGATATATTCATTCCAGCTAGTCCTAAACTCCCTTTTTATTCCTGAATCTACCAATGAGAAACACCCTCTAAGATAAAATCTTTAATAATTTTCTTGAAACTTTTTCTTCCCACAGAATATAAACTAAATAGTTGTGGCATTAGAAATAGAAAGGCATGGCACCAGGAATAGGATAAATGAGAATACAAAGGTGTTAAACAGAAGGGCAGCGAAAAGGGAGAGCTTTAGCTCTTTAGGACTACTTAAAAACTGCGGTTTCTCCAAAAATAAGACCTACTTACATTTATATTTAAGGACAACAAAAAATACACTCCAGAAATATGTATTTTGAAAGTATTCAAAATAGCTCCCTCTCTGTTAGTGTAACTAATTAAAAACTGTTCTAACAAAGCTAAAACTATATTTTTAAACCAGAAATGAAATTCTCTTCAAGTACATAATTGTCCAGAACTGTATTCTTAAACCATGTTTTTATATTTTTTTTTAAATCTTTCAAATTGATTATTCCAAGAAGATAAACAACAGACAGTTTATTTTGTTCTTGGCCATTTGGGTGTTTCTGTTTTAACCAACAAAGATTTTAATTAAAAAAAAAAACTTTCTGAATTTCATTTCTGACTTCAATGCTGATACTTAAATAAAAATGTAGGTTTTATACCATACCTATCCTTGATCTGTCTGGAAGCCTTGGAGAAAATCAGGGAGAAGAGAAAGAAGGTAGTTAGTGCTTTTCATGCAAGTTTCAATGGCAGTGACATGCAAGAAAAGTTAGAATATAAACCCTGCAAAAGATTAGTTCATATTCACCAAAACATAAATTACAGGAAATGTGTATAGTTCACATGAGCTTGCATAATGTGATGTTAGAACTACGGAAATTCAGGCCACATATAAATCATCTTTTAAAAGAAGAAAAATTTAACATTTCAAACTAATTCCAGGTGATAATAAATGCTTTTTCTTACCTTAGGATTATCAAAACATACCTCCACTTTCATTCAGTCTAACATTCTTCAACTAGAACAATCAATCTGTTTAATGGAACATAAATTTCTATGTATATATGTATGTTGATGGTGTCTTGTACATGTCAAATCTGTTTTAATTTTTCTTCAGAGATTTCTTTCACTACTTTACAGTGGTTGTTCCAAGTATTTTTTCCATATGCCTTACCTAGCTAGGGATTTTATATTCTGAGAGCTTGCCTGCTAACATGTAAAACTGCAGGTTTACAATTTTTTTACACTGACAAATGAGGTTGTAATGGCAGAAATTCAGAGGAGAGACCAGAGAAATACAGTACTTGTAGCAGTGGCAACTGTCTCTACAGTGATTTCACAGAGCTGCCAACTTAAACCTATTATACATAAGATATGTCTGTCCTCCCCTCTCTCCTTTCTATTCCCCGCCCCCCTCAAATGCAAGTGCAAATTTAAGAAAAGGATAAAAACTACTTGATGCTGTACAGTCAAACAAAACAATGAAAACGGGCAGGGATTTAGATCAGTGGCACTATGCCTGCCTCGCAAGTGCAAAGTCCTGAGTTTGATCCCCGGTAACAAAAAACAAAACAAAACAAAAAAAACCCAATGAAAACACAACCAAAAAAAGGCTGCCCCTTACATTTTTTTGTAATATATTCAACTAAAACTTTCCTCCCACACTAATCAACATATTTAACAATACATCTGATGTAGAACATGGCTGTTTTACTGAACACTCTATCCCTAGGGCCTAGCATAACACTTGGTACATATTTATACTTAATAATTATTAAATTTAATTGGATGTTAACTAGATGTATATAACATAGCTTCTCTCTCCTTCAGTTCTAAAACTGTTTCTACACACTATTGGGTCATTTTTATACCCACCCTGAAATATTTTGGTCTAAGTACCATTATACACAAAAGAATTGAGATTTAAGAGATCAGCATATTATACCATCCCAGCATTATCGCCAATCAACTCTGTGACCTTGTATATACTAATAATTTTATTCTTCTATTATGTTAGTTAACATTTCTAAAAATCCTTTCCAAGTTCCACATTCTATAGCAAAAACCCCAATTCTGTGGCACCTGTATGTGCCTTAAGTAATGAAATAAGTTTGGAACCAGGGATAATACAAATGGTAAGAAAGTTGACTATATAAATTTTAAAACTACTGTCATTATAGCTGGAATTATAAAACAAAGATTGCAATGTGTTAAGAGAGAGAAAGAAGAGATTCTTCTCTGTACCTGATACTTCTTTATACATGTAGAAAGTACCACTAGGATTACTCCCTTAGCATCTCTATTCCCTCGTTTCTTCTTGGTAAGTGATGTGACTTATTTGATTATGAGTTTGAAAGGAGAAACTAGAAATGAGTATCTCAGCATGTTATCATTTCATATACCATGCTGTTTGTGAAACACCAGAAAAGCAATACATGAAAAGCCAGATAATCTAGGAAAGCCTGTTGTCACATGTCGTTACATATAATATATCCACTTGGCAAAACAAAATTCTGTGATGTTAGTTTCAAATTTTATTGTACATACATTATGTAAAGTAAAGGTTGAGAAATTATTATCCAATGACAAAAGGACAGAAGTCTTATATTCTGAAGATATTTCTCTAAAAGAAATTAGTATCTAGAAATTTCTGAAAATGAAAAATTAATTTTTTTCTAGAATTTCTTTTGCCAAAGCAGAAAATTATACAAAACATACACATTGCTCTGCATAGCTTGATTCTCCTAGGTTTCAATTTCAAGATTGATAAATACTGTCCATTAAACATCATTGTTTAATAAGTAACTGGCTGATTCAAGGATTTACCACTGTGTTGTTGCAACTACATAATTCTACTTCGTGAATTATGAAGATGCTTCAAGTGAATGCTTAGATTTATTTTTAGGTTACAGTACTGGGTATTACTGGAAAGGCACCAAGAAATATTAGTCACTTTATTTCGCTCATCATCACTATTTAGATCTTCTACTGAAATCCTGTTTGGCAACACTTTAGTTCTCTGCATCCATATCAAAAACGGCTTCTCTTTTTCTCTTTCATTCTATCTTTCCTTCACTCTCAGTTGTTACTAAAATAAATTTTACAATTATAGTACTTTATATGTTACAGGACTCTATCACCTGAGACTAAAGTTCCTTAAGTAAAACTGTAATAAGAGTGCAAAGTAAAAAGAATCACAAACAGTTTGTCACAATTTCCAATTAAATATAAACAAGTTAAACCAGATCTTTTCTTGACCTCTGGTTTTTAACCTGTAAAAACTGGTTAGAGAAACTTTTCTTCTGCATATTTATCAAGTGCTTTGAAAATTAAATATCTTATTTTTTCTGTATTTCTCCTTAATATTATCATTTTTCTCTTTTTATAGAAAAAAACGGGAAAAGTCTCAAAATACTATTTTCCTTTAGGCAAAAATATCAAAATTGCATATCAGTTGATTCCATATACTAGAAGTTTTACATTGTCTATACATATATTTATCTGTTCATAAAAAGAAACATTTTCAAAAAGCATGATCATTTAAAAGTATTTGTCACAAAATATTTAACACTTTTTAAATAACTTTAAATTTTGAAATACACTGCACACATCTAAATTTATGACTAAATACACTTGTAAAATAGTAGGCTGCATTTCTGTAAGACACAAGTATCCACAAATAAAGTAAATACTAAAATTACATTTTAAGGGCCAGGGCTTTAGCTCAGTGGTTCCAGTGCCTGCCTCAGAAGCACAAGGTCCTGAGTTCGATCCCCAGTACCAAAAAAAATTATATTTTAATCTATGCTTAATAAATATTTAATTTGTTTCTAAATTTGCATTTAAAACTAAAACATTCATGCTTTGCTTGAAGCTTCCTCCTCTCCCAGCATTCCTGTCTTCAGCCTAGAAAGGAAGCTTCTGCCAAAGCTTCTCCCTTAAAAGTACCGAGTGAGGTTCTACCCTCTCTTTAATTGCTCCTCTCAGTGGCGAGAGTCTGATTCTGGATGAACTACAATCTAGTGCCATGTGAACACATTCACGATGAGGCCGTAATTCATATGTCTCACTGTTAGGTGGGCTTGAGCCACCAGTGATACATGCATGGCTCTCCCATTGGGCAGCTTTTTATTAATTTTATTATTTAAAAAACCAATATAAGTGATTAGATGTGTTTGTACCACCAGTGGTACAGGCCACCGGATGGGACAGTTATGCATGTACCACTGGTGGCTCAAGCCGACTCCATGTTAATGTGAGTCAGAAGAAGGAGATACACTAAACTCATTTTTTCATCTGTGATCAAATGCAGAAGACACTGTTTCCCTTTCATCTTATCCTGCACTTTTTATTTCACTGTGAGCACTCATAGGTAGGAAACTATTCTCTCTTTTCTAGTCTGACAACTGGATTATAATGATGGGCCTAATTGTATGAATTTGGAAATTATTCCA
This sequence comes from Heterocephalus glaber, assembly GCF_000247695.1. Next base: position 5,928,595 of record NW_004624758.1, read on the forward strand.
CTCATCCAGCTCTTTCACAGGGCGAATTCAAGATCTAAACTCAGAGTAAGAACAGGAATATTTTAACTTTGGCAAAGAATCCAAGCAGTGTTCTGCTGGCTAGCTGTTGGCAAAGAAGGCAGATTTGGTGGAGTTTTGGTTACCTGTCCATCCAGGGATAAACATAATGATCTAGATCCCATTTAATGATGAACTTTCTGCATGTTTTTAGTATCAACCCAATTTCTAGATGTCTAAAAAAATAAATTAATGTTCTAAAATCCATTCCCATTTGTGCTAGTTCACTTTCAGATTATGTAACAATGGCAAAATAGCTCCATATCAGTTCTCATGTGTAGATATGGCAACATGAGAATTTTTGTATTAGTACTTAAAATAATCTTTATGAAGATAATGAAGTACAAAAAATTCATTGCCTGGGTTTTAGTCTGTTATTTTTTGTTAATATGAATAAACTATTCATATTAATCTGATTTAAGCACTTTAACATGGGATATTCACAAATAGTATGCGTTAAAATTTTTTCTTTTTCCAGATACCTAACAATATATTGCTAGACTAATCTTTAAAGTCACTTCTCCTATCTTGTCAGCAATGAAGTGTTTAAAGTAGGCCTGTAGACCATGCAGCTGGCTAGGAAAGAAAATTTCGTTTCTCACTTGGAACCAAACTATTATTTGTATACTATTTGGACATACTAAGAAAATAATTGTTAGCAGCTGTGCATTTTTCTTGAACAATAAACTCGTATTTCTGGCTAGGAAAGACTGACAATTCATTTCACCCCACTCCCAAATGGTTTAAGCTACTAAATCATATTACAAAACGCTGGAAAACACGATCAAAATAGTAAGACAAAAAGAGCAAAGTGGCTTATTAAGAAAATATATTAAAACACAATGTGATTTATCAGAACATTTCCAATCTTCAAACTGTTTGGACAAAGTTTTATCAGAAACAAAGTTGGATAGAACAAAAGAGAGTGAAAGAAAAACGTGTACCACTTAAGAAAACTCTGAAAATGTCAACAGGAAGAGAAATCTGAATGAAACTTTTAGCAGTTTTTCCAAAGAATTGTCCCCTATTTAAATGCAACTGGGGCCAGGGATTTAGCTCAGTGGTGCCACTGCCTGCCTTGCAAGTGCCAAGGTCCTGTGTTCGATCCTCAGTAACCCCCCCCCAAAATGAAACTGAATTCAGTTATTTTTGATTACATGTGTCTGAATTTTATAATTTTCCTGTCTTCCTCACTTTCAGGCTGTCAATTGTTAATTCCTGCTGTTGTTTGTCTGTCTCTAATAGCTACCCTACTTTAGAAGGCAACTATGACAACTGGGAAATAGAAAAATAAAAAATAAAAATTTAGCAATACTGAATTCAAATTAATAGTCAATAGGTTCTGAGAAACTTTCCTGTTCATGAACTCTATGGCTCTGATTCTGACAATTCAAGACACTTTCTGGTTTTTGCATGTTTCTTGGCTGTGCTCTAGATATTTAAGGTTATCACATAAATGCCCTCTGGATGGCTGACATGTTATATTTTTAAAATAGTTTAAATTAATATATAATTCCTTTACATAATAAGTCCTACCAAGTACAAAGGTAAACTATAACTCATCTCCAAATTTAAGAATTAGCACACTGATTCATATTGTTAAATGAAGAAACTGATTTTTTAAGATCCATTTTTAAATGCAAAGATTTAGGCTGAAAATAGTATCTTCTAAATGATTTTTTTTCTACTTCAAATTCACAAAAGAGTTAAATGAAAACATTTATAGTCCACAAATGGAATATAAAGCCACTTTTTAAACATTAATGGTGTTCATTACATGGTCCACAATGATGAAGGAAAATCAAACTTCAGTCACATACTGAAAACCACACACTAATATTTTTCTAATTATAAAGGTAGCTTTTCTACTCTTTCCACATCACATCTTAATAGTGTTTACATGGTTTTAATTTGATAAATTGGTAATGATTTAAAAACAACTCTATATAAAACGAATTAGAATTCAGAATTTGCAATCTCTTATACACCAAAATCCAAGTTAAAACATTAGCAAACTTCTTATTCATTCTTATTTTTATACCAATCATACCCCTTTTAAACAAGGACCTATACTTTTATACTTTAATAAAACATTCAAACAATTACTTAAGCTAAACAGCAGGACATTTATATCTAATAATAAGTATCACAAAGCTATAGTGCTTACATGCATCAAGTGATGATGTTTTCCCAATTAGCTCATAGAAAGAAATATAGATACCTTTTAAACAATACTAGTAGCAAAACCAATCTTTCCTCTATCATGGCAAATTCATAACAAAGTTATGCCTCAGTTCAAATACACAAATAATACAAATTACCAACAGGAATATAACTGAAAAAGAAAATAACTTGACTCAGATGAACTGAATATTAAAGTAAAATTAAACTAATTAATTTATTGATACCCCAAAGATACATACTTCAAAATATCTTCTTTGAAATAAATGAATACAGCTAGCATTTTACCTATCAAGAAACACTAAGCCTATTTCAGTATTAGAAATGACTGTACAAATTCAAAACTAAAGGGATAAACATCTTTTTTCAATACACAGTGTAGGATTTTTCATTGGTTTTTGTACCTTTGAAAATTCTTCAGGTTCCTTTATATCTAATGACCTTGTTGCAAACTCTAGTAGTTCTTCAGAGTTCTCCAGGGCATTATTACATTGGCTAAGCTGATTCTAGGGAAAAAAAAAAACTAAATCATTAAAATGAAGTTTTCTATTTTCACAGAATCTTAAATATAGTTATAATGAACTAACAAGTGATTTTAATACCAATAATTAAAAATGTATGTCACAGAGTTGCTGAAGCAAGATAATCATGACCAGTCATTTATTCAATAAATTTTAATTATTTTAATACTTTGTACTCAGCCTCTTTCCATAATTTATGCACAACAGTGTAACTACATACAAAGATATACATTAGAGCAAAGAAAAAATAAAGCAATTATAAATAACTGGGCAAATTTCCATAAAGATTCTTCATCAGGGTGGTCAGAAAATGATCTACAATTCAAGTTAAAATATCAAAATAATCTATCTGCAGACAATATCCTTTGCAATGAATACTAAATTTCTTGATGATATTTAACTAAGCTAAAGTTTGTGACTCAAGTTATAGGTATGTTCAGTGAATATAATCTATTTATTATACTACTTATGTAATGCCTACTATTATACATCTGAATTTACAGTTTCTAAGACTGGACAGCATATGAACTGCAAACGTAAGTACCTAGAATTTGAAAGCAATGAAGAGGAACAAAAGATTGGAACTGTTACAGTGATATACTCTATCTTCATTGCTCAATACTAATTCCACCTAATACAATCTTTCTTATTTAGTTTTTCTCCTCCTTTCTCTACTTTCTCAGTGAAAACATTGTTAGCAATATCTTCAAAGAAATCCATTTCTAAGCTTTTAGATGTACACAAGATTGTTTGGAATATTTAATATCCATTTCATATTCACATTCATTCTATATTCAAATCTACTTACTTCCCCTTTAAACTAAGTATTAAAAATAAATTATAGGGCCAGGGATTTAGCTCAGTGGTTCTGCTGCCTGCCTCGCAGCAAAAGGACCTGAGTTCGATCCCTGGTACAAAAAAAAAAAAAATTTTAGCTATTTTTTTGGGGGGGTACTGGGCTAAATCCCCAGCCCGAAATTATAGCTATTTTACTGGTCTCTGATATGCTACAACATTACTTTAGAATAGAAGAGTTAATTCATACTTTGATTTAAAATAGGTTTTAAAGTGTTATTTTAAGAAGCTAACCATAATTTCATAAAAAATAATGTTCCTTCTTGAGAGTAAATCTCTTAGGTTCCAAACAAGAATTAACAACTCACCATTTGAAATATCCCATTTGTAGATTTATGAAAAGTTCAAGCAAAATAACAAAGAACAAAATAGTCACTGTAAATGGTCTAATTGGATCTGACATGAAGGATGGATGGAGAACAAACTCACTTCAACGTGATTTGTGTTTTCCCTAAGCTAGACAGTTTGGATCATTTTGCTAAAAACTGTGACTCTTCTCACTGGGCTACAAATGCCCATTAGGTAACGAAAAGTAGAACAAAACCTGACCATTTTGTAAAGCTCTGGGTCAAATCCTTCTCAGCTCTGTGCAAAGACATGTTATTCATTTAGGGAGTGTCTGTCTAAAAATTGGCAAAAAAAAAAAAAAAAGGCTTATTAGCCCTAAATTTACCTGGTCTATCTCATCACCCTTCAAGATTGAGAATACCTTCATCCAGAATTCTCTAAAACCTAGGATCACCTTGAATTCCAGCTCAGCCTCACAAAACTGAAGGTGTCCAAGCAAGAACACCATCTCTTAGGAGAGAAAATGCCCTTCAAGACCTAGGATTAGTATTTCAAGCCCTAAAGGAACACCTCCAACTCAGATTGATGTACCCTGCAAAACTATCTTTCAAAATTGATGGAGAAATAAAATACATTCATGACAAAGAGCAACTGAGGAACTTAACGAATACCAAACCAGCACTCCAAAAAATTTTAAACAATATCCTAGGCAAAGACAACCACAATCACAACCCCAGGAAGCCCTTCAGAATGAATCCATCAGGCACAAGAAGAAATTAAATGCAAAGGGAGAGAATCCAACAAAAAGAAAACATCATTACAAGGAAAAGTCAATACATATCAATTATAACCATCAGAAGAAACAGACTGGCAGAATGAGTCAAGAAGCAAGATCCTACAATATGCTGCATAAAAGAAATACACTTAATTCAAAAAGAAGCTCACAGACTGAAAGTTAAAGGGTGAAAAACAATACTCCATGTGACAGGAACCTGAAAAAAAGCAGGACTAGCTATCCTCTTTGCAGATCAAGTGGATTTCAAACCCACACTGATTAAGAGAGACAAAGAAGGACACTACATCCTTGTAAAGGGAAAACTCCAACAGGAAGAGATGACAATCATAAATATCTATGCACCAAATGCCAGTGCACCCAACTATATAAAAGAAATACTAATGGACATGAAAAGTCATATACACACTAATACAATAGTAGTGGCTGGCCTCAATACCCCACTGTCACAAATAGATAGATCAACTAGACAAAAAACAAGTAATGAAATACTAGAACTCAATCAAACTCAACAAATGAACTTAACAGATGTTTACAGAGTCTTCCACCCCACAAAATCAGAATACACATTCTTCTCAGCTGCACATGGGTAGTTTTCCAAAACAGACCACATACTCACTCATAGAACATGTGTAAGAAACTGCAAAGGAATTGAAGTTATCCCCTGTATATTATCTATCAGACCACAAAGAGATGAAATTGGAGATCAATAGCAAAAGAAACGGGAAAAATTTCATAAACATGTGGAAATTGAACAACACACTTCTGAATAACCAATGGGTCACAGAGGAAATTAAAGAAGAAATCAGATAGTTCCTTCAATTAAATGACAATGACAATACAACATATCGGAATCTGTGGGACACAATGAAAGCAGTCTTACAAGGGAAATTCATGGCAGTGAATACTCGTATTAGGAAAACAGAGCGAGCCCAATTAAACAACCTGATGCCGAACCTCAAGCTTCTAGAAAAAGAAGAGCAAACCCCAAGCTCAGACAAGGGAGGAAATTATAAAGATCAGAGGAGAAATCAATGCAGTGGAAACTAAGAGAATGATACAAAAAATCAATGAAGCCAAGAGTTGGTTCTTTGAAAGAATCAACAAAATTGACAAACCCTTAGCCAACCTTA
>NW_004624758.1:5937062-6082932 GCF_000247695.1 Heterocephalus glaber
TTGAAGGGAGGGCAGGGGAAGGGGGAAAAATAAGAACCAAGAGAGATTATGTAAAGGTACAAATTTCCAATGATGAATGTCATTATATTGTATACCCAAAATATACCAATAAAATAATTTTTTTTAAAATGCTATGGATTTACTTTGAGGTCAAGGAAAAGCAAAATGGGAGGTTATATGGAGAAATACAATTTAAAGAGCACTTATACACCAGTTATTTGAAGAAATAAAGAGTAACTCTGCGAACTCAAAGGAAGAAGGCAGATTTCCAACCATAAAGGAAATGGTTCACTGAGGAAGGAGTCAACAGTATAGCACTTGCCTAGCATGCATGAAGAACTCGATTCAATTCCCAGTACCACTACCACCACCACCAAAAATAAAATATAAAAAAATAAAAAGGAGGAAATGGCATCCATTGCAAAGATATCATCTCTTTTTATAGTTTTTTAAGAACTATCCCAAGAATATTGTATGGTAAAATTTCCATTTTCGATTACTGTACCTTTTCCTTAGAATCATAACACAAAAATATGCTCAAGAATGAACAGTTCTGTTCACAAAAGCTGTCTCAGTAACTTAGAATCTTACTTTTTAGGTGGTTACCTACTATCCCCTTAGTATCCCTTCATATCCTCTAAATACTATAAAAATTGCCAAAATTTTTGTAGCATCAAGGAAATAAATATTAAAAATTATAGAGGATAATAAAGTATAAGATTTTTAAAAAATGAAATCACAGGAGAAAATGTAGACCTGAAATAATATGAAAAGATAGTGCTAATATCCTTCTTGTCATCACTTCCAAATAGTATTTAAATTGTTTCTTCCAGTAAGTCCCCCCAGAGATAATTAAAAGCTAATGAACTTTATAGAATCCTTCATTAAAGTATCAAGAGTACAGCCATGCCATTTAAAAAGAGCTCAGGGGCCAGGGATTTAGCTCAGTGGTTCCACTGCCTGCCTCGCAAGCGCAAGGTCCCAAGTTCGATCCCTGGTACCAAAAAAATAAAATAAAATAAAAAAATAAAAAGAGCTCAAATACAGTTTTAATGGAAGATTTCCATGAATCAAATCAGTTGCAAAAAAAATTACATTCATTATGGAAATTAAGATTCTCAAAGTTTAGAGAGGACACAGTTTACCTGATACCGTAGGAAAAAAGCAATTTAGATAAACATGCTTGACTCTAGTATGCACTGCTGGGAGTTTAGTCAATCTAAAAATATAAATTTGATAGTTATTTATAAAAGCAATAGTCGCAGCCTGTCCTAAGAAAAGTACCGTAGATTTTATATATGCACACTTTTATCCAGCTCCATATAAGGCTGTCAGAAAATAAGTTCTTGGACAAAAGAACTAATTAAATAAATAAAAATAAAAGAAATTTTGATATGAAAAGAAACATCACACTTCTGGAAGTCTAAAGACATATTTTAAACCCAAATTGCACACTGGGCAGAGATTATCCAATTTTGAAAAGTCTCAATCATCATGAATTAACAAAGAATAACACTTCCTAAAAATCAAAGTCTATGTGCCATGATATGAACACTACTTGAAGTCTTCTCCAAATCAACACTAACTTTGCTTCAAGATGGTAAGACTCTTACTGACTTCTGTTCTTTGATTATCTCAATGAATGAACTGCCTTCCCTCTCTATCCTATATTAAGTAAATTATCCCTCCATCCAAGCTTTCTAACAACCAGTAAATAACTGCTTAACTCAATTTCCTTCATGACCCCTCTATATCATGCATAGAATATAGGGCTTATATGAACATTGTGGGTGTGTTTGTGTGTCTACATGCATGTGTATATGTGTGCACATGAACATGCATGACAAAGACAGGGTTGGGTCTCCTTATATAGTCCAGAATGGCCTTGAACTCACTATGTAGACTCGAAGATCCTCTTGCCTCAACCTTCTAAGTGCTAAGATTACAGATATGGACCGCCATGTCTGGCTAATGTTATTCTTAAATTAGATATTTATCTTATGTACAATTTTGCTTACCCTTGTAAATTCTAATGTCTTTGATAAAAGGACTTGATCTTCCTTTCTTTTGCAGTTCTTTCAAATTATTTCCATTTAAGAATGTGAAATCCATGAGGATAAGAGCTCTTTTGCTCACTAACATATACACAAAATAGAGTACAAAAGTTGTCTACTAAATTCCTTACATGTTACTGATTAAATGCATGAAAATGATATATTAGCAATCAAATATTATCACTGACTTACAATATAAATTTGCTAATAAGTGACAATCTAGACTAGGTTCTTAAATATTAATTTTATTTCTTTTTTTTTTTGAGACAGGATCTCAGTATGTAGCTCAGGTTGGCCTTGAACTCACTATGTAGGCTGCCCTTAAACTCATGGTGATCCTCCTGGCTCAACCTCCTGAGTACTCAGATTACAGGTGTGTGCCACCACACTCAGATAAATATCAATTTTAAACATTAAAATGGAAAACATTTTCAAGGTTTTTCAAATTCCTTTACAATCCTAAACTATCTATAGAGTAAGCACATCAACACACAATGAAGATGATAAACTTTTAAAATCAATGTAGGACAATTATAAGTACAATTTTTTGTTTGTTTTTTGTTTTTTGAGGCAGGGTCTCCCTTTGTAGTTCAGGCTGCCCATGAACTCACTATGTAGGTCAGGCTGGCCTTGAACTCGCGGTGATCCTCCTGCCTCAGCCTCCCAAATGCTAGGATTACAGGTATGCACATGCGGCTCTGTAAGTACAATTTTTAATAATGCTTTTAAAAGAAATTATTGTAAGAGTTGTAAGAGTTATTCAATGCATTTAAATTCTGAATAAAGGGAGATGTGATAAAAGAACCTAAGAAGAGCTAGTCAGTCAACTGCTGTCAATTAAAAGGTAGCAACATGCTAAGAATGTGTCTGAGTGGCATAAGTGACTGCCCAACATTTATATGGCCTGGGGTTGTATCCCCAGCAGAGAAAAAAAAAAGAAGACGAAAAAAAGCTAGCAGTATAGTAAGATACATGAAGAATATAAAACAAGTAGGAAGTATTTTTCTAAACTAAATGCCAAAGTTCCTGCTGTCAAGGTAGACATCGACAATAGTTAATTTTATCTAGCAAATTCTACATTTAAAAAAAAAGTCTATTAAATGCACCAAGCTCCTCTAAAAATGCCAGAAAAATATATTATGAATACATATTTACGCAGAAAAAAGATCCCAATAAGCAGAAGACATCAACCGGGCATTCAGAGTTTAGAAGTAAAAAGGAACATATTAGCATCAGCACTGGAAAATCACTCACCCCAATAAAGCTTATAGTGACAGTAGAACTGGATAATGCACATTCAATATGCATGAGGGTTTTGCCACTTGATGGAAAAAGAAAAAGACAGGAGCAAAGGTATGACTCATGGTCACTTATTTAGTACATTGTATGAGCTATAGTGACAGAAGTGTTGGCTAGTAGTAGACAAGGACAAACAGGGCTGATCTGTGGAGAAAAAGTACAGAAAGGGGAAAGGAAATGTTCAAGATTAAGCAAATGGCTGCTTAAAGGCCATGTGAAACTGGTGCTGTAAAGAAGGCTCTGGGCCTGAGACAAAAGAACAAAAACCCACAGGATGAGTCATAGGTTAGCTCTTCAGAAGATGCTGAACTTTCCTTTCTTCTTTTTTTTTTGAATGAATGAATCTTTTATTAAAATTTATGGAAACTTAATGATTAAACTAATTTTCTTTGAAAGACTTAATACAACTCTCACCCCCAAACATAAACAAAATATAAACAACAAACTTAAACCTGGGAAGAATAGATATTCCTGAGAGGGTATCCTTAGAAATAAAGTGTGTATAAGAGAAAACAGGAACATTCATATCGTTCCATATCTTCAAGATTCTCAAAGATACCTATGATCAAAACCAACATTCAAAAATCAGTCATATTTTATATACCAATAATGAACACTCTAGAAGGAAATTAAGAAAACAATCCCATTTATAACAGCAGAAAAAAGAACACTTTGGAAAAACTATAAACAATGAGGTGGAAGACCTACACAGAGAAAACTACAAAACATCACTGAAAGAAATTTAAGATAATACAAATAAATGGAAAGACATCCTGTGTTCATGAACTGGAAGAGATAATATGGTTAAAATGTCCACATGACCCAAAGCAATATACTAATTCAGTACATTTGATAGTGCCTATCAAAATCCCAACAACATTTTGGGAAAAATAAAAACCTTCTAAAATTGATATGGAATCTCAAGGGATCCCAAATTGCCAAAAGAATCTTGAAAAGGAACAAAGCTGGAGGCCTCAACACTGATTAAACAAGGCTGCAGTAATCAAGTGTGGTATTGGCACAAAGACAAATAAGAGAAAAGACAAAAGAGAAATAGATTAGAACACAGAGAGCCCATATGTAAACCCTCACATATATGAAAAAATGATCACTGACAAGGGTATCAAGATCATACAATGGGAAAGGACAAATGGCGTTTGGAAAACTGAATACTCACGTGCAAAAGAATAAAGTAAGACCCTTACTTTATATTTCATACAAAATTAATTTAAAATGTCCTAAGGATAAAATCATAAAAATCTCAGAAGAAAACAATTGGGAAAAGTTTCATAACATGGCATTTTGCCATGATTTACTGGATATAACTTAGGCAACAGAAGCAAAAATAGACAAAAAGGACTACGTCAAACTTAAAAATTTCTTCATTATAAAGGAAACAACCAAGAGAATGAAAAGTCAACCCCCTCAATGGGATAAATATCCACACCAGAGAGATGGGGATGTAGCTCGGTGAAAGAATACTTGCTTAGCATGCCAGAGGCCTTAGATTCAATCCCAGCACCCTCCAAAAAAAAACCCTTTGAAAATCAAGTTTGGAATAGGAATTCCTACAACTCAACAACAAAAAACCCCACAAATAATATGATTAAAAGATAGGCAAACAACCTGAACAGATACTTCTCAAAAAAAAAAACAAAAAACAGAGATGGTCAACAAGCATGCAAAAAAAGATGCTCAGCATCTCTAATCATTAAAGAAATGCAAATCAAACAAAACAGTAACAAATGCCAGCTCACTCATTATGATGTCTATTATCCAAAGGAGAATTGGTGAGAATGCAGGGAAACTAGGACCTTTGGGCACTGCTGGTGGCAATGTAAAATGGTGTAGTCACTAGGGAAGACAGTATGGACATTCCTTGGAAAATTAAAAAAAAAACTACCATATGATTCGCAATCTGACTTATGCATATATAGCCAAAGTAATTAATATATAGTGTCTTAAAAGATATACTTGCATATCTGTGTTCACCACAGCGTTCACAAAAGCCAGAAGGTTAAAGGAGGACAAAGGTCCCGACAGATAAATGGATAAAGAAAATGTGGCATAAACATAAATGAACTCAGCTATTAAAAATAGGAAATCCTGGCACATGCTAGAACATAGACGAACCTTGGAAACATTGTGCTGAATAAAACAAGGCAGCCATAAAAGGACCAATCTATATGATTCTACTCACATGAAATATATATAGTAATAAAAATAATGGAAACAGAAAACAGTATAATTTCCAGAAGCTGGTAGGAGAAAGAAATGAGTTAGTGTTCAATAGAACTTCAGCTTTGTAATAAGATGAAAGTTACTGAGCTATGTTATACAACAATGTGAATTCAATAAATTGTATACTTAAAAATGGTTGAGACACAAGGACCCAAGTTCGATCCCGAGTACCCAAAAAAAAAAAAAATGGTTGAGAGTAAATTTTATATTTTTAACGATAAAATTTTAAAGATATTAATGACCAAAACAAAGCTAAAAGTCATTCTTCTAGAAATAAAGTTATAGTTACTCAGAAACGAATTTTTGCTTTCAATAAATTATGAATTTTAATATAATATGCATATTTAAAATTCTATGATCTCACCTGTAACTCTTGTGACTTATGAGCTTGTTCCTGCTTGATACTGTTAATCATACTTTCTTTTACTTCATCCAAAATAGAATACAAGCTATCAAATTCTTCATCTAAATCTGAAAGTATGTTAGAAGAATTTTCCTGTTTTAAAAAACAAAACAATGATTTTCTGAAGAGCTATCAACATTTAAAAACTAAAAGTTATACTCTAAGGGAAAAGTAGGTTTCTATCATAAACTACCTTAGTCAAATGTAAAAATAACAAAACTCTAATATTTGACTTAAGGCTTTACAAAGAGAGAAATATAAGAGGCTGGTTGCTAATGCTGATGGTAGTACTAATTTAACTATGCTGTGAGTAAAGCTACTGCGTTCTATGCAGTGGCCTATATCCTCTTTTATCTTTTATAAAATTGTTCCAGGGGACAAAGCAAAAAGGGAACTGAAAAACAGCAGGGGAACAATGCCAGAGGTGGTAGGGGTGCAGACACAGACCCCAAGACTACCCATCAATGACCGTAAGTGTGCTCCACAAATTCCGAATGGATCCCAAAGCCAGTCAAAATGTCACACCACCATAACCACCACCTCCCATTCCTTGTTAACTTCACACCCAAATACATCTCCTTAAACCTTATTTAATTTCCATATAAACACAATATAAACACAGTGGTACTCACTGTTAGTCGGTTCTACAATGTGTGAGGGGTGCCAAACAAATTGTTTTAGCTTGAAAGGGTAGCAAGTCATAAATCAATGAACACCAACAAGTTCTAGTTTGCACTTCGAGTACCAAACAAATGCTGAGTACTGGGACAAAATTTTTACACCTAAATTGATCAAGTATCAAAATTGATGAAACAAAGTGCCTTGGTATAACTATAGCAAGTTTATAATTCTGCCTAACATAATAAAACTACCCTATGTACAATCAGAAATGCAACAACCCATTCCTCAAAGTCTCAAAAGTTCCAGCCTTTTTTAAAAGTTCCAGTCTAAGTCTTTTCTGAGACTTGAGGCAAACTCTTAGCTACGAAACTGTAAAAATCAAAAATAAGTTACATAATACCAAAGTGCAATAGCACAGAGTAAAATTCCCACTTAAAAGGAGGAAATCGAGAGAAAAGAATCAAACCAAAGAAAGACCAAAACTCAGCAGGACAAAATTAAGTCCAGTAGCTCTATATCTGGTATCCATGGCACATGATGATAAAATGTGAGTTCCAAAGGGCTTCACTGCCGCTACCATACGGTCTTGCTGGTTGCAGGCCATATGGCCTTTCTTTGAGCTGGCTCCACTCACAACCTGCAACTTTCTGAAGTAGATACTCTACATTTCTGTTATCTCCAACTTTCTGAGGTTTCCACTGCACCTTCGGGTTCATTCCAAAATCTTTGTGCACGGCTCTCTCAGGGGCTTCCTGGTAGCCTCCTAGCCCTTCCTTTGAAATTGAGTAGAAGCCTCCCTGACTCCATAACTCTTGCATTCCGCATGCTGGTAAAACTAGGATTACACAGCAATATCAAGGTCTCTGTCAGTGGGAGTAATAGCCAGGCCACCTTGGACCATGCTACAGTGGCCTCCAAGTGCCTGGATTGGATGCCTGACCACAGTGAAGTGAATCCTGAGCAACCAATTCCCTAGATGGTCCTTCTCAAACAGAGTGGCCACATATTCTCTTCTCAACTGAAAGGTTTGTACTTTTGCATCTTTGAGCCTGTGATGGGTGGGGTCTTGCCAACTCCCAAGGCGCCCTCAAGACATTTTTCTCCTTGTCCTTGTACAAAGTATTTGGTTTCTTTTTTCCTGGTACTAATCTCTTCAGTAGCCCTAAACTTCTGGCCCAAACTTTATACATGGCTCCTATTCAGCCAAAATTTAAGTCTTTCAGATTTTTCTGCTCTGCTTTTGCCCAATTTTCACTATAAACCATATAAACCATATAAACCACTATAAACCAAGCTAAAATCAGCCAGCAGTACCCATGCCATAGCCATAGTTGAGCCATAGTTGGGCTCTCTTGAAGTTTCCTCCAACAGATTAGTCCACTGACCTTAACCTCAGTTTCTTGTAAAGACTCAAAATATGGGCAAAATGTAGAAAACACTTCTGTCACAGCATAACACATATGATCTCTTGTCCAACGGTCAAAAGAGTTACTGTTCCCAACTGAAACCTCCTGAAGCTAGCCTTTACTGTCCACATTCCTATCAGCATTTTAGCCTTCCAAACTCCAATCAGAATCACCCATCAAGTTCTGTTTACAATATTCTGGGGTTTCTTTAGCCTGCATCTCCAAACTTTTCCAAACTCTTTTTGTAGGCCAGTTACAAAGGCTTTTAAACCACAAATCAGATACAGTCACAGCAATGACCCTATTCTGTATTAGCTTTCCCACTGCTGGGACATAATACCTGACACCCATCCAACTTAAAAGGAGAGGTTTAACACATTCCCACCAGCTTGTGCCACCAGTGGTACATGCACGACTGTCCCATCAGGCAGTCGTGTATGTTCTACCATTGCCTAAGAGCTGCCCACCAGCAAGACATATAAATTACAGCCCCATCATAAATGTGCTAATGTGGCTCATGGTCTCAGGGGATTCAGTTCATAGTCAGCTGGCTCAAAGGCAGTAATATCATTGTGGGAGGACATGGAACCATGCTCCACCAAACCCCATGTGAATCCCAAAGCAAATGAAGTTGACCCTCACCTTATCACAGCAGTTTTACTTTATTTGCCATTTTAAAATCCTGCTCTTACCTCTATTAGTTTAACTGAATTTCAGATTTGACTTAATCATTCATTGTGACATATTTACACACTTTTAATTATAAAAATTCATACCTGAACTCCTTTTAATGTATGATTTAGTATATCAACAAAGTTCTGAATTTCATCATTTTTATTTGCCAGAGTTGAAATAATCCTTTGCAGAGCTTCCTAGGATTAAAAAAATTTTTTAATATTATCTTTTATTAAAAGAGAACAGTAAATTTTGTAACAACCATTCTATAAACTTTTTGTAAGACTATATTAGATAATAAAAAAGAGCAATGTAAAGCTTCTTGTTGTTTAAAATTTCCAAAGGCCTATACAATAAATGGCGTTTATATTTGTACTGTTTTAAATTCTTATTCCTAGTATACAACTTTATTCAGATTAAAAATGATCAATATTATTTCATATCAATAGTATTATTTTAGGTCATAAGGCCATAGCAACAAAATACAGCCAAATCCTAAAACACTGCAAAAGCAAAAATTGTCTCATATAACATCAGAACATAAAGAATAAAAGTGAGGAGAAGTCGAAATTCAAGATTTACTTAGAAAAAATTTTTTAAAACCACATTTTATAAACGTGAAACTAGGTAATAAATTTACACAGTAACATTCATTGTAATACTTACAGATGCTATAGAAACAGTAAAAAAGGTAAGCAATTAAATAGTAAATACCCTAAATTTTAATAATGCTTCTAATTTAAATAAAATGTGATTATTTAATTTTCTCATATTCAAGTTCAGCACTAGTTAATAAAATACTCTACTATGACAGAAATGTTCTGTATCTCTACTATCCAATATGGTAACCACTAAGCACATAAAGCCAATGAGGTCTTGAAATGTAGCTAGCACAACTGAGGAACTAAATTTTTTAAATTTTAATGAATTCACTTACATAGCCACATGTGACCAGTGCTGACATTGTGGACAGTACAAGTCTAGCTGCTCAATAACTTCACGGGCAGCCACAGCAGAAACCAAAAAAGGTACTTGTATTCTCTGTAAAATTCAAATGCAAGTACTTTTCCTTTATAATTTTCCCAGAATGGTAAGACTTGTTTCTCTAAGTTCCTATAAACTTATTTATAGGTGGCTGCAGAGACTGAATCCAAGACCTCAGATACTAGGCAAGTGCTCTACCACTGAGCTATATACCCAACCCAAACAAATATTTTAATAAAATCTATAAAATTTTACAAGCTAAAGGTTCTCATCAAAATATAAGCAGGCATTGATTAAAGGTTTCATATAAAGAGACCAAGAATCTAAAAAATAAATCTAAAAGGAATCATCTGAAAGGAATAAAATGTTTACAAATGTTTATAAAGCATGATATTAGTAAAAACTTAAAGATAATTACAACTCTCATTTAATTCTCACAACAATCCCTGGAGATAAGGTGGTATTATCATCCCTGGGTTCAGCCTAAGAGCTTTCTGTTCATTTATCTACTACAGTATTTCTTCCCATCCTTATATTTGTGGTATTTTAATATAACACAATGAAGTTATGCTCTGAAAAAAACAATGACACCAAGAGTTAGCTCTTTATCCTATCAATGCTCTTCCCAGAACTGATGCACCAAGATTTGAATACAGTAGAAAGACAACAGTAGAATGGCAAAATGGAGCCAGGATTTTGGGGAGAGCCAGCTGGGTACAGCTGGAGGGGCCACGGTGGTGGCATAGAGATGTAGAAAAGGTGATCACAGAATTTAAGGGAAAAGCAACTTCCAAATGGTCATTCAAGAGAGGCTCTCTATATATTAAAAATCAATACAGGGAACAGTAAGAATAGTTCTGCATAATCCTTAGAATGTTAATCATAAACTCCAATTAATAAAACTGGGTTCTTTCTGGTTAATGGGCTATATCTGCCTTCCCTTCTACAGTATTACTTATTATAGCAGGTTTAAATCTTCAACATCTCCCAAAAGCTTGTTCCTCAGAGTGGCACTTTTGGGAGGTGGTGGAAATGTGAAGCACTGGTACATAAAAAAGGCAGATGTCATTCAGAGGAAAAATACTCTCCCGAGCATAAAACAGCCTCTCACTTTTACTTATTTCTTATTTTGGATTTGAAGAATTTTGTAGCAAACACCCTGGATACAGCTGTGGCATATTGCCCCAGCTAGGTAAGCTGTGAACTTCAAAGATTTTTAATGAGAAGCCTGCTTTTTTAAGCTCCTGTAATTTATTGAGTAGATCAAAGATATCTAAAATACTCTAATTTTTATCAGGTCTTCAAGCTAAATCTTCTGTAAAAGTGATGATGAACCTTTTAGAGCTCTCAATGATAACCAACAGCCCACTATGGCACCCGTCCCATAGGTTCTATACCACTGCTCTATATCATTAAGTTGCCCACACACTGAAAATTAAGAATCTGGTCTAACTGTGATATTAGAAATCAGAATACAGCATTTACCAACTACAATGTTCTCATTCCCCTTAGAGCATCACTGTCCAATAGAAATATAGTATGAACCAATAACAGCCACATCAAAAAAAGTGGAAGAGAAACAGGTGAAATTTACTTTAATATTTTATTTAATCCAATATTATTATCATGTTACATGTAATCAATATTTAAGAACTAGCTAACCAGGTACAATGCTGCCTGTAATCAGCTGCAGGGAGGATCACTTGAATTCAGGAGTTAGAGGGAAGCCTGGGGAAACACCACAGTAAGATCCTGACTCAGGGGAAAGAAAAAAAAAAATAGACTTGCTTGCTTTTCTCTTTTTCTTCTCCCAGCTCTTCCACCCCTCCCCTCCTTTCTCTCCCCTTTAGATGTGAGTATTAAAGCTTTTCAAATCCAATGTGTATTTTTTACTTACAGCACATCTAAATTCTAATTAGCTACATTTCAAGTGCTCCAAAACCTCATGTGGCTAGAACTTGGACAATACAGCTTTAGAGTCCTATAACATCTGAATAGTCCAGGTATTTCTAAGAGTAAAAATGAGGATGTTATGCTTATATCCCAAAGCCTCTTGTGCTCATATGTGGAGCTTTGGCGAGGTGACTTGATCATGGGTATGTAAATAGAGGACCCCTGGTATATGATACTGGTGAGTTTATAGCTGGGCATGATATAGAAGAGGTGAAGCCTGGTGGGAAAAAAACTGGGTCACTAGTATTCTGGCCTCATGTGTATATATCCTTCCTACTCCTTTGATCCCACTCTGCTCCCTGCCTGCCATGCCATGAACTACTCCTCTGCCACGCCCTAGTGCAATAGCACCCTGCCTTGGAGCCAGCTGACTAGGGATGGAAATCTCAACAAACAATAAGCCAAAATAAACTTTTCCACCTTTAACTTGTGGATGTCAGGTATTTTGTCTCAGCAAGAAGAAAGTAAGACAAAGGAAGAAATCGTCTTTGAGTCATATTAATTTGTGATTATAAATAAGCAAGCTAAGAGCTTTCTGAACCACTTCCTTGGAAGACAGAATTTCTTTTTTCTTTTTTTTCTTTTTTTTTTTGATACCAGGGATCAAACTCAGGTCCTTGCGCTTGTGCAGCAGGAAGCGAAACCACTGAGCTAAATCCCCAGCACAAGACAGAATTTCTTTATGTCCTTAGGCTATACCAGATTCAGTTTTTTTGTTTTTCAGGAATGAACCTAGGGTCTAATGCCTACTAGCTAAGCACTCTACCGCTGAGCTACATTCCCAGGCTTTTCAAAAAATTTTATTTTGAGACAGGGTCTCACTAAATTCCCCAAACTGGCCTTGAACTTGTCTTGGTATTACAGACGTATACCATCACACCTGGCTCAGAATCTTGAATTTTAAATACTATATATAAATATGTTAAAATGGTCAAACCAAGTTCCTTTACCAAACTTTCATTAACTTCTCGGTTTTTATGTACATACATAATACCATTAGAAATTGAAACATAGTATTATAAAATTATCAATTCTCAAAAAAATTGGTGCAGAGGTAGCATTCTTTAGGATTTTACTAAATGCCACAACAAAGGGGATAAATACAGTCTTCTCAACTATTACATTCATACTACTCACTAATGTTTTTGGTTAAAGCTTTCTGTGAATCACAAAGAGTACAACTGTCCATGCCAAGGTTGGTGACTGACAAAAACAAGATGGCATTTAAGAACAGCTGACATAAGAACTGTAAAATCTCAAACAGGATAACGTTGTTCACTTTGTATGGTACTGTCCCACACTTCAAAAAAAAATCTTTAGATTACAGTTAATCTTTTCTTTACCACTCCATTAATGCATTCAAAATTCTGCTATTCTGTTATTACCACAGAATGAATGAACCTTTTCACTTTGTACAGTATTAGTGGTCTAAGATGCATTAATAGCGTTTTTGGAAAGAAACCCTAAAACTTGTGTGTTAAAGCTATTGGGGTAATGGTATTCTGTATGAACTAAGGCCTTAAAAATGCTACACTTGCCTAGAAAACACATGGGAAGGAAAGATATTCAAAGACTTATGTAGAATTTCTGGAAAATATGGTCTTATTTTTTGCAGAGAGAATGGCTCAGGCTTTTAATTAGTTTAGTTCCAGCACAGCATGACATCTATCACACACACCGAGATAAAGGGCTCACATACGGAAAAAAGCAGCTCTGGGCCGGGGATTTAGCTCAGTGGTTCTGCCGCCTGCCTCACAAGTGTAAGGTCCTGAGTTCGATCCCTGGTACCAAAATAAAAAAAAAAGAAAGAAAAAAGCAGCTTTAATTTACTGTCAAAACTAGAACACTAAAGGCCTAGGTCATTTTTATTGTACGCACTATAATCTCTAGGTGCAAAGAACTCCTCAGACTTAGCTATAAAACACTACTAGGATTCAGTATTGTGAGAATGTACAAAGCAGCATTGAAGATCCCATGTATTTTCAAAGCTACCAAATGCAGCTGGGCATGTTGGTGCACTCCTGTAATTGCAGCACTCAGGAGGCTGAGGCAGAAGGACAGCTACAAGGCCAGCCTGGGCTACACAGTGTGTTCAAGGCCAGCCTGATGTCCACAGTGAGACTCTGTCTGCGAGCAAATAGAAAATCTGCTATCAAATGCATTGTAAATTTCAAAAGAAGCAACCACCCAGATCAATAAGAGTCAGAAACCCAAAGAAAGCAACATGACCTCAGTAGATAATGCATATAAGGTGCTGTTTCTATCCTAAGCTTTCCCAAACTAAGAGAGAAAAAAGTATAGTATTATTTTTTAATTTAAATGTTGTATTAGTATATGTTTGCAATAGGTGACAATTACATTCATCTTGGAGAATTGGTACATATACATATCGAATCTTAATTATTTTACTTCCCATTCCCCTCCCTTTCCTCTCATCTCCCCCTGGAAAGTTCCCCGAGGACATATTGCTGAGACAAGGACTCCAGAAGCTCTGAATCCACTTGCCTTTTAATGTTATTGTTAAAACATAATACTATAACTATTCCCATCAAATTGATCAAAGTAACATGGGATGCACAAGGCATGAGACACTCTCTTCAAAGGAGTGTGACTTTAAAAAAAAAACTATGCTTAAAATCACTATTAATATGAAATTAAAGCACAATCAATAGACTCTGAACAAATGAAGAATAACACTTTTATACTCTTAAGTGCCAAACACTACCTTAAGCTCTTTACATATTAATTCAATTAATTTCTCAAGACTCCTATGAGGTATGATACTATTACTCTATCATCACAATTTTCCATTGAAGAAGCTGAAGCATGGAGAGGTTAAGTGGCCTGCCCAGAAACTCAGAACTAATAAGTCACAGAGCCAGGATCCAAACGAAAGCAGTTAACAGTACTAACTTTACTGTACCATCTGATATGTAAAGCTCAGAGGTTCACACAAAAAAGGTCAGAAAATCTAAAAACACTAACAAGACTAAGATTTTACTTGAGGATTAGAAAAAAATAGAACTTATCAAGACAGGAAAGGTTTGTTTTGGCTGACAGTTTTAGAGGTTTCAATCCATGGTTGGTTGGCCCCACTGTTTGGGGCCTGTGCAGCACATCATCATAACAGAAATACATGGCAGAAGCTGCACATTTCATGGCTGGAAAGCAAGACAGAAAGAGAAGGGGGAAGGGACAGGTGCCCTACCATACTCTTTAGTCGTATGACACCAGTAACCTATATACCTCCACTAAGCCTGACCTCCTAAAAGTTCCATCACCTCCCAACAATTACCACCTGGGCCTATGGAGGACATTCCACGTCCAAACTAGAACACCCTACTACAGGAAAATCATAAGTCTAAGAATAAGATGATGAGGTTCATCATTTGGAAATGGCATTGTTCTACTGGCTGTATCCATATACACTACAGAAAGAATACTGATCTTATTTGGGGCAAGAAGAAAGACCAAATTCCATGTTTTTGTCTAAATCACATTCTATGCCATCCACCAACTGTTTTCACTAGGTTTAACTAGTTTGTAAACAAATTAAAACAAAATAAAAACTATTTGATGGGGTTATTTCATATTGAGATTTTAAATTTTTATTACTTTAATCATACCATCATTTAAAAGCAAAGAATTCAGGCAAGAGGGTGGTAATGAAAAATCTAGAGCTATGAAAAAAGAACTAGTTCGAACCTTGGGCTATGAAAAAAGACCACTTCTAGCTGTGTGATTCAACAAGTCACTTAACTTCTTCAAACTTAATTTTCCTTATCTGCACAATAAGAATGAGAGCTGCTGCTGGCCACGGCGGCACAGGCCTGTAACCCCACCATCTGGCAGGATAAGGAAGAAGAATCTTGAATTCAAGGTCTGCCCACAATACAATGAGACTCTGACTCAAAAAAACAAAACAAAAAAGAAATAAAACAAAATAAGAAATAAGAGCAGTTGTAAGAATGTAAAGCTGTTCAAAACAATAATGGATATAGACCAATACTTGAATTTCATTTCTCTTCCTTTTCCTTGGAAATTTTTTTTTTAATTAAGAAGGAGTAATTTTGGAATGACTGGTTGTTTACCTAGACTGGGTAGGGGTCTCTGAACTGCCAGGGTCAATACCAAGGCAAAAGACAAGAAATAGCAGGGTGGATGAGGAAACAGGGATAAAAGGAAGCCAAGTGTAGATATGCTACTTGCTGCAGACTGCCATGCTTTAAAACTTCTGCCCTATTCAACTTTCCAATCTAGATTTGCCCAGTCTTACACAGTGAAGCCTCACCTGTCACTACCCTCTTGTAAGCAAGAAATAAAGAATGTGAAGAAAATAGTGAGGAACAACAAACAACTGACAATATATGCTCTTGGTGACTTTCCTTCTTCAGGATCTCTTTTCCTGTCTCACCATGCTTTATTATTATTTCTATAGTTAGGACCTTTCCCGGAAACTACAGTCCCTATGAATGTGGCTGGTCTGTACAAGAATTTAATTTAAAACTATCAAATTCCAAGCTCCAAGATTCTAGAAAGGTGCAAATGTCTCATTTGTTTCAATGTTTTCTTTGATGATGCACATTTCATCAGGTAAAGGAACCTTTGGGATTTTATCTTAAAACCACTTTAGGACATAATCAAAGGTTTGAGTATCAAATAAAGCCACCTATCCATAACACAACCTGTTCACAAAAGTGCCCCAGAAACTTGTTATAAACAAAATCCCTCTGTTTATTTCTAGGGATATAATATTGCAGTTTTCTGTACCCAACAGTATGCCTTACATACCCAAGGCATTGCATTTTCTTCCTCTCCTCAAACAGCATCTGTTGCTAACAAAACACTGAAGTCCAAGGCATTTTCACAGACAAAAAAGCAGCTGGTCCGGCTAATCCATTTGTTGACTGGCCCTATCAAGCTTCCGTAAGACTGTCCAGTTAACTTAACCTTTATTGTCAGAATGCATGAGTCAGAAGTTCCAATCCTCTTTCAATTAGGATTTAACAATCCTTCTTTGGCACCACCATATGGAATATTTTCTCACAGATGTTAAAATAGAAAGCATGGTCTAACGGGTAAAAATGTCTAGACTAGATTAGAAAAGGAGAAAGACTATAAAATCTCTAACAGCAGCTAACACTACTATGTATGCTAGGCACTATTAAGTGGTTTTTAAAAAATGAACACATCAGTCTGGCATACTTGTAATCCCAGCACTCTGGGAGGCTAAAGCAGGAGGACTGCAAATTTGAGCCCAGCCTCAGCAACTTAGCGAGAACTTGTCTCAAAGTAAAATATTTTAAAAAGCAGGGGATATAGGTCAGTGTGAGGTCCTGGGTTAAAATCCTACTGCCACCAAGAGGGGAGGGACACAGAGGCACACACAGAGAGAGACAGAGAGGAAGAGAGAGAAAGAAAAGAGAAGGAAAGCATCTTCATAGTAACCCTTTGAGATAAGTGGAAGTGTTGTCTCTAATGGGTGAAGAAATGAAGACAAAGAGCAAATTATTAAAGCTCATACAGCTCATAAACAATACAACTGCAGACCTGGCTCCAGAGTGAGCCTCTTAATAACTTAAAGCCCAAATCACAGTCCCTTACAAACAAGTATATATTCAAATCATCTTTCCCCTTTACCTCTTGTAGTATCTATATTCATCCCCTCCTATCATTTTACTGTAACATTCAGTAACAGAAAATAGTCTCTAAAACTCCTGTCAGGAGTGTAATGCTTTCTTATTTAAAGAGGAAATATTCAGTCTGGTTCACTACTATTTGACACAAGTAACTGATTTTGCAGTTCATTCATGAGAAAAAGAAGCTGAAATTCAGAACACCAAATGGTTTACAAGCATCAATACCAGATACTCTTTGTAAACTACAAAGCAATACAATTTATCTTTAGTAAGACTGGTATCATCAATGAAACTGAACCTATTTTCTAATATTGAAAAGTTGATTCTCAAGGTTAGCCCCAGTAAGACAGTAGTATCAACAAAAAAGAACAGCTAATTGTTTTGCTAACTCTGGGGAAACTGTACATGATACCCTATAGGTGCACAAATACATCATCTGAAATGAGAAAAAACAGGTTCAAATCTTAACCAGCAGGACATTGCAGGAGTCACGGCCTCTAACTCTTGATTCCTCAGTACACTAAGGAATACACATCCATTGATAAAATGATCCATACTAAAACATATTTTTAAATTTTATTTGCTATATATGGAGTATTTTAGTGCTAATTCTTCACAATCTTTAAAATACGATATTTCCGATTTTATCAGATTTTTATAGTAACACTATAAAATATTCTTACTTCCATGTAGGTTAATCACTGCTACCCAACTTGCTTCATATTACAGAGCTGGTAAACAGTAACCTGGAGCTCAATTCTCAGGACTCAAATCTTTGTTCTTTCATTTGACCTCTGCTTATGTCCATTCAAATATGTAACTTGTCTAATAAGTGGTGAGATGTTCTACAAATTATGAAGAGATAATGTTTTAAACTTATACATATTCAAATCACACAAAACGTAATTTTTTAAAAAGACTAATAAATAGTCTTGGAAATAATAATTGGATACATCAAATTGAGTTTCGAGGCAAATGTATATGATGAAATAATCCACACTTCTGTTAAATACTGTAACAGTCGATGCTTAACACATCAGATTATTCTCTCATGGGCCCCATGCTCCTGAAGGTGAGTCCAAGCAAAATGATAGTCGTTTTACTGTTTTTCCAGGGCTTTCTTAACGACAGAAAAAAATGGCCTCTGAGATATGCCCTTGCTTTTCCCTGCTGCATTATTAAAAACATTTGTTCTCTTTTCCTATACTGTTCTATATTTTCAAATACACTAATCTAACAAAGAGAACGCCTAATTTCTACACAGGCATTATAGCTCTCTCGTGACTGTAACACACTGGCTACGTTCTCTAAATAGTTTTATGCTTAATTGAAAAAACTCGTCCTGTATATCTTTTCCTCAACTTTTTCTGAAAGTATAAAACATTCCACAACAAGGACTAGGTAACTGTGACCAGCAACACCAGCTGGTCAAAGAGGGTGCGGCGGCTGCTCTGACAACTGTCACTCTTTCCTCTCGATTCAACAAACACTAAGACCTGCACAGGGGACAAGTCGCGGGGAGGGGATAGGGACGGGGTACAGAGGAGATTGGGTCCCCGATCTGAACCGCATGTATGGTGCCAAGAGAGGAGTTGTGGTCGGAGAAAGAGTGCTAGCTTAGGCGTCAGCTGGGAAACCTTGAGCAAGGCTGTGCCTCGGTTTCCACGTCCGAGGTGGAGGGATACGCCCTCCAGCACGCTGGCAGGCTGCTGGCATAAAAGGGGGCCTAGAGGGCTGCATAGTGACGATTTAAAAATAGGGCTGGCTCCCCATGCCTTCTCAGGAGCCAAGGCCCCACAAAAGTGCAGGGCAGAGGCCATGCCGGGTCGCCGGGCGCGGCTCCTGCACCCCCACGGCGGCCTCGCCCTCAGCGGAGCCCCGCGCCCCGCCCACCCATCTCGGGCCGGCGGCTTCGGGGGGCCCGCGCGCCCCTCCCTCGCTTACCTTCTGGGAGTCCATCGCGAGGGGCTAACCCGCCAGCCCGAACCCGCCACGGTAAGCGAGTGAGGAGACGAAGGAGACCGCCCACGCCTAGACCACTACCCACTGCCGCTGCCGCTGGGTCTACAGCGGCGCCTCCGGGCCCCGCCCGTCCGCGCCCAGCCAGCGCTCGCTACCTTCGCGCCACGGTTGCCAGGGTGAAAGAGCGGCGCGCAGAGGGGAGGGGCGGGGAGCGCGCCGCGCCTGCGCGCTGAGCCCCGGGCCGGCGTGATGTTGGTGCCCGGGATCTCAGCGTGGTTAGCCGGAAGTGCTATCCCTGGCCTCCAGCCTTCCCCATCCTCTTTCTTCGGCGATCGCGATCGCTGAAGGCCTCGGGTCTGTGGGGAGTGTTCCGGAAGGAAAGCTGTGATTCTGGAGGTAGATCAGCCCACTCTATGTGCTGCAAGCGCCTGAAGCACCTTCCCACCCTGGCCTTGGCTAGATGTCCCGCAAAAGAAAAAGGGATGGGATGAGGATGCAGCGGAAACGTAGGAAAAGGGCCTGCAGGAACAAGAGGCCGGATGTGGTGGAAACGTGGGTATGGATCTAACAAGTGCCTGGTAGACCTTTCCCAGAGACCCACTATTTCTCCTCGCAATCCAACACCACGCTCGATGTGATCTTAAGCAAGCCAGTCTCCCTAAACCTGCTTCTGTAATACAGGAGAAATAACGCAGACTTTGCAGAGGACAATGAGGATTAAATAAGGCATTTGAAGTGCCAGTGCAGTTAGAGCTGAGTAAACACTTGTCAGTGGCATGTTACAACCTGCTCAGGCCAGCGCGAGGGGACAATGCAAACTTCAGGAAGCCTAGGGAGGCAGCAGGCTTGGAAATGTTCCTCCCCAGGGAGACAAACCTCACCTGCCATTTGGATGACTCCAGAGGCCCAGAAAAGTTCAAATAGGCGATCACTTAGGATGAATGAATAAAAGGGAAATCGGTATTGAGTGCCTATTATGTACCAGTTCTACAAACAGAATTCATAAGGCCCTCCTGTCACAGAATTTACAATCTAGTGTGGGATGCTGATAAAAAGAAAGTATGATGTGATTATTATGTGTTTAAAAAGAAGAATGTCATGGGGTAGACTCAGAAAATTAGGACGGTGGTTCACTTTGCCAAAGGTCAATGAAGACACCTCTCGGGAGTGACGAGAGAGAGAGAGGATGGATCGTAGAATCATACAAGGCTCTGAGGAAGCTGGGTGCAGTGGTGCAGGCCTATAATCCCAGCTACTTAGGAGGCTGAGGCAGGAGGATCACAAGTTTGAGGCCAGTCTGGGCAACTTAGCAAGACCTTGTCTCAAAAGGGCTGGGAATGTAGCTCAGCTGGATTCAGTCCCCAATAACTAACACACACACACACACACACACGCCCACCTGCACGACCTGGGGAAAGGCATTCTAGTCAGAAGGAATAGTAAATGCAAAGGCCCTGAAGAAGGCATGAGCTCTATGTTTGAAAAGCAGTATTTATCTACAGTGCTGTGATTATCTCGTTGATGAGTTTTCTCAACTATACTCTGATTTACTTGAGGGCCAAGACTTCTTTTACCCATTTATATCCCCAGCACAGGGCCTGCCACACAGTGTGCACTCAATAAACTCTTTTTTAACTGACTAGAGATGTACAAGAAATGGGATAAAGTGTACAAAAGGAAAACAAGAATTTGATTCAGGCTAGGTAGGAGAATCTGGGGAAAGCCTACGCACAATTTTGCTTCTGCCAGCTGAAAGGAGTGGTATGCAGTTTTACATTCTCCACTTTTTTGCACCCAGGGAAGGAACCTCCTATCCAGACCCCTTCAATTCCATTAGGAGCAGTGGGTACAGGTAAGTGCCCAGCTGCTACTCCACTGCTGCACCTTCAAAGGCAGATCTGTGCTCTGTGCCCTGCAGTCAGTTTCCCAGGAAGGCAGCACACAGCCTGGGACATGGAGAACAACAGAAGTTTAGACCACCAGACTGCCCTTGCTTGCACTTAGACCCATCACAAAGGGAATGAAAACTCATTTAGTCTCCCTCTTCTTTTGCTGTGAGGACTTTACCTCACTCCTATCAGAGGGCAACTCCTGCTCACTTTATGACTGCAGCCAACACCACAGGAGGAAAACAGAAGCTTTTAGAGACAGTCACAGCTGAAATGTGATTGCCAGACTCTGTCACAGGCCCACACCCTAGGAGCTCACTCCTGTCTCCTTGCCTCTAACTCCCCTAGTTCTTTCCCTGCAGCCCAGCCAGAAATCTACTTTTGACAACAGCTCTAACCTATTTGACTTCTGCCTTCATCAGATCTCTGCTCTTACCAGATCTCTGGCTCTTTGACCAGTCTGGCTCCCTGGCCACCTCATCCTGGACCATTTGCTTCCCCTCCTTCCTGTCCAGGAATGGCTAGTTCCTTTGGGCTGTGACTTCTCTCTTCCTCAGACCATCTAGGTTTCCTTACCACAATCACTCAACAAACTGGGCACTACATCTTCTTCCAGTGCCTCTACCTACAGGCAGGTCTTCTACCTTTTCTGTAATTTTCTCATACCCAAGTGAAGCTGAAAATTTCAAAAGTAGCTTTACCAATAAAAGAAAGCATTTGTTCTTAAACATTACCTTTGGACAGGCTGCATTATCATCACTTGCTGACATGTCAGAAATGAAAATTCTTGCGTCTTATCTCCATACCTACTGAATTAGAAAGGTTGGGGAATAGGAGTCAGTAATTTAGTTTAACAAGTCCTCCAGCTGATTGTGATGCAGACAAATACTTACGAACCACTGGGGGGCCAAGAGAAAGCAAATTGTTTTAGAAAGGAAAAATAGAAACTACAGAGGAATAAAACGTTTCAAATATTAGGTTTCTGATTCCAAAATAGCATATCTAGTCATAGATAGTAATCTAATTGAGGTTCCTGGGCTTCCATGAACCTCTTGTGAGGAAACTTCAACTCAAGGTATCCTCATAGTTAGCATTGCTAATGTCTAAATGCTAAAGTGTACATCCAGAACTTGGTATTCTGTCCTTTCTGAGTGGAACCAAGCATTGCCTGAAGCCCTGAGTTGCGATCCCCATCTCATGAGAGAGAAATTTCCTTCTCGCATGTTTCCAACAGTCTTCCGCAAACATAGTCAGCTGTCTGGATTTAAATCCTGACACTGCTGCTCACCAGCTATATAGCTGTCAGTGAGTCACTTATCCTCACTAAGTCTCAATTTCCTCATTGCTAACATAGCAATCACAATTCCCTTTTAAGTTTGTTATGAGGATTAAAGGAGATTATGTATTTGGAATGCCTGGTTTAGTAGGCATTTAACAAGTAGTAGCTGTTACTACTACTTCTCCCCTACAAGTCATATTTTTTAGTGGCAACTTTGCATGGCTTATTGTCCCTTTGGGTCTTTGGAGCCTTATAAACCTGTTTTCACTCTAACTCCCCCTTTCACTGCTACAATGTGGCATTTCTGAAGCATAACACTAGCTAGATGCTGCCCTTTGCTGAAACCCCAAATCTTTACCCATTGTTCCCTGCTAATATCTGGACTGAGTGTTAACATACAGCACCCAGGTTGGGAAAAACCCAGAGGCATCTCTAAGCCTTAGTTTATTTAGATGGGAAATAGGGATTATAACTGGAGCACTTACAAGTGTCATTGAATAGATTTAATGAGATAATTCATGTTAAGTATTTAGCATGGTGCCTGTTATATACTAAGCATTCAAAAAATATCATCTCTTCCAAACCATAGAAACATAACTAATTCTGTGTTTCCTGTCTTCTTCTGACTAAAAACCAAACTCAAAATCCTTGGAACCCCTTGAAAGAGTACTCTACTTTGAACTTGACACTTCTTATAAACAGTCTCCTATCAGGTTATTGGTGGTTCTTCCCAGATGTGGATTGTCCAGTTCTATTCTTAGAGAGCTCTAAGCCAAGTAGGAAGCAGTCATTGGACAAAAACCTGACCAGTAAAGGGCCAGAAAACCATATGAGGAAAGATAGAATACAGCACTTGTGCATATTTAGCCTGAAGGAAAAACAGTGGAAATAATTATTGTCGTCAAATCTCCTGAGGATGTTATATTCTCTAACAACCTACAGACAGAATTATATGCAATTGTGGAAGCTACCGGAAGACAGATTTCCACTCAACAAAAATGTCAAATTTTCTAACAGAGCTACAAACTGGAACAGGTTGGTAGTAAGATCCCTATACATGGAGGAATCCGAGCAGAGGCTGGGAATTTGCTTAGCAGAACTATCATGGAGGAATTCAAGTACTGAAAGTGTGCCTGGTGGAGAAAACTTTTAACATCTTCCTGAACTTCAAGAGTTCAGAAATCATTCCCTAAACTACAGGCCAATAACCACTAATTTCCTTTCTGACTTGAATTTGTAATTGTACTCACCTTCTGCAGGCTCTCTGAATTTCCTCTCCCCACCCTCACTCCCATGTGGTCCATTGTAAGAGACCCGCGGCTTCCTGGGGGAGAGCATGAAGTCTAGCCATTGTGATATTACTGTTGTCACAGTGTCTTTCCTGCATGTGTTGGCTGGCTTTGTGTTAGGTACTGGGGACAATGTGATGAGTAAGGTGTGGAAGGCAAAAGTGTTTTCAAAATAGTCTGGTTTGGCCCTGGACATACTTCTGGACTTGTCATGTTCAGGGAATGACCATGAACAAAGTAAATTTCTCTGCCTGTCCATCTCATGAAAGGAAATCACCCCTGCCCAGATCAAATGCTGGCCAGTAACAGGTCTTTCTAGCTTAGAGGAATATATTCACTGTTTCTGGTAAGAATGTTGCTCAGCAGCTCCTCTCTCTCTCTCTCTATAAGCTCTAAAAATAATGTAGGCCAGGTTGAGAGTAGGGAGATTAAGCCATAGTATGTAACTATACTCATTGGTTAAGGACCCAGACTCTGTTGCCAGATTATCTGAATTCAGGTCCCAAGTTTACTACTCACTAGTTGTGTGGTATTGGGCAATTTCTTAACCTCTTTGTACTTCAGTTTATTCATTTGCAAATGCAATAAGTGTATTAACAGTTTCCACTGAATAGAGTTGTTATGAAGATAAGTGATTCAACTATGCAAAGTGGTCAGAATAATGCCTGACACATAGAAAATATGTAATGTGTGTTGGCTATCATTATTTTCTTAACAATATGCTAGTCTCCTAAGGACAGCACCTGGAAATAATAGTGTCTATAAGTACTTTGATACTGGAGTGCCTTTGCACTTTGGTACCATGTTAGCACTTCCTGAAAAAATAAGCTTCTTGAACTCCCTTCTTCATTCTGAAGGTAAGTCTGTACTTGTCTATGACAAAACACTTGGAATGGGAAAGGTGACAATCTGAAAGGGCAGGATGGAAAACAAGGGTATAAATTTCTTTGGTTAGAGAATGTAGCCCATTTCTTTCCATCTCATAGGCTACACCTTGACTTAACAAGAGACAGAAAGGGGACACAGTATTCTTTCCAAGCTAAGAAACAGCCTGAGCAAAAAAAAATAGGAAACTAGGAGAAGTACAATTCCAAGGAATGAAAGTAATATTATAGACAGCCAAGTTTCATAAAAATAAATAGGCAGTCAGAGAGGGATCAGGCCTTCGAGAGAATCAGTCCAGAAGATGAGACACATTGAAATTGTGGCTAGAGATGAATTTGGGGAGAGCCAGACCACAAGATGGAGACACAAAGGGCAGGTTCTTTTTGGTTCAAAAAGAGGTGAAGAGAGAGATTAACAGAGGTTAAATTGTAATGGCCTTTGAATTCTAGGCCAAGCTATTGTTGGGATTTGAGTATGTTATATGTGGGAAGCCACTTCCATGTTTGTGAACAAAGAGCTATTTGAGGACACAGTTTGCCAGGAAGAATAGGAATGACATGAGTGGGAGGAGTCTGGGGTGAGGAGTTGCCTGGTTACTCAGAAGCACAGGCCCTTCTACTCCTTACCCCTCCTTTCCCTGGCTAGATTCTCCCCCACCACCATCACCACCATTATAATACAGTGATTATCTAAGGCAGTGGTACCCCAGCAGGCTGTCTGTTACCACTGAAAACTCTAAAAGGTTCGCCCTCACTGATCTAAGTAAGCATTACAAATCTTTATGTAGTTCTTGAGTCAAATGGGAAAAATAATAAATCGGTCTTAATGAAAACTGTCCACTTTCTTCTAGAAGTCATTTAATCAAGGCGGGCTCATATTTTCTAAAAGGGGCATATGGTCTCTGTCACAATTATGCCATCTGCTATAGCAGAAAGAATGCAGCCATAAGACAGTTTGTAAAGGATTAGGTATGGCTATTTTTTCATAAAACTTTATTTACAAAAATAGACTGGGGGCTGGATTTGACTCAGAGGCCACATAACATAAAGTGTGTTTCTGCTTAGAAAATAATTCTATGATTCTTCTGTATCTCTAAAGTTTCCCTGATACTCCCCCCAAGACACTTCATGTGCACACACCACCATCCCCACCTCATTCATGAAATATTGTAGAGGAATACTCTAAAAGAATGATACATGGGATGATACTATCTATGGAGCATTAAGGAGCAGAGTAAAGTGTTATTGCAGAGGGGCTGTGGAGTTAGACTTATATTTGAATCTTAACACTGGTAACTGTGTGATCTTACTGTAGCACACAACCTCTCTGAGCCTCTATTTTCCTCATGGACAAATTAGAGATATTAGGCACAAATTTACAGGCCTATTGTGAGGATTCAATGTATAAGAGCATCATCCTAACACTTGGAATAATAAGCCTTCAATAAATAGTAGTTATTAACCCACATCAGCTCTATAAATAGCACAAAGAGGACAAGTCCACCCTGGATGAAGAGAATTCAGTTGCAAATTAGACTTCAGGCCAACACTGGCACTAGACAAGAAGCAGAGGAAACCTCTTATACATGCACAAGTCTAGAAGAGAAAACAACATTAAGTTTGATGACAGTGCTGCAAGATAATTATCAAATGCTTCTGATGAATCATTTATTAGACAGCCCCTCTGCAGCAAATCCACTTGGCTGTTGGTGTTTGGGGAACCTCGTCCATGTTTCCATTGAAGTAATAAGATCCTGCTCTGTGTGTGACTCTTAACAGCTGCTGAGTGGGAGAATGTACAAACAGGCCCCTCTGAGTCCATTCTTCCGGGCTCCTGAGACCAGTCACCTTTTCCTCAGCTGAAAAATAAACACATCAAGAGAATGAATGTTTCTCTCCTAGGGGAATAAGACACAATGAGAAGCAATCAATAATAGGAAACAAGTAACACAGGATAATCTTTAGGGAAAACATGAAATGTGAGAAGGCTAAATACAGAGGGAGAGAGGGAGAGAATCTGAGAAAGACTGAGTTCAAATCCCCCTTATCAACTGTGTATTCGTGAGCAAGACATATAACTTCTGTGCCAACATTTGCCCATGTATAAAATGAGGATAATCATGATACAGCCCTTTAGGGTTGTTGTAAGAATTAAATTCATTACTAAATACAAATGCTTAGAACAGTGCCTGACATATAGTAAGGAATGTTAGATTCCTGCTTGCTATCAGTATTATTCTTCGACTAAAAGTTTTTATGTTAGCCAAACTGAGATGAACAAGTGAATCAAATTTAAAGTTATCTGAGAACTCTAACTCTGTGGTACTCTCATAGACCCAAACATGAAACTGAAATTTTCGTTCCTGTAATTCAGTTGGCAATGGGACAGATCAAACCAGGACCTGTTGTTTGCAGTTCAGTTCAACTCATGAAGCGGTGACTGAGTAAATGAAAATAAGAATAATTCTGTGATTCTGTAAAAGGATATTCTTAAGAAATATATGTTGAGGCATTTAAGACTAAAGGACTATGGAATATGCACATTATTCTCAAGTGATTCAAAAGAAGGAGGAGGAGGAGAGGGGAGAAAGAGAACATGCAAATGGGAAAATGGAATAAAATAAATGTTTGCCAACAGATATAATACTATGTAATATGATATTCTATATGTAGCTTTTCTATATGTTTGAAATGATTTCTTGATAATTTTTAAGCCTATTAAAATAGGTTAACAATAAAAAGAAAAGCATAGACGCAGCTTGACCAGCAAGCAAGAATGAGGCTGCTGCAGGACAAGCAGAGATGACCAGATAGTCCTGAGCCTAAGATGCCAGGAGAGCTTGGACTTGGGAAGAGAGGATTTGCAAGAGTTCTATGATTCAACTGTCTAATGGTGGCAGCATAAGCTCTCCTGATACACCTGTCTCCACAATAGGCTCTATTTGTCCCCAGGCACCTAAAACAGGTTGTATGAGGCACCAAGAATAGCACTGCTTGAAACACTTGCCATTCATTTCATTTTAGAATTTTAGTCTTGGGATTTTAGTTTCACATTCTAATTGTTGACTCTTTGCTGATCCTCTTATCTCAAATTTCTTCCCATCTTCAATCCATTTTGCAAACTGCAGTTACAATAAATCTCTAAACCACTTTCACGACATTAATGCCTCACTCAACAAATGACAATGTCTTCCTAATTTCCACAATATCTCATCTAAATATTGCTGTCTTATTAGTCCCACGCTTTAAGATTTTACATATTTTGACTTGCGGTTTCAAATTTCATGATTTTTCCCTACCCCTAAAAATATCAGGTGCTATAATTAGACTGACATTTGATATTGGTAGATGTTTAGTTACTGTCCTTTAGCCAGGACACTAGGCTTATACCAAAGTTGTGATTTGTCTGAGATTGAAATAAAAGGGTTTTTTTTACTTAAATAAACTTTTATTTTAGAATAGTTTTAGGTTACAGAAAAGTTACAAAAGTAATACAGAGAGTTCCTATCCACCCCACATCTATATTCCCCAATAGTTAACATCTTATATCACTATGGTACATTTGTCACAGCTAATGAGCCAACACTGGTAGATGGTATTAACTGAACTTCATACTTTATTCAGACTCAATTTTCTGTAATGTCTTTTTCTGTTCCAATATCTCATCCAGGAAACTTTACTGCATTTAACTTTTTTCCTTTTACCTTTAAAAATGCTTAAATAGCCAAATGCTACCCTTAAAAATAAAATGTGTAATCTTATTGAATAGGATCTTACATGACACTTTGATGCTATATCTTTCCTAGTATGCTTGAACATGAAAAACCTCACAACAGAATGTGACTCATCCCAAGAAGTGATTAGAACATTTATTTCAAGGCTTCCTGAAGTGTCAGATCTCTGAGGAGTCCAGGCACTTTTCTCAACTTAAGTCCAAGGTTCCATCTAATTAGCTGGTCCAAGAAAGTTTTGTTTTTCATGTAGTATAAAAAGAATTCTTTATATAGTAACTCCTATGGAGATTCTTGAAATCTTATATCCGACACAAACATACAGTGCTATGATGAGCTTTTACTGCCATTACAGGAAGTACCTCAGTAACATCACTGCTGTTATTACTCCCTCATGTGCTGCGATAGTAAAGTGTCCTTTATGGAAACTATGGCATTGGTTGTTCCTATGCAGACAGTAACTTCTCTCTGCTTCAATGATAAGCAGTCTCTTCACCCTGGTTAGAGTCTCATAGAGTTAATTAACAGGCAAAGTTTGATTGGCTTTTCTAGCCTCTGTTTCTGGATCTGCATTCCTTCTGACACCCTCATCTCCCGTGAGGCTGGAGAGAAAGAACAAGCTCATGCTAACAATTAATCATGTGACTCTGTTTTTCCCGTCAGAAGTGGGCAACTTTTCATGCTCTATTTTAAGAAAAAGAAAAATAATATTTCTTACTAGAATTTCCTAGATGGAACCTGAATTTAAATGTAAGATTGTTGAGCATTCTGTAAAGGAAGGGCTAAGAGTTGTAAAGATTTCGGAGAACAGGAATATGTTATAAATATGTTATAAAAGACATTCATTTTCATTTTTCTAAATGAAATACTTGGCATACAATTTTAAACAAGCAATGTTGATGCTTCCACTGACCTGAAAACACAATGTAAAACTAAAGAGATTTTTGAAAAAAGAAAAATGCATTCATCATTCTGCTATTCTAGCACACTGTATTCAGGTTAATGACTTCCTTATGTTTGACCACAGTATGCATTCTTTTTGCCTATATTTTATTTTAAATGTATACTATGTTGTTGTTGCTCAAGATATTTTGTGGCTATATAATATTTCATTAGGTAGATCCATAATATCATTTAAACATTTCCATGATGTATTTTATGAGGGCCAAGATAATGTATCTATTTTGATTATCACTATGCCCTCAGGTTTTTTTTGTGTTTTTTTTTTTTTGGTACCAGAGATTGAACTTGGGTCCTTGTGCTTGTGAGGTAGGTGACAGAACCACTGAGCTAAATCCTGGCCCTGCTCTCAGCCTTTAAAACTGCTGGTAAAAAGTAGGTACTCACGACATACTTGATGAATAAAAAGCGAATTTAAAGGGCTTCAAACTTTGATTCTCTTATTATTACATACTACTTTTTAAGCAGTTAATATTTTCTTATTCAAATACCTTTTTTAAAAAGTTCACTATAATTATTTTTTTTTAAATAGGAAAGTTATTAATTTTCATTGATTGTTACGTTGGTAGGACTGGTAGGATTACATAGAAATCCCTTGTATGTTTGCGGTGTCTTTATACTGCCCCCACATTTACTTCAGGGTTTAGATAGATAATTCTACAATGGAAATTACTTTCCCTCAGAATTTTGAAGGCATCATTCCCATTACATCTAGCTCCTAGATCCCTTTTGAGAAAACAAGTGCTATTCTAATCCTTGATACTTTTTCTGTATGCAATAGTCCCTTTACCAGTACCCTACTCTCTCTCTCTCCTCTCTCTCTCCCTCTCCCTCTCTCCCTCTCTCCCTCTCTCTCTCTCTCTCTCTCTCTCTCTCTCTCTCTCTCTCTCTCTCTCTCAGCTTAAGGAACTTCTATTTGTCTTGGTGTTTTGAAATTATTTCATGACAAGGTTTGGTATTGGTCTATTTTAACCTACTGCTAGGTAATTGATGGATACTTTCAACCTAGATACTTGTATTCTTCACTTATGAATTTTTTTCTTGAATTTAACCTCCTTCATTCTCCTCTCAATTTCCTCTCCTCTCCTAACTCCCCTGTCTCTTTCCCATCTCCTCTTTCTCTCCTCCTTCTTTTCCTGCTCTTCTTCCTTGTCCTCCTCTTCCTCCTCTTCTTCCTTTCTCTCCTCTCTCTCCCCTTTATCCCCCAGTGCCTGTTGTTTTGATGTTGGTTTCCCTGAAATGGATCTCCAAATGTATCTTTTCTATATTGTTTTTGCCCTACTTTTTGAAAGATTTCCTGAAGTTCATCTACCAATTCCTCTCATACATTTTTATTTCTATTTTTAATTTTTGTGTGTGTAGTACTGGGGTTTGAACCCAGGGCTTTTGCACTGAGCTACATTCCCAGCCCTTTTTATTTTTCATTTTGAGACAGAGTCTCTCTAAGTTGCCTGACTGGGGTTTAACCTGTGACCTTCCTGCCTCAGCCTTCAGAATGCTGAGATTACAGATATGTGCCATGCTTGGCTCCTCTATTTTTAATTTTTAAGACCTCTGCTTTTCTTTTTTGTTCTATGAATTTTCCTCTTTCAAGTAATGAAGTATATTTATAGATTGACTTTTTTTTTTTGTACCAGGGATCGAACTCAGGACCTTGCACTTGCGAGGCAAGCAATGGAACCACTGAGCTAAATCCCCAGCCCCTATAGATTGACTTTTATCTTTAAAAGTTTAGTTACTTTAAAAACTTTTTTTAAAGTTGTTTTGTTATTGTTATTTTCCTCTTTTTTTTAATCCCTGTCTTTCATAATGAAGACTTGACTCAGGGATCTGGTAATTTTTATTTAAGAATTACATTCTAAAATGAACTGGAAGGTTTTTTATTTGTAGGTAAATTTGGATATTGAACTATTTCACTACGGATGACCCGACAGGGTCTTTTATTTGGAGACCTCTCTCTCCCTAGCCCCTGCCATTATCATATTGAGATATTTTCCTTGGGCTAATCAGATACTCCAAGAATGGTCTTCTATTCTGGATGCTACAGCTCTGTGAACCTAGAGAGGGGAGAAGACCTCCTCTACTTTCAGACTTCCGCTTAATCCCCCTGATTTAATATGGTGCCCTACTTCCGATGTCCTCTGCCAAGTCTTATTTTATCCTCCTTAGTGTATACCCCTCTAGTTTTCTGTTAATGAGAAAGGGCAACTGCCTAGTTACACAGAATAGAATAGGGGATGGTGGCTAGAAGATAATTTTTTACATCTGCCTTTCAAAAGTTAGTTATAACTTAAGTGTAATAAAATGCATAAAATCATAAGCACACATAGCTAATGAACTGTTACATACTGGTGGGTCCACGTAACACCAGATCACTCCATGTCTCTTCCCAGTCAAACCACTCACCACAATAACCATGATTCTGCTCCCTTTCACCAAAGATAACCTTTATCTCTTCTTTTTTGTTTATTTCCTGGTACTGGGATTGAACTCAGGGCCTCTGTACTTTTCCCCCATTTCCTACTCCCTTCCCTTTCTCCTTCCCTCCCTCCCTCCCCAGAATCTCTCCCTCCCCTCCCCCGCTCTCTGCTCGCCTGCCTGCCTGCCTTCCTTCCTTCCCTCCTTTCTTCCTTCCTTCCTTCCCTCCTTCCATTCTTCCTTCCATTTTCAGACAAGATCATGTTAAATCACTAATTCCTCCTGTCTCAGCTTCCAAGAGCCAAGTCCTTGTATTACAGGCAAGCACCATCATGCCCCGCTAAGTTTCACCTATTCGTGAACTTGATTTAAATGGAATCATCGTGTGTGTGTGTGTGTGTGTGTGTGTGAGTGTGTGTGTTGTGTCTTGCCTTTTGCTTAGCATTATGGCATATTTATTCATGTTGTTTCAAGTTAGTTGTAGTTCATTCTTTTTTATTTGCATGTGCTACTCCATTGTATGAATATATTACATTTATATATCTGATTGTTTTTTGACACTGGAGTCGTTAGCAGTTTGGAGCTATTACAAATAATCCTTCCATGAACATTCTTGAACGTCTTTTGGTGTATACACATGCCTATACTTGTTGGAAACATACCCAGGATGGATCTTGCTAGACATGTATTTTTCAGCTTTACTCAACACAGTCAAACAGCTTTCCATTGCACTTGAACTGATTTTTTCCCCTGAGTAGTGTCTGAGAGTTCTGGTTGCTCTACAACCTAGCCAAGTTTTAATTGTAGCCATTCTAGTGGGTGTGTAGAAGTATCTCATTGTGGTTTTCATTTGCATGTCTCTCAGGATTGAAGATATTAAGTATCACATTATATGCTCATTGGACGTTTGACTACCTTGTTTTGTGAAGTGCCTATCCAAGTCTTATCCATTTGGGTTGTCTGTCTTTTTCTTATTGATTTGCAGAAGTTCTTTATATATTTTGGGTAGGAGTCCTTTATCAACCATGTTCTTAGCAAGTGTCTTTTTTGCAGATTGTATCACACCTTTTCTTTTTTTTTTAATGGTGGCTTCTGGTGAACAAAAGTACTTTTTATAATGTCAAGTGGAAGTCTCAATTACAAGCAACTTAAATAAGAAAACTTAGCTTCAAAAGTCTGAGCTACCTTTCTCAGTTTATAATATATTGTAATGGAATTTATGCTAAGCAGAAGACTGTCTTTGTCCCAAGGTCCAGAGTTAGGCTTCTTGTGCTGGCTGTCTCCAGAGTGAATGTTACCAGACACAAACTATACCATGCTATTCTAGGATCCCTGGTACTAGTAAACAGGAAGAGAAAGATCAATCTTGGGTTGCTATGGCAGACTGTATTACAACTAAGCATTGGTCTCTAAAGACAGAAGGGCATTTGCTAGGCCGAGGATCATTGTTTTTGTAACCCTTCTTTACAATCTGCTTGTTAATAATCTAACATCATTTAAGTCTTATGCAATCCTGTAGATGCCTCCCCATTCACCTTCAACAAATCAGAACAGATGTAGCTTTTTATTATACAAATGTAACAAGGCTTTATTACTTTTATCAAGGAGTGGCCTCAAGAAATAGTTGGCCTACTAGTTAATTATTGACCAATAGAAGGACTATAAATCAACTGTTCAAACACTAGACCCACCATTCCACTATTTTTGATCTCTTCAAACCTCATAATTTCATAGAGTTAATTTAGTGGCTTTGGTAAATTTGCTGAAAATAGTTTGTGTTGGAAGCATGCTAGGATACAAATATCCTCAAATCAAAGCTGCTTTATTATGTATATTACAGAGTAAAGGCTCAATAAGCATTTATTAGATAAATTTGAAGGTGTAGAAATAGATGTATGGAGTTATACCTGCCTTAAAATTACTAGGTTTTGAATCTGTTAGCCAAGCTATTTGTCCTTTTAGAAGGCTCTAAAAGATCATCAGAGTTACATCTTGTTTTCAGGTGCATGCCTTTCTTATGATAAACGTGTCTCAGAGGATGTCAATCTCCTGCCTGTGCCAGCTGACAGGTAGGACACATGGATCAGTGTACAACTATACCCCAGGTACTTGTTAGTGAATAAAATGGACTCATTTCAATGCAGTACAACAAAAGCTCAGTCAAGACATACAAAGCAATGGGATAGAATTGTGAGTCTAGAACTAAACCCACTCATCTATAGTCAATTCATTTTGACCTCGATAAGGGTGCCAAGACCATTTAATGAGAAAAATATAATCTTTTGGAAAAGGGTAATTAAAGACAACTAGATATTTACATGCAAAAGAAAGTTGGGTATCCACTTCATTCCATACAGCATATGTAAAATTAATTCAAATTAATCAAAAAATTAACTGTGTGAGCTACAGCAATAAAACTCTCAGAAGAAAATTTAGAGCTAATTTTTTTTTCTTTTTTCAGTACTGAGAATAGAAGCCAGGGCCTTCACACTGAGCTACATCCTCATCTTTCTTTTTTTTTTCGTTTGAGATAGGGTCTTGCTGAATTGCTAAGTTGCTCCACCTGGGTTCAGACTTGTGATCTTTGTGTCACTCAGCCACTCAGAGTGCTGAGATTACAGGCATGTGCCACCATCCCTGGCAGGACTAAATCTTTGAGCTTGAATTGCACAGTGGTTTCTTCAATATAACAATAATAGAATAAGCAACCAAGGAAAAGATAGATAATTTGACATCATCAAAATTAAAAATTTATATGAATCAAAGAACAGTATAAGAAAGCAAAGAGATAGCCCACAGAATGGGAGAAATTATTTTCAAATCATTTATCTGATAAGGAGCTAGTGTCTGAAATATATAAAAACATTCTCAACAAAAAAAGAGAATCAACACATTTTAAGAATGGGAAAAGGGGACTGAGGGTATAGCTCAGTGGTAGAGTGTTTGCCTAGCATAAGTGAGGCCCTGGTTTCAATCACCAGCAACACACACACACACACACACACACACACACACACACACACACAGAAATACAGAAATATATTTGGACAGATATTTCTCCACGGAACATATACAAACAGCCAATAAACATATGAAAAGGTACTTATCATTAATGATAATTAGGACAATGCAAAAACAAAATCACAATGAAATACTATTTCATAACCACTAGCATGGATATAAGAGAAAAGATTAAAAATAGCACAAGTTGGGCCAGGGATTTAGCTCAGTGGTTCTGCCACCTGCCTCACAAGCTCAAGGACCTGAGTTCGATCCCCGGTACCAAAAAAATAGCACAAGTTGTTGAGGATGTAGAGCTATTGGAATCCTCATACTTTG
Source organism: Heterocephalus glaber (assembly GCF_000247695.1). Next base: position 5,972,089 of record NW_004624758.1, read on the forward strand.
CTATTGGGAATGTAAAATGGTGCAGCTGCTGTGTAAAACAATTAAATATAAACATAGAGTTACCATATGACCTAGCAATTCCACTCCTACATATATGAAAAGATGATCACACAAAAACTTATACATGAATGTTCATAGCATATTATTCCTAATAATTAAAATGAGCAAAAAACCCTAAATATCTATCAGCTGATGAATGGATGAACAAAATGTGGTATATCATACAATGGAATGTTAGTCAGTCATAAAAGAAATGAAATGTTGGTATATGCTACTGTATTTGTCTATTTTCTGTTGCTAATAACATAACTTCACAGTTTGGTTAAATTTTAATGAAAATAAGTTATTTTGGCTCATGGTTCTGGAAGTCTAAGGTTGAGAGGCCACATCTAGTGATGACTTTCTTGTTGTCAGAGTCCAGGGCACCACAAAAAGACAGGCTGTGTGTTAAGTGCTATTTGTCTCCTCTGTCTCTCTCTCTCTCTCTCCTCTCTCTCTCTCTGTAATGTCCCCCATATTCATTTGTAGGAGACTCACCCTGATAACCCCTCAAGGCCCTACCTCTCAGCACCATCACTGAATTAAGTTTCCACCTCTTAATACCTAATAATGGGGGTAAAATTTCAACACACGAGTCGTTGGGGGACACATTAGAACCATATTTAAACCCTAACACCTACAATATTGTTATGGCTTCTATCTAGATTCCCCCCAAACCCTCACGGGCTTATAGGTGGGGCTTTTCAGAGGTGGCTGGATCTAGGATGTGTGAATGTGGATTAAGGGTGTGATACTGGAATTAAGGGTATGTGGTATTGGATTAGTCCACCATTGGTTTATATAGTTCTAAAAAAGTTCAGTAAGACATGCTTGAGCTCCACATAACGAGAATTGTAATTTGGGCACATACATAATAAGAAGCACAAAAGACTTAAATAAAACTGAGATAGTATCAAAGTTCTGCCTGGGAAAAATACTTATTTTAAATTTTTTTCCAAATTAATTTATTTTAACTAAAATTATAGAGTTTTTTTGATAGACAACAAACAATAACTAATTTGATATGTCAAAAGATATTAAGTGTTAGGTAGCAAAATAAAGGGTATTTACCTAGACAGGGAATTTAGAGGTGAGGTTACTCTTTTACATAGGTAGTTCCAGGATGGCTGCTGTGATAAGGTAATATTTGTACTGAGACCCAAAGCAAGTGAGGGCATAAGACAGCAAAAGCAAGTACAAAGGCTCCAGGCTATGCCTGGTATAAACAAGGAATAGCACAGGCCCAGGAGGTCCCCCTACAGCAGGGTGTATTATGGGCGACCAGCAGGGAATGAACTGAGCAGTGTAGGCACCTGGGCAGGGGGTAAATTATGTGGAGACTCTGAATTTTGTTCTGAGTGAGATGGTGGGCCACTGGAGAGTTTTGAGCAGTGGAGAGATGACACCTGACTTGGGTTTAAAAGGATCACTCCAACTCTTCTGTCAACAAGAATTTGTAGCAGGACTAGACTCGAACTAGAAGACAGATTAGAAAGTGACTTAACTTTTACAGGCAAGGAATGAAGGGCAGCAGTAGTGAAGAAAGTGAGCTCTGACTGGATTATGAATCTCTGAGGAGAAATTGTGTCTAAGGTTTACTGATGGGCTGAATGTGGGATCTGAGAGAAAAACCCACAGTCAAGGACAATCCCATGATTTCCAGTGTTGCCACTTAGTGAGAAGGGAGTTTGCGTTGAGAATGTTAAGTCTGATATTCTTATTAAAAATCCAAGTGGAGATAGCAGGTACGCAATTAGGCTTGAAATGATTCCAAATTCTATCTGGTAGATAATGGACAAGAGTTGCTAACTAAAATTTCAAAATGAAAATTAATGTACAGCTATTAAAGTACAATCTAAAATTACAATAAATAAAACAGGGACAAGAAGGGATAGAGATCAATGAACTAATTAATATACCTTGAAACAGTTCTTAAAAGGCCCCTTGGCATTTGCAGATTTAAGTGATGTTTTTACTATTCGTGATAAGCACTAAGCTAAAGCTTAAATGATGACTACTCAGTAGCTTTGAGATAAGTATTTTTCCCCAGTGGAAAATCTTTATTGTTTTCCCACAACATACATAACTATTGTCAAAAATTTAAAGCAATATAGAAAATCCCTAACTCCGGACTCCCCTTAAGCCTTGAGATAATCTTGTCTTAATATCCTTGCAGAACTTTGTGCTAAGATAAGAACTGTGTGTCTTGTGGATGTGGAAATATTATCAATTAGCTGTGAGTGAGCCAAGCTAATGTTCATTGTGGAGATGTGAATGCAGTTTTGCTTTATTTCTTGATCATATATACCCAGTAATGCATTTGAAATGGGTGGTTTCTATATCATTCAAAAATATCAGGATTTATTAAAGTTATGGAATAATTTTATTAACATCAGAGTTATAATCATAGTAACATGTATTGTGTTTTTTCCAAAGCATTACACCCCATGCTAACTACTCTCTGTGCATTATATAATAGAACCCTCCCTACAACCCATTTATTACAGATAGGAAAACTGAGAGTTAGATGAACTGAGTTACTTGCCCATGACCAGAAAAACAGAGCAGGGCCAGGATCTGAACCCAGATATGGATGATCACAAAATCCAAACTCTTAGGTATTTTACTTCTTGGACTATTAAGTATCTACTGTATGTGATAAAACATTATTATAAGTGAGCTTGGTGTTAATGGTGAAGGAATAAATTATGTAATAACTGCACCTCACTCCATATTATATAACAAAATTATTTCCAGCTATTAATATAAAAAGGAAAATTTAAAAAGCCATCAAAATAGAATAGGAATTATTTAAGAAAAAAGAAATTGAAAAATAGAAAAACATAGATAAGTATTTTATTTATGTGACTGTTAAGGAAGGATTTCAGAACAAAAGGGAACAAAGGAGACTATAAAATAAATTACAATAACTTACACATAATAAAAATTTAAATCATTTATAGACAAAAATCACTAGAAAAAATAAGACAACTTGCAAAGAAGGAAAAATATTTGCCACATATATGGTCAAATAGTGCTAACATATTATAATCTTTTATCCAACAGTAAGAAAAGTGGTAACATTTCAATAGCAAAATTGGCAAAGGACATGAATAGAAAATTTACAGGAGGGAAAATATAAAGGACTGAAACATTAGTGCAAAATATTCACCTTATTAATAAAGAGTTAAAAATCAAAACTAGGAACTGTTATCATTTGCCTTTGACATTATAAAAGGTGAATGAGAATGATGAGTATTTGCCAGGTATGGAAAATGGGGACAACAGTGCAAATGTTTCTTGACAGAACATTTCTGCAAGGCAGTTTGGCAATGGGTATCACATTCATAAAGAATGCTTTCATCGAATGGCTGCTATCAAGAAATCAACCAATAACAAATGCTGGCGGGGGTGTGGAGAGAAAGGAACCCTGCTCCACTGCTGGTGGGAGTGCAGACTGGTGCAACCACTGTGGAAATCAGTATGGAGATACCTCAGAGAACTAGGACTGGAAGTCCCATTTGACCCAGCTATTGCCCTGCTGGGGATCTTCCCAAAAGAATTAAAAGAATCATAGCACAGTGATATATGTGCACCCATGTTTATAGTGGCACCGTTGGTAATAGCTAAAGCTTGGAAATAGCCCAAGTGCCCAACAACTGGAAACTGGATAAAGATGTGGGTTTTTTTATAAAATGGAGTACTACTCAACCATAAAGAACGAGAAACTAGAGACATTTATAGATAAATGGATGCACATTGAGGCCATCCTCTTAAGTGAAATAAATAGGACACACGTGTAAATACCTAATAGTTTCTCTAGTGTGAGAAACTGATAGTGTAAATAAGAATTAAAATGAATAATTGATAATTTGATATAGGAAAAGGTCCAAAGGTGTAGGGGTGGTGGGAGGGGAAGGGGAAAGGAAAGAAGGGAAAGGAAAAATTACGAGAAAGAAAAAAAATGGAAACAAAGTCTACGTAAATAGGGAAGGGTGGAGGGGGTGAAGGGCGCACAGGTAATGGGGAAAAAATAAGAACCAAGATACATCATGTTCAGGTACAAACACCCAATGATAAATGTAAATGTACTGTATACCTAAAATGTACCAATAAAAGAATTTTTTAAAAAGAATGCAAAATCCCAACAAAATGCTTAATACAATGCATATTTTTAAAAAGAATGCTTTCATCTTTTGACCTAGTACAGCAATACCGTGGTTCACGAATGCTTCTGTTTGCAAACAATTTGATTTTCAAACAAAAGTGTTTGGCAAAATTTTGCTTCCATTCACAAACTCCACATCTGGAGACAAACAGGACCATGGCTATCTTTCCCACACAAACACCAAGACAGCCATGTTTCCCAAAATCATAAAACAAAGTTTGTAAACTGAAGCACCACTGTAGTACCCTTTCCAGAAGTTTATGTTAGGGAATTAACAGCAGAGTGCCAAAGACAGCTGTACCACAAAAACATTGTAAGTAATCTAAAAGTTTAGTAATATAAAGGAGATGGGTGTGATGGTGCATGCCTGTAGTCCCAGCACTTGTGAAGCAGAGGCAGGAGGATCACCGCAAGTTCAAGGCCAGCCTGAACTACACAGTGAGACCCTGTCTCAGAAAAAATATATATATAAAGGAATTATAAAATTACTATGAATATTCAGATTATTGAAGAATGTTTAATGATATGGAACATGTTTATTTATATGTATAACTTTATATAACATTAAATGACAAATGCAGGATATGAAAGTTTCTATATACTTTTAAACTATGAAAATGGAGATATACATGTAGATAAATATTACAGAAATAGATAATACCTGTGCCAGGGAATAAATATACAATAATCATAAAAATAGTTTTTATGATTCTGGTTAGAGGATGTGACACAGTTTTTTCTATGGAAATATTTGTTACAGATCTGGGGGTTATAGCTCAGTGGTGCAGTGCTTGGCTAGCATGTGTGAGAACCTAGATTCAATCCCCAGAGCTGCAAAAAATTTTGTTACATATTTTTAAATGCACACATGTTACTTTAATAACAGTGTTAAAATTATAACAAAAAAATAAGGATCATCTAAAGTACATTTCTTCTTATTCAATAAGTAATTCAGGTTTTAGGAATCTATACTTAACAAAATGAGTAGAGGGCTGGGGATTTAGCTCAGTGGTTCTGCCACGTGCCTCACAAGCAGAAGGACCCGAGTTCAATCCCCAGTACCAAAAAAAACCAACCAAACAAAAAAAATGAGTAGAGACATAAATGAGGATTTCTATGCAAAGATGATCCTGTAGAACTATCAATAATTTCTTTATTTTGAGAGGAAATTACTAAATTGAATTATAGGAGAAGGGATGAATAAAATGAAATACAACTGAATGAAAAATTATGAATCTATTAGTCCTGTTTTCAAGGAATTTTTAATTACATGAGGACAATTCCCATTTATGTTTGTTAAGGCATCACAGAAGATAGAAATTGTTTAATAAGAACCAAGATATATCATGTACAGGTACAAATTCCCTATGATGAATGTGATCATAATGTATACCTAAAATGAACCAATAAACGGAATGAAAGAAAAGAAATAGTTTAATATATATTTTAATTCTCTAACCTTTTATATTTAGAATAGCCTGATTTAGAAATAGTAGATAGGTACTAGACAGACACACAGACACATATAAGAAGGAAATAACCCAGAAGATTAATAGTTATTATTTTGAGGTTATGAAAATATGGTTTTTTTATACTTGTATATTTTGGGCTGTATTTTTAACATTATTGCTGCAATTAGTAGTTTTAAATTATAATGAGTAAAATGATTTCTTTAATTCATCACTTATCTACATAGTCATTTCACTTACTTATTTATTTGCTTATTTACCAATTTACCTATTTAAGAAGATGCATAAAGAGACTGTGCATGAATTTGGCCCTGGTAGTAACTATGACTTTTGCAAATTACCAATCTTCCCTAATTTGTGTTTTCTCCTCTGAATAAAAATGAATTGCATTAGTCCTGCTTTCAAGCAGGTTTTAATAATATCTGTACAGTAGGAAGAATGATGCCTATTCTGTAAGGGTACATGGAACCATAAATATGAAGAATCAGCATGATGACTCAATCATAAAAAGTGCCAAAAATAACAGCCCATGTTACTTGATTATTGTTATTTTTAAATGTGAAAAAAGATTTAGGAAGTAAAAAAATAGTAGGGAATTGAAAATGTGTAGGCAGAGACCTTCCCTTTCTCTCAGGTAGGAAATTATTTAAATATACAACAGCTATAAAATATATTGCATTCTTGGAGCTTGAAAGGAATTTCAATGCCAACGTATATCAAAGAGCAAACAAAAAACATGCAATGTTAGGAATAATGCAATGCACTGGGCAAGGCCCGCAAATTATCAAATGCTGCTTAGTAACTCTGACATTGCCACCTTGTGGAATTAGTGATACATTACACAGCCCATAGACCTGCAGATTTTTATTTTGAAGCAATTTATACAGAAAGTCTAAATTGCACAAATTACTTTTTTTAAGGAAAGAAAAGACCCAAATCAATGCAATTAGAAATGCAATGTCACACAGGCACTGCCGAAGTCCAGAAAATTATTACTACTTCAAAAACGTACTCTAATAAATTGGAGAATTCAGAAGAAATGGACAGATTCCTAGATACGTAAGAATACCAAAACTAAATCAAGAAAATATAAAAACCCTGAACAATCCAAAAACAGGCAATAAAATTGAAGCAGTAATAGTAAGACTGATTTTTCTAACTAACTCAAAAAGAAATTCCAAGATGTGAATTTGAATAACAGCATTACTGGTTTAAGAGTCTAGCAGAGAAAACCTGAATTTGATAAACAAAACTCTAGTATTCATGTTTTTAAAAACAGTTTTATAGTCACACTTTAAACCATTATATAAGGTTCAGGTATTTTCAGCATATAATTTTTAACTATCATCACTCATCTGATTTAATCATGAAATTAGAGATTCTGTGCCACGGTATGGATGTTCAAATTCAAGCCATTTTAAAATGTGACAGATGAACTGCATGCAAGTTGGCAACAGTACTGGTACTAAAAAGTATGGTTGTTTCCTCTGTTTACATAACCTGTCTAGTACTGAATCCCTTGATCAAGAGGGGCGTCCTAAGAAGAGTGGAATCATTATTTAGTCTTAATACAGACAACCTGTGATGTGAGTTTTTTAAAGGGCTTTATATGAATTGATATTGTAATTTTTGTAAGCATCTTCAAAGGGGTAGCAAAATTATCCTTATTTACTGATTCTGATCAGAAAAATAAGTCAGGAAAATCGATGGCATTCATTAGATTTTACCTAAATGGAGCAGTTCCTTCTACTCATAATTGTATAGTAAGGATAAAGCACTAATTTAATGTGTATTCATTTTAAATTGTTATGTATTTTAAATTGCAAAGAAAAATAAACTGCTTTGTATATTTGAAGCTTTTTCCAATAAAAAAAAATTGAAGCAGTAATAAAAAACCTACCAACTAAGAAATGCCTGAGATCCAATGGATTCACTACTGAATTCCTCAATAATTTCAGGAAAGATCTAATGCCAATACTCCTCAAATGTTTTAATTAAATAGAAAGAGAAGGAGTATGCCCAAAGCCATTCCTGGAAGCTAGCTTTACCTGGATTCCATAACCAGACAAGAATCTAACCAAAACAAGACATATGTACCTAATATGTTTCAAATAAAGCCTGACATAAAGCTACCTTTGCTCCTTGTAGGGGGTTGGAGATGACTGGGGCAAAAGAAGGGCCATGTCAGACTCTAGAGTTTTAAATGTGGATAATTGTTGGGAGCAATGCTACATAATTCTAGGGATAAATCATTTGGTTAGCCTAGTTCTCTTGCCTACAGCCCAGCTACAGAATAACTCCAGTTTGGCCTCCGGTCACAACTGAGACTTCAGTGATCCAGTGATGCTGTGATTCTCCAGGACAAGAAACATCCTGGGAGAACAAACATCTGCTCAGTTCCTCACTGTTCTTGGACTGATTAACATCTTGTTTGCCGGAGATGTACTGAACTCTCTGCAAGCCTTCCGTTACACCTTGTTTATCCCAATGTGAACTATTGAACGCTCTGCAAGTCATTTATTACATTTGTTTCTCCCGATGTACTGAATAAAAGGTGTGGTAAACTGGGGGTTTTGTCTTTGCTGCCCAGAGCAGCACTGATCAGACTCAAAGCTCAGCTTCTTCTCAGTCTCATTTTTCTACCTTTCCTGTAATTCGCCGTGTGCTGCCGTGGCTCGCAGGAGACCAGAACTCACTGCAGAGGTTCTGGTAACGTCCCCTTCCCCTGTCCCCTACAGATAATTTATTCTAAGAAACTTACTTGGCTCTTTACATCAGGCAAGATGAGTTAAAATCCTTTCTTCATTTAGGTTGGTGATACCACACAGAGTTTGAACGAAGAAATGTTTAACTTTGTTCATACCACAAATAAGTTACAGAGATCAGGCTTTGCCCCCAGAGAATTACAATTTAGAGGTACCATTTTAAAGGACATTTTTAGAATATTATGCAAATCTTGTTCCCTTATCAATGGCCATATCAACCCTCCAGCCTAAGAGACATGACCACCCTATTCAGGGGTCTGTCTGTCTGTTTGTTTCACAACACCTGATAGAGAAGGATAGAGCAGGTGACCCAAAATCAGGGCAATAGCTCTCTAGCCTGTATAGTAAGGTCAGTGTCTACTCTCTCGGTTTGAGAAGAAATTTTATACCACTTAGCTTGAGCACCTAAATTGCTAGCTGTAACTCTGACACTGAGGAGTAATAGGAGCTGCTAGGGGTTATTGTTGTTATTCAAATAGGAGAGGCCAGCCTAAGGACAGTATCTCCTCTCCTCTCACTGGCACTTAGTAAAAAAAACTTCAGCACACATATCACCATGTTTAATGCTACCAGGGGTCTACAGTTATTGAAAGACTTAGGCCCTTTGCAAGTCTGGAAAACAATGAGCATGCACCTATTGCTGAATGAATTTAAAAGGATATTTATGGAGTAATGTGAACCCAACCCAAGACTCAATTATGAACGTTGTTGCTGTCTTCTCTAAACATGAACTATTATGCAAACTCCTATAATCCAGAACTCTGTTAGTAACTGTGGCTCTAAAGCTTATTTAAGTAACTTCTTGAGTCTCTGGGTCACTGTCATCTCATCTTTAAAATGGGAACAATTCTGTCTCAAGAGTCTTACAAGGATTTTAAGAGACAGTGCAAATAAAGCCCTTATCACAGTAGCTTTTTTCTAGTAAGTATTCAGTAAACCGTAGCTGTTCCTGAAACAGTGTATGCCATTTTAATATATCTGATTAATGAAATGTTAATCATTGTCTGAAAATCTAAAATACTACAAAATCTGAGCACTGACATGATGTCACAAGTGGAAAATTCTACACCTGACTTCGCGTGATGGATCATATTCAATCTCAGGCACACTGAAAATATTGTTTAAATTACTTTTGGGCTACATGTATAAGGTATAAATGAAACATAAATGAATTTTAAGTTTAGATTTGGGTCCCATTTCCAAGATACCTCATTACGTTTATAAGAATATTCCAAAATCCTCCCAAAATCCGCTATCTGAAAATTTTCTGATCCAAAGCATTTCAGATAAGGGATATTCAACCTAGATATAATATGGGAAAACCTTTGGAACTCTGGATGTTTGTTAATTTATTCACCAAATTATTCATTTATCTGAGTCTTTCCAAGTGGACTCGTGCAGTGCTTTACTCAGTTGGATATTGATAAAACACAATAGCAGATCTGTTTAGACCATACTTTAAAAATAAGCTCAGCAGCAATTCACAGTCAGCTCAAGTTTCTGGCATGTTATAGATTTTCTTACTTTGGAGAAAATAAAGATGCATAAAAAATGAATGTGTGATCCCAGTAAAAGGAGAGTCTTTGTAACTTTCCCTCACATCCCACCACGCACATTTGTCTCTGTGCCAAATTAAAGAATGTTGTAACTTTCACATGTCCTATAGGAAGCCTACCTTTTATAAATAATAAAAGCTACAGATGACCTTGACTTTTATTTAATCCAATGTTTCAACTTCCTCCACCTTCCTATTAATGTAATAAATATTAAAATAGGACATGTAGTTCCTCTCCTCTGCTCCTGCCAAAATCTCAGTGTTGCAAGAAAACAGTGCATTCTTTCCAGATCAAGGGAGCCTGGATGGGCAGGGCTCTGAAGACTATGTGTTTGTTCTGATAATGCCATGCAAAGAGACCTCTGGCTACATGTTTGAAGGGCTGAGGAACTGCACAGGCACCAGACATTCCAGGAGACAGCAAGTAGCATGGCACGGAAGGCCCAAAGCAGCATATTCTGCTCTCTAGCCATCAGGGCAGCAGCATGTAGACATGTTACTTTCTAAGAGAACATCTGAACTGAGTAGAATGCAGGGATTGCTAAATTAATTTCTAAAACTATCATTTACCTGTATTATAGGTACAAGTGGTTATACCTCTAATTTGGGTGTTTCATACTTTAAGATCCTTCAAGTACAAATAAAGCAGGGTAGTATTTCAAGACCATCATTATCTCCCCAAATCAGGCACTGGCTTTGTCTTGTAGCCACCATGTGGCAGGTACTTCTATTAGTACCATTCAGGATTACTAATGCCAACTAGTATATTTCCTACCACATGTCTCTATGCTAACACCAGGGATCTTCAGCTTGTAAATCTTTTTTTGTGTTTTTTTAATCTTTCACTGCTTGCCACATTCACTACCAAAATTTTCTCAGTCATAATTTGCCAACATTTTGGCATTTCTAGGCTATTAAGAGTAGATAAATACAAAAGAGCATAATATGTGCAACAGGGACTGTCCCCCCTCCATGTCATCCCTCTAAGTCAAAGATTAACTTTGGCCCAAACATTTAAGAGTAATGTCCGTTAGGCTATTAACTTAGCTAATGAACAAGAAACCACAGTCTGTTAGGCAATACTGCCAAAAAGGAAGTCATACTTTGGCAGGAATGGCCAAGAGGCCCTCTCCTGATTTGGGGCTGGGCCAGTCAGGCACAAGCTGCTCATCTGTGCAGACCAGGCACCCCAGCCCATAGGCCAGGAAATTCTGGCTTTGTGGATCACATCAGTGTGTGGCCCATGTCTGGTGAGCAAATATTGACAGAATTGGATCCTCTTGGTTGGGGTGGGGGGTGTTAGTTAATGATTATTGATTCCATACCTGATAGAGCTCAAAATCTTTACAGAGTGATTGGGACAGAAAATCTGTGAACTAAGAAAAATGCTCTTATTTAATTAACCTGTTCTAGAGGTAAACCCCACAGGATAGCGCAGAACAGCATGAACTGATGGCTACCTATCACTGTTGGAGTCTGAAGGCCATGTGTTTCCTAGTCTTTTGACAACTTACTGGTATCCAGGGAAGGAGAGAAAAAAGAAAGGAAAGGAGCTAACATTTATGAAAGACTTTCAAAGTATTGAGGACTGGTCTGAAAATATCATATCCATTTTTTTTACTAAATCATCAAGAGAAGGTTTCATTAGTTCCTTTTATCAGGTAAAGAAAAAAAAAAGAAGTGAGTTGTCAACAGGATGGGGTAGGTAAGACCCAAATTCAGGTCCATCAGATTCTAAATCCCAAGTGTTTCCACCAGACCATGATAAGTGAAGGGATATACATAGTAGAGCTGAAGACAAGCAAGAGGGAGGAGAGAGACAAAGGGGACCGTTTATCTGCCCTCCATGAGGGTGGGTCTTGATTGTGAATGTGACAAGAAGATGGGCTGCTTACCCTCCTGTAAAAAGCGACATGGAAGCATATCCATTATAACTCATTTTAAACAGGTGAAAATGATTTGGCTTATTTTATGCCTTAGGTTCTGAATATGAGCTAGTCTTTAGCCTTTTGCCCCAGTAAAGACACCAATGGAACTTTGGCTGAGGTCTGTGTGGTTGGGAGATGTTCAGAGCAGAAGCTCTGAAATAAAAGGCCCAGTCATTCAGCTCTTCTTTATTTCCCTAAAGCAACCACAAGGGATGAACTTTATAGTTGAAAAGCTCACTAAATCCTTTCAATGGAAATCCAAAAGTTGGTGATGCTTCAAGTGAACATAAAATAGAAATATTTGTTCTAAAATATATGTAAGGTAAATGAAAGACAATATATGATTCGATCTAAAAACTAGCAAAAAAGAGCATAGAAATCTAAAAGCTAGTGTCCCCCAGATAACTGGAGCTTTGGTTATATTAGCTGTCATTGTTCAAATTCAAATATTAAAATACTTCTCTCAGTATTGTAGACCCGGTAAAAGAAAACTCTTAGTTTTAGGGGCCAAGTTTGCTAATTATTTCTCTCAACCAGCAGGTGTCGCCAGAGACAAGCACATTTGCTACCGCAGTCTTCTTGGGGATGAACCAAAATCCCAGACCCGCTGGACGTTCAGCCTCCTCCTCCTAAGGTGGGCTTCTTTGGTGGAAGCTGATTTGGAATGGCCAGAATTAAAGCCCATAGTTCTCAAAGTTTATTACACTGGGGAAACTTCTGAGCTGGAATGTATTGATCTTTGAGCCCCAGCTGCAGAGATTCTAATTTAGTAGGTCTGGAGAGCAGCCCAAGTAATTTCCATGTTAAGCCCTGCCCTTTACCCTCTCATCATTCCCTATTGTGATACACTTTCAGAAACAGTGATTTGCTCCCGGAGCTCGCTGTACTTTATGATCTCATAGGCTCAACTCAGAGACAATCAGATTGCAAAGGGATTCGTTTGTTCATTCATTCAGCAAACATCTGTTGAGCCTTTACAGCTTGCTATCCACCATCGGGTACTTTCACAAGGACATGCACTCATCCCGTTATCCTAGGCTTGACAAGGATCAATCATTCCTCAATCATAGAATCCAATAAAGACTCAACCCTTCTTATTTATATCCATCCCATCAAATAACTTGGTTTCCACCACGAAAGGAAAATAATTCCCCCTTTCCCATAGGATGTATTCATATATTTATAGAAATAGTGGCAATAAATTGATTCCTAATGGTTAGTTTATAGATACAAATATACCAATAATACATCTGGGAATGAATCTTACTCCTATGGCTTTAAACACAAAAATAATAAATCCCCTAATATGTAAAAATCAAAATACTGCTATGTTTTAATAAAAATCTTAGTGGTAAAAATGTGAGATTAAATTATTTTGCTACAAAAGAAATACAAACAAAAATTCCATTAAGAATTTAAAATTGCCACCTGGGGTCGGGGTGGGGTGGAGAGTTGAACCTGAATATATTTTTTAAAACTGATGAAATCATACATCCCAATGCAGACTACAGGTGAAAAACACATGTGCCCAGTGAATAACTCTTAGTATATCCAGAATCCACTCTTTTGTATTTTTTAACTTTATGATCATTAGAATTTTTTTTTCACTAGAATAGATTTTAAAGGTCACTGAATCCCATCTTCGATTCTGTGCTCAATACTGCTTTGAAACAATTCAGCTCCAATAATGCCACCCAGCCTTTGCATGCAGTTCTCTGTAGTCAGGAAAGTAGTAACTAAGAACTAAGTCTGTAACTGGAGTAACTGGAACTAAGTCTGTACCTAAGTAGTAACTAGAATTAAGTCTGCCTTAGGACTTCCAGGTTTGAGGAAGTTTTCCTCTCATCTGTGAGAAAAATCAGTGGCTCCATCAGAAAGCCTTTTGCCCCCTAGAACTTAGCATAGTGTCTGGATTAGGACTGCATGTCAGCTGCATTTTACAGTGGTTGCAACATGGAAAGAATCAATTCTCCTCATGTAACACCAAGCCCGAAAGGAAGCAAGCCCCAGTCTGGAGAAGCTATGCAAAGAGATCTTCCAGGAACCATGCTTCTTGGGCTTTGGTTTTACCATCTTTAAAGTCACTTGGGAGATTACTGCAGTTTCTCCAGTATTTTATCTGCATTATGGACAGGTCAAACACAGGGAAACAGGATGGGTGGTACCTATATCGGGAAGGGAAACCATTCTTAAAGATCCCCTGTATACTAACTTACATCTCACTGGCCAGAACTGTCACATGGTCACCTCAGGCCTCAGTGAACTCTGGTGATGAGCATTTCAATTGGCAGTTTGCTAATGAGAATGACATCTGGGTTATGCTCATGAGGAAGAAAGACAGAACTGATATTGGGTAGGGTAATTAGCCATCACTGCCATAGCCTTACAAGAATAGATGATTAATATATGTCAAGTGACTGATGAAATAGAAATCTGCCTTTGAAACTATTAGAGCTACTGGTTCAGAATGAGATTAAAGAAACTTTTTTTTCTTTAATATTCCTCCAGATACGTAAATATAATGATCATTTGTTTTCCTTTTCCCCACCCCAAGTTGTCTCTTTTCCAAGTTGACATCCTTTCTAGGCTTTTGCTGGAAATTCCCCTATTTGCACCATCTTGTTGTATCTTCTAGTCTCAAGGTCACTTCATTGTCCAGAATGCTGTTGGATTTCAAGTTTAAATTCCAGCCAGGAGGATTAGGGCAGGAGGAGAGGAAAGGCAATGGTTCTTTAAAGCCTTTTCCTGGTAGTTACATCATTTCCACTTACATTCTATTGGCCAGAACTAAGTCACATGATCACAGCTGTAAGAGGAGGCTGTAAGAGGAAATGTAGTTCTCTTTGGGGGTGGCTATCTGTCCTTTTAAAAATCAGGTAATTATTACTATTAAAGAATGAGAGAAGGGATATTGGGAGATAGCTTGCACTCTTAGCCACTTCTTCCATTTCCTTGTTTACATCAGTGATACAAATATTAAACTGTTCAAGACTAAGGCCAGCAACAAGAGTTAATATTTATTATGCATTTACTATTGTGCCGGGCACTGCCCTTGACACTTTATATATAATAATGTAGTTAATCTTCACAAAACACTCTTAAGTAACACACTAGTATTAGCATAATGCATAAATGAGAAAACAGAGGCCAAGAACCTAGAGCCCAAGGTCATACACACAGGAGATACAACTATGCTTGCAGTCCAAGCTCCTAATTAACTAGTACAATGCATTGCCTTTGGGCAGTGTGAGGAAGAGTTAAACTTGTTTTATTATGGCAACTTTTATCTTGGAATATTTTATTACTCACATCTGGAACCCCCCTGTACTACTAGAGGCCTTCCTTGGGTTGAAATTAAATAGCAAGCCATAGGCTTTTTTTTTTTTTTTTTCAATTAATGACTATTCCACCCATATTTCTTCTCAGGTCTGTTTATCAGCTAATCCTTTATAACTAGAATGAAACAGGGTCAGATTTTAAAAGCAGATTCATGCTGAAGAAGAAGGGGAAGTATGTCCTTCCTAGGGGAAGCAAATGTGACAGCCTGGCAAATAGGCCATGGCAGTGTAGAGTGCTGTAACATGGACAGATTTAAAGGCTTTGCAGCAAGAAAGACCTCAGGTTGAATTCTGGATTTGCCATTTGCCCCTCGACAAACCTCTTAACTTCTCTGACAAAACCTACTTTGTACATTGGTTGTGAGGATTAAAACACGTGCAAATAAACACACAGCAGATATCTGCAAATCACAAATACAGAATCTGGCATCTGGCAGGCATTTGTTACTTTATTACTTTGATGATGACCAGTGAAATTTCAGCCCACTGTTGAATCCCAGGAATCCACGAAAGACAAAGAAGTACAGAGGCTTAAAAGTAGAAAAGATGGTGAGGGAAATAAATTGTGTTACATCCTTTAAAAGAATTTTGTTTTGTTTGTGTGTTTGTTTTGTACCAGGGATCGAACTCAGGACCTTTCGCTTGGGAGGCAGGCGGCAGCACCACTGAGCTAAATCCCTGGCCCTAAAAAATATTTTCTGACTTTTGGGAATTTATCTGAAAGAATAAGTTCAACAGAAACAAAAACATTCATGCTAGATTTTCAGGGCTATCTCAATAGCTAAAACCTAAAACCCATCTCCGTATACACTTCTATGATTTACATGTAATGTCTCCCTAAAGCTTCATGCAGTCATAGGAAGGACCTTTGGAAGGTATGTTAGTTACTTTTCTCATTGATGAGACAAAATACTTAACACCTAAAGTTAGAGGGGGAAGTTATTTGGCTTGCGGTTTGTAGAGGTCTCAGTCCATAATCAGCAGGCTCCAAGGCAGAGTGGCACATGGCAGAGGTGAGTCACACAGAAGAAACAATTCATGGCACCCACACGGTAGGAAAAGCAATAAGGGACCTTAACAGTATCTTTCTGCTCCTTTTATTTTATTCAGACTACTTAGGGTGGATAGTACTCACACCCTTAATCCTAGTGCCCTCAGGCCTAGCACTGCACCATGAATCAATCACACTCGAGAGATTCAGCCACCTCTGAAAAAGCATGAGGCTTTAGGGGGACATTTAAACACAAGCTGTAACAGAAGGTGATTGGATTATAGCTGGCTTGCTGTTGGGAGGTGGGCCTGGTCAGAAGAGGCAGGTCACTGTGGATGTGACCCAGAAGGTTGTATGTCCCTTCTGGGCTCCTCCCTTGATTGCTTCCTGTCTGCCATGAGGTGAGCAGCTATTTCCCTGCCAAGGCCCTGTGCTATTCCAGAAGTTAGCTTGGAGTTAGCTGACTATGGGCTGGAACATGAGACAAAATAAACCTCTTCTCCTTTTAAGTTGTAGGTGTTAGGTATTTTGTCCCAGCAACGATAAAATTGACTAAGACACATAGGCTGAGGAAGGAAGAAGGACTCAGTGCCCAGGGCACAGCAGCTCAGTGGGACTGAGCTATGGGTACTGAGGCCTTGCAACAGTGTGGAGAAACATTTAGGATTTCAGATCAGTGAGAAAAGGAAGGTGCAAGCAACACATTTGCAACTATAAATGCATGTTTATTCCTGTGCAGGACTAGAAAAAAGAAGTTATAATTTAAATGTGTGCCCCCCAAAATATAGGTTGGAAATATATCCCTCAATGCAACAGTGACAAGCAGTAGGAAAGAGGTAATTAGGCCATGCATGGATTAATGCTGTTATTGTCGGAGTGAGATTGTTTTCATGGGAATACGTTTTTTTATAAAAGGATGAGTTTGGTCCCTTCTTGCTCCTCTCACCCTCTCCTGCCCTTCCACCTTCTGCAGTGGGATGATAAGGCACAAAGGTCTCTGCCAAATGCAGACCCCTTGATCTGGGACTTCTCAGCCTCTAGAACTGTAAGAAATACACCTCTCTTTTTTATAAATTACCCAGTCTCGGGTACTCTGTTTTACCTGCACAAAATGGACTAAGATAGAAAGTATAATAAGTAAAAACAAGTTTGGTACAAGGTTGTGGGAAAAGGTATATGTATATAATTTATTTTTGGTACTAGGAATCGAACTCGGGTCCTCGCACTTGTGAGGCAGGTGGCAGAACCACTGAGCTAAATCCCCATCCCATGAAAAGGTATCTTTTTTAATGTTTTCATATATTGTTTGTTCAATAAGCCAAACAAGGGGGGTAGAAGTATACTTTAGCAGTAAAGCATTTGCCTAGCATGTACACAACTCTGAATTTGATTCCCAGCACCACAAAACAAACAAAAGTTGTACTAATGTATTTCAATGTTTCTTTAGGTAGAAAGTCCATTTTTTTGTCTTTTCCATAATAGCTACCACAATGGGCCCAGGCATGGTTTTTAAATGCCAGTTTTCCTTAAAAGGAACTAAGACTTCTTGAAGACTTGGCTGATCGCAGAGCTGAGACATGAGAGGCACAAGATTAGTCTGGAACATCTGGTAATGTTAGTAAATAAGAAAATACTCAAAAAATGTTGGGACAGGTCAAAACCTGCCGTGAACCAGTATGGAAGAGATTTTAGTAACCAAATTGGTGACAACCTGGACATGAAAATAAATGACAGTAATAGAGAAAAGAATTGGGATTTGATGTTTATTAGGTGAATAAATATATACTTACTCATAAAGTGAAGGTAGAAATGGAGCAGGAAAAGCTATTCTCCCACTTACTTATTCACAAATAAATATTTATAAACAATTCAATATAAATATTTATATGTATATATTTATACAGTGGCATTTAGTACATTTATATAGTTACCACTATATATTTGTCGAATATTTTAATCACCCCCAAAGAAAACCCTAAATCTACTAAGTAGTAACTCCATTTCTCCCATCACCTAAGAGCCTAGAAACTACTAATATGCTTTCTCTCTCAATGGATTTTGCCTATTTTGGATATTTCACATACTGTACATGGAATCATGCACTATGTAGCCTTTTGTGTCTGGCTTCTTTCCTTTAGCATAATATTTACAATGTTCATCCATATTGTAGCATGTATCAGTAACTAATTCCTTTATATGGCTGATTTTTTTGTTGTATTGATATACCACCTTTGTTTATCATTCATCAGCTGGTGGACATTACATTGTTTTCACTTTTTGATTGTTGTAAATGGTATTGATACAAAAATGTACAACTTTTTGTTTGAACAACTGTTTTCAATTATTTTGTATATATATCTAGGAATCTAGTTAGCGGGTCACATAGTAATTTTATGTTTAACTTATTGAGAAGCTGCCAAACTGTTTTCCACAATGGCTGAAACACTTTACATTTCCACCAGCAATGTATAAAAGTTCTAATTTCTCCACTTTCTTGTATTTATTATTGCCTATTTGATTAGAGCCTTGTAGTGGTATGAAGCTGTATCTCACTGTTGTTTTGATTTGCATTTCCCTAATGTCTAACAATGTTTAGCATCTGTTTATGTCTCTTATGGCCAATTTTTTTCTTCTGGAGAATTGTCTGTTCAACTCCTTTGCTTGTTTTGGGCTGTTTATTTTTTTGTTCCTAAGTAATAAGAGTTCTTTATATATTCTGGATCCCAGGTCTTTATCAGATAAATGATGAGCAACTGATTTTTCCCATTCTGTGAGTTTCCAATCTTACTCTTTTTTGAAGATCGTTTTAGCTATTTAGAGTCCCTTGTAGTTTCATATTAATTCTCAAATCACTATTTTTATTTCTGAAAAAGGCTGAGATTTTGATAAGAATTGTATTGACCCACTGATGATTTTTTGTAGCACTGTCATCTTAACAATATTAACTTTTCCAATCCATGAACATCACTGTTTTCCCATTTTCTTTCAATGGTTTTCCATAGCTTTCAGTATAAATGTTTTGCACCAACTTAAATTTATTTCTTAGCATTTTATTCCTTGTGAAGATATTATAAGTGAAATTTTCTTCATTTTTATTACTAGTCATAGAAATAAAATTGACATATGCATAATCACCTTCTCTCCCACAATAATGCTTAATTCATTTATTAAAAGGTTTTGGTGTATGTTTGAATTGTAATGACTCTATGTAAATTTATGTCATCTGAGGTTTTTAATTCTTCTGAGTTTTGGTACCTTTGATTTATTTTTCTTGTCTAATTGTTCTGGTGAGAGCCTTCAGTACAGTGTTGAGTAGAAATGGAAACTTTGTCTTATTCCTGATCTGAGGGGGAGAATTTTTAGTCTTTCATCATTGAATAGGATGCTGTGAATTTTTTCATAAATGCACTTTATTGGGTTAAGTTTCCTTCTATTTTTAGTTTGTTGACTGTCTTTTTAATCACAAAAGAGTTCTGGATTTTGTCAAATAATTTTTCTGATCAAATGAGATCATCATGCACTTTCTTCATTCTATAAATGAAGATAGTGTTTAAATTTTATATTGTTTACATTAACTGATTTTTATATAAACTACTCTTGCATTACTTAAACAAATCACATCTGGCTATAGTGACTTTTTAATATGCTATTGGACTTAGTTTCCTTGTGTTTTATTTGGGACATCTGTATCTATATTCACAAGGGACAGTGATCTGTAGTTTCTTTTGTGATGTCCTTATTTGACTTTGGTATCAGTATAATGTTGGCCTCATAAAATGACTGAGGAAGTATTCCTTCCACTTCTATTGTTTTGGGAAGAGTTCTGAAAGATATTGGCATTAATTCTACCTTAAACATCTGGTAGAATTCATCACTCAGTTCATCTGGTTCTGGGTTTTTCTTATTGGAAATTTTCTGATTACTAATTTGATCTCTTTGTCATAAGTCTGTTTAGAATTTCAATTTCTTGAGTCAGTTTTGGTAGTCTGTGTGCACTCAGAATTTGTCTGTTCCATTTAGATTAAGCAATTTGCTGAGGTACAATTTTTCATAGCCTTCTTTTATAAACTTAAAAAAATATTTCTGTGAGGTCAGTAGTAATGTTCCCACTTTCATTTCTGATTTAATATTTTGAATCTTCTATTTCTGTTGGACAACACTGGGCAGCAGCATTCATTGTATTTTTTTAATCACATTTTGTGAAGACATTCATGAGAGAGGACTTTCAGAACTGCTTCAGAAAGTGGTAAGAAGAAAGGGATAAGTGTATTTAATGCAAAGAAGAGTATTTGAGGGGAATTAATGGCAATGTGTCTTTTACTGTAATAAATTAAAAAATAAAAGTGTAACTAATCACCATATTCTGTTCACCCATTGCATATTACTGATAGAACATTTATCATTAAAAAAAATAACAATTTTTGTTTTAACAACTATTTTGTCTGATATTTGTATAGCCACTCCAGCTCCCTTTTGATTATTATTTGCATGAAATATCTTTTTCTAACCTTTCACTTTCAACCTATTCATGTCTTTGGGTTTAGTCTAAGTCTCTTGAAAACACTATAGTTGGATTTTTTAAAGCACGTTTTGCTAATTCTTCTTTTTAAGTGGAAAGTTTAGTCATTTACATGTAAAGCAATTACTGACTAATGAGAACTTGCTTCTGCCATTTTGCTATTTGCTTTCTATATGTCATATCTTTTTTGTTCCCTAACTCCTCAATCCTGCCTTGTTTTATTTAATCCATTCTTTTTCTACTGTACTATTCTGATTCTAGTCTCATTTCTTTTTCCAAATATGTTTTTAAATTATTTTCTCAATGCTAGTCTGGTGGTTACAAATCAGAAATTAATAACAATCTAGTTTGAGTTAATATCAATTTAGCTTCAATAACATAAAAATGTTTTTATGCAGCTCCATCCTCCTCCTTTGTTATTATTATCATATATTCCTACTCTTCTCCCTTACTATAAATGATAGTCATTCTTGTTGACAACTGAAATTAAGGGAATCCAAATTAATATATTTGCCTGTGAGCTACTGACAGATACCAGAAAGTCTCAAAAGTTGTGTTCCACATTAATTCTGCTGTGCTTTGCTCAAATAAGCCTTATTTTTTTTTAACAAAACATTTATTGGTACATTTCAGATATACATAACGATAACACTCATCTTAAGGAATTTGCACCTGTACGTGATATATCCTGCCTCTTTTTTTCCCACTCCCTCCTCCTTTTGACCCCCCTCTGCTCCCTATAAAAAGCTTTGTTCCCACTTTTTCCTTCTATTTTCACTTTTTTTCTTGTCTCCTCCTTCCTTTCCCCCTCCCCCCTCATTTCCCTTCTCATTTGAACACTTTCTTCTCATTTCCCAATATGCATTATACATTTTAGTCCTTATTTCCACTTTCAGTTTCTCACATGAGAGAACAATGTGGTATTTAAACATGTGTGCCCAATTTATTTCACTTAAGAACATGGTCTCAAGGTCCATCCATTTAGCTATAAATGTCTCAAGCCCATTCATCTTTATGGCTGAGTAGTACTCCACTCTATAAAAACCCCTCATCTTCTTTATCCATTTGTTGGTTGATGGGCATTTGGGCTGTTTCCAATATTTAGCTATTACAAACTGCTATAAACATGGGTGTACATATATCGCTGTGGTATGATGCTTTTAATTCTTTCAGGAAGATACTAAGAAGGGAATAAATATATGAAAAAAATGTTCAGCATCACTGGTCATTCAAGAGATGAAAATTAAAACAACTCTGAGATTCCATCTCACTTCAGAAAGAATGACTGTAATCAAGAAATCAACGAATAACAAATGCTGGTGGGGCTGTGGGGATAAAGGAACCCTTCTCCACTGTTGGTGGAAGACTGGTGCTACCACTGTGAAAATCATTATGGAGATAACTCAGAAAACTAAAACTAAAGGTTCCATTTGACCCACATAAGCCTTATGAAGCCTGCTGGCATCCAATTTCATGTGGATTCTTTTGCCCATAGTCTAACTTGGAATGATCAAGTTATTAAAGATTGCACTGTGCATGAATTTTGAAGGGTGGCTCCTAGAACACTTTTGCTTATTTTTTTTATACAGCATTTTTGAGTTGGTGCAGGCAAAATTCTCTGAGGAATACAAATCACATGCTTCCCACTTGACTTTTTCTTCAATTCACATACTATTTAGACTTGGATTTTGATAAGATTTTGGTAGAGGATCTCTAACAGTATGATAGCTTTCCCACCAACAACAACTTAATTTCTTTGGCTGCTATGATGTTCAACTCCCTGTCCAAGTTCATCTGCAGCTCCAAAAGTGCCTGAAAAATGCTGAACTTGAACTCATTCAGCTACCCATTTTTGGGCTTCATAGTCCTGGTGCTTGAACCAAACTTCTTGTTGAATACCAGCTTAGGAAGAACATATATTACATCTTTATACACTGTGTACCCATTCAGATAGATTTATAATTACTGTTTTACACATTTGCCTTTTAAACCATATGGACAAAAAAGAATGTGACAGAATTATAGTAATACTAGCTTCTATATTTACCTGTAGTTACCTTAGAAGGATCTTTATTTTCCAGTGTGCCTAAAGTTACAGAATATAGGTCTAGTGTTTTTTCATTTCTTCCTGAAGGATGATCTTTACCGTTTTTTGAAGAAGGGCAGGTCTACTAGCAACAAATTTTCACTTTTTTTTTGAGACAGGGTCTCACTGTGTAGTTCAGGCTGCTCTTTAACTATGTAGCCCAGGCTGGTCTAGAAATCGAGGCAATCTTCCTGCCTCAGCCTCCCAAGTGCTGGGATTACAGGCATGTGTCACCATGCCCAGCAGTTTCACCTTTTAAAAAAAATTTTCAAACAATGTCCTGCCATGTAGCCCAGATTGGCCTCAAACTTGTGATTCTTCTGCCTCAGCCTCCAAAGTCTCTTAGCTTTTATTTGAGAACATCTTGATTTTTCCTTTAGTTCTGAAGAATAATTTTGATGAAGAATTCTTGATAGACTTTTTTTTCTTTCAACACTACAAACATGTCATGTCACTGTCTTCCATGGTTTCTGCTAAGAGATCAGGGAATAATTTTATTAAGAATCACTTGTATGTAATGAGCTGCTCCTCGGTTGCTGCATTTAATATACTTTTTTCTTCAGCCTTTGTTGGATTTGGAATCAGTTCAATTTGGAATCTATCTTGGTGTGGATCTCTTTGAGTATATCCTACATGGAGTTTGTTGAACTTCTTGGATGTGCAGTTGTTTTTCATCAAAGTTGAGATATTTCTCCCCTTATTTCTTCAAATATTTTCTGCCTCCTTTTCCTTCCTTCCTTCCTTCTTTCCCATTCTCTCTTCCACTATGTACAAGATGTGATTAAAAATATGGTGAAAGGTTTTTAAAAAATTATTATAGTAAAAGACACATTACCATTAATCTACCTCAAAATATTCCCTCACTTTGAATACACACACCATTGTTCTTATCATATATCTTTTACTGTAACAGGTTTTTAAACATTTAAATATTCATCATATTTTTCAGTCTCCCCTTAGATATGTTGGCATGTGTGACGGTGTTCTGCAAGTCTCTTAGGCTGTTAATTTTTCTTCATTCTTTTCTTTTTCTACTCTTCAAATTGAATCTCAGTTGATATAGCCTAAATTTTTTTCTGCTTGCTCACATCTCTTGTTGATCTCATTATGATTCCTCTATTTAGTTAACTTTTTAATTTGACTTTTAATTTGGCCCCTTTTATGATTTCTCTCCCTTTATTAATATTCTTTATTATTATTGGTTTTTGTTTGATTTTCTTTAACCCTTTGATCATATTTAAGTGAGTTTAAAGTTTCTGTCTAGTAAGTCCAATATCTGGGCTTCTTTAAGGTAGGTTCAATAATTTTTCCTATTAATAGGCTACATTTTTTGTGTTTGTTATATTTTTTATGAAAAGTGGGCATTTTGATTATAATGTGACAACTATGAAATCAGACTCCCCATGGTTTCTTGTTGTTACTTGTAGGTTGTAGTTGTTGAGTGACTTTTCTAAACTATGTTTTTAATAAAGATTACATTCTGCCTAAAGATTGATGTGCTTGGTCAATGAAGTCTCTGCTCAGCTGATGCTCTGACACAGTTCTTTAAACATGTGGGGCAAAAATAATCATCTTCTAGTCACTGCGGATTCACTGTGTGTGGGCATTCCTGGATGCTTAGCAAGGCATACTTCTGCTTTAATCTTCACTTCCTGCTTGGATCCTAATGGTGAGCCAGAAGTGAATATTTCTGGTTTTCTCAGGTTTTTTCCCTCCTTGTATCTTGCCTTGGATGTTCATGTGGTGTTCTGAATTTCCTGGTATATGCAGAAGCTTTTCAAAGCTCATTTCCCTATGTATGTGGCTCCCAAATTTTTCTTCTTAGGCTTTTCTATCTGTCTGCTTCTTGCCATTGCAGGTTGCTTCAGGTTAAGTATGTTTGCCTTTAAAATTTTTTTTTTTTTTTGGTGCCAGGATCATGTCTTTAATTTTTTTTTTTTTTTTTGACAGACATCACTGGAGAGATTGCTTCAGCTTTAAGAAGGTTCTGAGGAAGGCAAAAGAAAAACAAACTACTAAGCTGATCCTTCAGGTGGCCACAGATCAAAACAAACAACCAAAGTTTTTTTGAACGAGGTTCATACTGGTTACTGTGGCACCAGCAAGCTGCATCAGGAACATGGGTCGTGCTGTCATCTTCACAGCTGCTGTCAAGCTAGTGAGTATGAATGGTACACAGGCAGGTAAAATGCCTCAACGTGCTCTTATAGAAATTTCTTCATTCAGCAGTCTCTTAGTTCTTATTAGAGTCCAGAATTTGGCAAAAGCTGATTTGATAGGGCTTTCAACTTAACATGGTTCTTTCTCAGTGAAAAGTACATTACCTTCCAATGTAATGTTGTATGCCAACCAGAACCTGGAGATTCACACTTGATTCCCATCTTTAACTTGGTCCCTTACAGCAATCAATCATCCAGTACTGATGGTTCTACTTCATTAGCTCTTAAATATACCCCCTTCTCTCCATTCTGTTGCTGGTATCCTACCTGGAGACTTTATCCTTGCTCATCTGGAATGTTACAATAGTTTGCTCTGTGGTTTTCCTGATCCAGAAGCAACTCACTTCATATTATTCTCCCTACTGCTGTTAAGAGTAACTCTTCCCCAAATGCAAATATCATCAAGCACTTCTTTGTTTAGAATCCTTCAATGGAGCCCCATTTTCTTCAGCATATCAAGTCCCTTGGTATGGCTCACAAGACTCCTGAGATCTAATCTTTTGTGACTTACCTAGTTTTATGTCCCAACACCCACTCTTCAGTGCAGACTCACAGAAATACCATTTCTTCACGTATGCTGCTGCTTCCAATTGGAACACTGTCTACCTCGCTTTCCTCAAAGGCTTATTTACATATTTCCATTTCCCTATGCTTCCCAACTACAGCCATGCCTGTCTGCTATTCCTGAGTTAGCTCTGTTAGAGTACCAGGTACACTATATTACAATCATGTGCTTACATCTTTGTCTTCCTAAACAATCTATGAATTTTTGGAGGGAAGAAACTGGGTTTCTCATTTCTGTATACTTAGCTATAAAGGACTCGGTAAATGTCTTTGGAATAAACAGACTACCTTTCTGATTTATGAACATTTAGTTATGAACTCCTAATAGAGCTTCATAAAGTGTGAGGTAACAAATTCAGCTAAAGCTTCAGAAAGTTATATGTTAGAACTCTTCCAGCTCAGCACCTCCAAATCCCCATTCAAAAGCAGACTATTGGGCTGGGGATTTAGCTCAGTGATTCCAGCGCCTGCCTGCCTCACAAGCGTAAGGTCCCGAGTTCGATCCCCGGTGCCAAAAAAAAAAGCAGACTATTTTTTTGTTTTCACAGTAAACTGATAAATGCATATATCTTCTTCCACCAGTGAATAAAATTCTATAAATCTTTTTTTTCCTTTCTTTACATGTTGCTGGGAAGCTCAAAGATTTTAATGCCTTAGAGGTCTATGACCATATTAGTTATGAAGGCTGGGATATTTGTTTCTTCCTATGTCTCTGTGTATTTTTATTCTAATAATTTTTATATATGCCTATTAAATGTTATTTTCTTGACGGCATAGAAGCAAACAGATGGTTAAGGTGCCAACACAGAAATGCAGAGATGGAACCACTGAGACAAATTTGTCTGTAGCTGCCTAAGGCCACTGTTGACTACAAACTCTCAACTGAAAATCAAAAATTAGGCAGATTTTATTTATCGGGGAGTGGAAAAAATTTTTACTGGTAGGAGATATATTTTGAGGACTTCCAATTCTTCCATCTCCTATAGATAACACTGAGTAGAAAAGGTAATCACTTCCAATATTCAACTAGAAAATCAGAGCCTGGATGAATTCTCCCATCTGGCATAACCCCACAGGTGGCATACACAATCCTGAGCGTAGGTTTTCCTGGCTTATCTCCCCCTTCCCTAAATTTAGTCACCAGGCCTGTTGGGTTTCCCACCAGAACCCTCCCTTTGCCCAGTCTTCCTTTTAGACCTCCGTCCAGGCTTCTTTCCTGTTTCCCACCTTGTGTTTCCCCCTCTAGTTCAGGCTATACAGCTGGATTACTTCTCTGCCTAAAACCTGTCATGGGCTTTCCATGGTTCACAGTTTAGGATGAACACATGCAGGCAAGATTCCTGCATCCTCTCCAGGGTAACCTCTCGCTGCACATCACATATTCTTTGCTCTGGGCATCCTGAAGGACTGTGTTTCCTCATATTGCTATGGCTGTCCATTTTGTTCTGTTCCTGTTCTCTGTAGAGCCTCCCCACTCCTTCATTATCTAACTCCTGCTCATCCTCAAGACAGAGCTTAGTTTCTCTTGATCACCTGAACAGCTTTCTCTCTTTCAAAGCACCTCTACTTGTCATAACCCTCACTGCGCGCGCTCTCTCTCTCTCTAAGTCTGAGGGAGTATTTACCACTGAACTCCCAGAACATAATTGCATGGCCAGAGGAGGCCTCAGAAAATGTTTGCTGAAGTAACTACAATCGGCACATTGAGGTGGACATGTTTAAGGAAATAGGATCTGAAATGGGCCTCACTCATCACATTTTCCACAAAAGTGAGATGTGGAACTTGCCAACTTCCATTACTCTATTATTTCTATGATTTTTTTTCTAATTCTAAACTTATCCACTCTTTCTTCTCCACGCTTTCTCTTGACCTTTCCTTGGTCTACTTTTAAAAATCTTTAATCAATTTGGATTTGACTTACATATTTTTTCAAACTGAAAACCAATTGTTCTAAAATTTTATTAAAAATTCTCTTTATTCAAGATCTATGTTTAGCTTTTTAAAAATTCTTATCAATAACAGTATTTGAGGAGCTCTGTCATCTGCTGCACTGGTCTATTATCACACTGGTTTAGTTACTGTCATTTTATCATACTTGGCTATTTGTTTGTAATATAATTTAATTTCTCATATTAAAACTATAGAGGAATATTTTAAACAAACAGATAAGCAAAGAAAAGCTCAACTAAAGTAACACAGAGATAACCATATTATCATTTTGATGCAAATAGGGTAGCTTTCATAGCAACTTCCATTTAATTATCTTGGCACATTAACTGACATTCTCTGTCTGTGCAATGGACTAGTTGATGTCTATAGTATGGTGAATGTTCCTGGAGAGAGGCTTATCCTTAGGGGACCAATGTATTCTGTTCTTACCATCCATGGGTTGCGATTGGCAAGAGTCAGATGTGTTTATTCCAACAGGTTTGCCAGGTGTGGTTACTCTAATAATATAATAATTTAAATATAATTAAACAATAACCAATAAAAACAATGAATATGAAAAAAATTGTCTCTATAAAACTAATGGTTTGAAAAATTGAATGCCTCAAAAAAATTCAATAGAGGTGAAATTCTAAAAATATTACACTTGGGTTATGTGTCTGAGAAATATAAACATTGGTAAGAGATTATAAAAACCTCAAAGTCCACAGTCAATGGACTTCATAAGCATCTCCAAATTTCTGACCCATTTAAGAATAAATATTTCATATATTCCATTATTGGTGTTAACACAAAATACACAGAAGACAACTTCAGAGAAGTCATAAACAAGAACCAATATACCTATGTCAAAACTGGCCAGGCCGGGGATTTAGCTTAGTGGTTCCGGCACCTGCCTCACAAGTGCAAGGTCCTGAGTTCGATTCCAGTACCAAAAAAACACAAAAAACAAAAAAACAAACTGGCCAATGAACACTTATATTTTATAGCTTTAAAAAGAAAAATTTTAATGATTCTTTCCTTAACCAAAATTTTCATTTAGTACATCAATTACCGGTGTCTACAGAACTGATGAAGAGAACATCTACCCTACCTATAGGATGTATAGAATATTTGTTTTACATAAGATTGTGCTACAAATATTACTTTACCCCCTGCTCTTTTCACTGACTCTATTATGAATGCTGTTACAATTCACTGTTTTTTACATCGTTACTGTCTACCCAGTCTCTCCTGTTTAACTATTTGGGCTTCCTTTTGTTTAACATTTAAATCTATTTATCCTCCTTGAATTCCTCTTTGCCAGGACAAAAACAAACACACAAACAAACAAACTTGGAGTTTAGTCATATGCCCAACCTAGGACTTCTTATATAGGTCATCTCCTTTTCTCAATTCTCATTTGCCTTTTTAAAAAATTTTTTTGTTAAATTATTTTATTTCATTGTAAGCTGTAAGAATCTTTTATGAAAGTTGGAGGGAGTAGACCAACCACAAATCCCTAACATCCCATCTCCTAGTGTGAGATCACAGAGTGCAATGCCAGGTTGGCTGAAAGCTTGCTTGCCTTGAAGGCAAATCCTTCTCACCTTTACTTTTCTAGTATGACAGACTGGCCAGGGAGTTTCTAACTAATAACTAGAGAACCTTATTTCTTTTGACATTTTTGGTAAATCCATGAAGTAGTCTAATATCTAGTTCTATTTTTTTCTAGAAACCTAAATTTAACTTAGGTATACCTTCTAAAGTTATTTTTCTTAAAATTTGGACAATAAATGAGGCATAGTGTCAAATCAAAGGCACAAAGCATTTCTCCCTTTCACTATTACTTGCCACAACTAAAAATTAATGGAGAGGTATCATCCCATGACTTATCTCCATAGCATCTGATCAAAGATAGTAGCCAAAGAGCTCGATGTGACATTGGCTTCTTTCTGAACTATTCAACATCTGTAAGTGCTTACAGTTACTTGGAGCAGCTCAAATTTTAATCATTAGTTATATATAAAGCTGGGATACACTAATATAGTCATGGACCTCTATCTCATAACAATGGACCAAATATACAAAGGTGGTCCCAAAAGATTATCACCTACTAATGTTACCGTCACTTTAGTTTGTGTGTATAAATACACTCTATAATGTTTGCACAAGGATGTATGATATGCTCTAATGACACTTTCTCAGAACACATTATTGTTGCTAAGTGACATGACTGTATTGTGTCTCTTGACAGAACGTTCTGCATTTTTATTTTTTCAAATTTGAGATTAAATACAGAGTGTTCTTTTCACAGCTAAGCAGAAAAACTTCTGGGTACCTTTCAGGAAATATGAGGTTTTTCATAGGCCTTTTAATCACGAGATGTACTATACAAGAGAAATAATGAAATTTTTATTAGAACTCCCCTCCCCCCACAGAATAAACAGTCCAGGCTGTATCTTCAGCATCGCAAACACTCCTGAGGTCTGAAGAGTCCTTTTAAACATTCTATAAAAACTTCTTCTGGAAGAATGGTATAAATAACCAGGGGTATTGTCTGGATATTACTCACATTAGCTAATGAAGGGCAATCTATCCATCAGCCTCAAACCAAAAATCCAAAACGAAGGGAGACAGACAGACAAAGAGAGACAGAGAGAGAGAGAGAGAGAGAGAGAGAGAGAGAGAGAGAGACAGAGATCAACAGGCCTTCCTCTTAGGAAGATCCCTGAGCACTTCAGTGATTCATTTTAAACAAGCTTGACTTTCCCAAACTGTAACATGGAAGAGTTCCTGCCTAAATGACAGCACACCACAGTCACACATACCCATTAACTCAGTACAGACTGAGGCCTCAGTTCATGTGCAGGGCCCTGTATCAGCATCCTGAGCATCTCCCATGGTAAAGCTTATCTAAAGAGGCTTTTCTACTCTGCCTGATGATAGGATTCATTCATGACCTTAGCATACATGGCTACTAGGACACTATGAAGCCTGGCTAGGAAGTAGATGAACTCTGTACTCCAAAAACTAGTTTTACTACACTTACATTTCATACTCCACAAACCTTGGAATAGGCTGAGAAATAGCAGAAAATAGCTGGGGAATTCTCAGGTACCCTTGCAGCACACTGATCTAACTTGCAACAATGATCACTTTCTATCAATCATCACGATGGGCATGGGTAAGCGTTATGACACAGTAGACAATGACATTCTTTCCTATAAAATTTTATTTATTACATAAAAAATTCTATACATTTGTTAGACTAAAATACAGTTTTCATTATAATTCTGGCAACTGAGTCAGTACACAGAGAAAACTTCGCATTAGATCAGCACTTTTTTTTTCTAGTCCATATTTCTGTACAAGAAAACATTTCAAAGCTCCATTTCATATAAGCTCATTGTACTCTGAAGCCAGATGGAATGCCATCCAATTCAGAGCTCTTGGAAGTTAATTTCCCAGCAAGATTTGATAACTCCAGAAAGTTAATTGCTTAATATACATATTTTTAAAGTCCTCTGAGAGCATAATGCTCCATCTGTAAAGTCTGTACTGTGTCAGTAATGACAGTCACAAATACCAGGGCTACAACTGTATCTGCGGGGCATGTTCAAGCACCTACATGTTTGTTTCCCCATATGCGTACAGTGTAGTGACACTGTAATAAGAAGAAAAACCCCAAATAATGCTAAAGTAAATGATTCCAAATTATGGAATTCACGGAAGGCTTAATTGTGATCCTCCAGTTTGTGGTGGACAAAGACAGGACATGACACAAAAATCTGACAGTCTGAAATAGGATGCTAATGTAAAAAAAAAAAAAAGACATCAAATATGTGGTACCACAATGTACTTCTCATGCTGAGTTATATAGTGAGAAATTGAGACACACTGATGTGCCATTTTCTGTTCATATCACCCTGTACAACAGGCAGGGCTGGACACTGGATGTGAAAACTCAGCGCCTGAGAGATCAACAGCAGATCCTTATTACACTGACTGGTCTTTAAGATCCGAGTGCCTTATTCTAGGAGTTACAGCCTCAAATCAAGTTCAGAAAGGCTGTGCCAGTCAGTAGATAAAAGTTGGGCCTTTGGTCTTCAGAAAATAGGCTTTTGTCTTTGGTTGTTTTCTCAGCCCTGTGTCATTTTGCTACATGTCCTTCACTTCACGGTTTTCCTCTTTGTTTTTTAGTTCTAAAGCATTTTTCCCTATTATCAAATGAGCTAACAATCCACTTGAATTTACTCTATTAGGTTTGAGATCTTTTAGAACTATATTTAGTGGTCATGAATACTACATTCTGAGATAGCAAAATTGAAACTTCTTTTTCATTATGGCATTCCCAGCACCCTTATAGGGATGGGCAGAAATCAGGAAATAACACAATAGACTCTAGTAACACTAGAGCAACATAGTAGGAAAAAGATAACTTTCCCTATGTGATCATCTCTGAAAAATCAGAACTAGTAAAAACAAAAGAAGCCAAAATGAAGTTCTGAGCCCAGACTACTGGAACCCAAGTGATGGGGAAAATTTTATTCAACAGTCCCTGTCTCAAATCAGTCTCCAAAGCTGTTCTGTTATTGTCACATCCTTATGTGAAGCATTTCTAACACATTGTATGTAAAACCACATTTCTACTGGCAGGCAGAATGGTCCATGGGACTTGTTCTATCTTCCCTTCATTCCCCAAGTCTTTTTAATGCTTACTTTGACTCACATGGAGTGGATCAACACATATTCCTCAAACAACTTAGGTATTTCTAGCTAGAAGGATGGATAGACAGGATTTGTAAACAAAGATTGGAATATTCTCTTTAAGTCATTTCTATGGTGAGACCCTCAAGGAACTGTCAAATTTAGACTGGACTTTGGTCCTTTGCTGCCTGATATGGAAATTTCCAGCAGTGGACTGTTTATTTCTATGGAAGGATTATTAGAGGTTTTTTAGGAGTGGGTGGGTGTAGGGGTAGGGAGCCAAATTTTCTCTTTTCTTAACCAGGCAGTTGAAAAATTTCCAATGCTTTCATCAGCCTAAAAATGTAGGTAGTGGTTTGGTGTCTGACTATATAAGCTGTGATCTACTGGAATAAAGCCTTAAATAATTTCAAGTTTCTTTAGGGTTTCTGTCTGCTTTTTCAAGAACCCAGAGAACTTTCCCAGAGAGCTGCCATGCAGATGCAGCACCATTACCTAAGAGTAAGTTGCAGATGTGAAGCACTTCATGTGCTTCCCTAAAGAAGGGAGATGGGTGAACATGGGGAATGGAGATGTGGTTCCATTGGCACAGTGGTCCAAGGCTGTGTTAGAGGGTGGAAAACCTCAAAACACAAAACATCTCCCTGATTTATGTGGGGACAAAAAACACCTTTCAAATTTCTGTTGTAAGTACCTGCTCCAGCAATTTTCCGTTGTTTTTGGTCAAGTGTATGTACTATGTTTGCCAAGTTATCATCTTCATTTGTTTTTGGTCATGCTGGCAGGTGAAACACTGAGAGCACTACGCAACATATTATTATCTGAGCTACAATAAAAATAATCATGTGTCTTGGTTGATGGATAATTACAAGGATTCTCCATTTCTTGGATTTTTTTCATGTGTACATTGCTAATAATTTGGTAAACATCATACCTCCTCATTCCTCCAAGGTAAGAACTTTTACCGTTGTGAAGATTCAACATTGACCATCTGGTTATTTATTCTGTTTACTGTAGTTTCTATTCCCAAACGTAGTACTAAATTATGCAAAAATCTTTAAATTATAAAAATGATTCCAGGCCAAAGGTGCTAAATTTCATCTCAAAAGAATATTAAGGAGGACCTAATCATTTCTATGAACATTTGAAGTGTTCACAGATGTGCTATGTGCATTTTGGAGAAAGTCC
Organism: Heterocephalus glaber; assembly: GCF_000247695.1. The sequence continues at coordinate 6,005,555 of NW_004624758.1, forward strand.
ACAGCTTTTATAAGTTCAAAGGGACTTACGATCCCTCAGATGAATCTGCTTTTAAATATCACATATTTAATTCAGATATTAGCAAATAAAATTGAAAAATTTCTGGAATATTTTTAAATTAATGTTATCATGTTCAACCAGATCTTGACTAGACCATGAATAAAAGCTTTCTTATTCTGAGCTCCCTGGTCATTTCAGTTGTAAAGCTAAGTATCAAAACTTAAGAATAGCGTAATATCTGGGTCCTTAACAATTTCATATCATCTGAACAAATTTATTAATGAATTCCTGTAGAACACATCAAACTTAAATCCTGTATATGTAATTCACAAAGGTGGTGATTGTTCATGCAAAATTAAAGCTGAATCATTTAGTTTCACACACAGAAAAATCAAGATGAGGAAAAAGAAAGGGCACTGTAATATTTCTATAGAAAAAAAGGTTTTCCACAGAAATCCACAAGTTTAAAAACTGCATTTAAGATTTCTATAAGAAAGATTTTCAAAGATTTAAATCTTGGATTAAAATTGGGCTCTTAAAACATGAAATATAATTTGGCTCAAATTTATGAAATTTGAAAATTGTTATTTTAAATTTATAAGTATATACAACATGTTTAGTTTTTGTTTTAAGCTTTAGATTTTCTCTTGGGACATTCAAGGGTCCTGCCTTTTCAAAATGTGGGCTATGTGCTATTAAATAGAGGTGAGTTAAATTCCAAAAGCAGCCACTGTATATGAACAGTGCCTACTTTTCAAAAGGACTAACACGCATTCCTTAGTACACAATGCTATATAAATATGCATTTAAAGCAAAAGGCATTCTATGCTATGAATGTAGAATACACAAGTCTCTACTTTATGCATTTACTGATGAACCCACAATTCTCCAATATATATTCACAGACCATATCTTAACTCTACGTAAGCACTTCTGTCAGATGCAGTGTATGAAAATACAGAAATTAACTGTGTCAGGTGAACTGATAAGCCTTGAGACTCCAAGGATTTTTTTTCCCCATAGCAGCAGTAGAAAAGCAGTAGAGAATTTACATTTTGAAAGGTGGAAGTTTAAAGACTTTTTTGAAGGAAACTTCTCAGAGGCTATGTTAAGGCTATTGGAAACTCCAATTCAAATGAAAGAATACTGACCAATAGTAAAAATTTAAAAAAATAAAATAAAATGTTCAAGTCATCATAGCAGACAGCTCTGGTTTTGCAAATGATCTCACAATATTCCTTTGTATGTTGGGGGATGTTTTGAAATAGCCTTTAGTAGCTAGTGATTGTGCATGGTGAAAATGTTTAAAGCCTCAGAAGCACTGTGTACCCTTGCAAATATTTGGTGCATGCAATTTCTGTTTTGAAGAAGAGGGAGGAAAAAGTATTACTCTGTTTTAAGCAGATCAGGACCAGAATAAAGGGTCAGCCTCCTTACCAGTCCTCTTACCCCAGCCTACCGAGGAGAAATACTGAAACTCCTTTGGGAAGAAAGGAAAGAGAGCTCTTGGTAAATACCAAGGCCAGTGGTATTGGGAAGATTTTATAATCAGCAGGTTAATGCCTTTCCCTGAAAAAAAGGAAAACAGGAGTAAGAGAGCATTTTTATAATGGAGAAACTTATTTCTAGCATAACTTTTAAAGAGATTCAATAAGTGCTTCCATTATAGAAAATATTTGGGGACCATACAGTTTAAGCTACTTAAATTACAGTGACTTAGGACTTAATTATCCTGTAGGATAGAATAAAAACTTTAATCCTGAACATTAACCATTACATTAAATGGTTTAAAAGAACAACCTGTTTTGAGCGCTGCTCATCCATGCAAGGATTATACAATCTCCGTGCCATTGCTAAATTGCTAATGTTTTGTTATTATTGTACTTTAAGCGTCTCATTGTAGACAGGTCTCTTGGATTTACACTGGAATTTAACCTTTTCCCTTTCTATCATATTGTAACAGAGCTTATTTTTGAGGCAGGAACCTAGAAAGTCTAAGTTATGCATCAAAACCCTTACTATCTGATGGCATAAAACATAATGACACTCTGGATACCACTACCATTTACAATAGGAATCCTAACAATAACTCTATAGAGATAGGACTCCTAAATGCAATTTTGAAGAACCATCACAGAAAAAGACAAAAACCACAATACAAAATCAATGGTTTATAAAATTATTCAGGTATCCACATTTCACAGATAATTTTTGTTCTTCATCTATTCTTCTCACTTGGGCAGAAGATGGAAGCAGTGAGCAAATAGCAATAAGGCAGCCCACAGCTAGCTGAAGAATGACTTGCAATGAATGAAAGAAGCAGTGGGAATATCTGAACATAACCTCAAAGCATTGGAACACTTCTAAAAAGCCTCTATGATACTTTATCAAATTAATCAAGGAATGAAGCTCATGTGAGAGTGATATTCCATACATCAGATATCTGTGTGTGCCTGAGTAATATATATGCATATTTGCATATATCTATATGGCACACAAATTTACTTAGGGAAAACAGCCTGGAAATTAATTTGGAACTCGAATGACATGGTTACACATAGATCATAATTTCTAAACACAATGTTAGTAAAACAAAATTTATTTGTAAAACAGGACCTGTTATATAAAATGGCACACAATCAAGTTATACAAAAATACAAAATTTCTGATTACAGTTCTAGTTGCAAATGATAATTAGAAAGCATTCCTGGTGGCTTCCAAATAGCTGAGATTGTGAGCACATGAAACAGGGGGCAGCAAGAATCCATGATGCAGGGATGTCCAAGTGAGTAGAACCTAATTTCCAAGTTCAAGATTTCCATCAGGTCACGTTGGAGGAACACCTCCTAAAATAGCTAGCTCCTGGAATGTCTTCTCTTTGGACACCCATCTTCCAGACTTTTGCCAATTCTAAATTTAGTTCCCAATGTTTCTGAAAGTCCAAAATTGGTGTAGCTATGAAACAATAGTGTTCTGAATTTTCTTACATGATTTGCTCTCTCACCTATTTGGATAATTGTTAGCTACATAATTATATTTATTTCATTCAAATAATATAAAAGTACAGTGACATTGGAGACACTAGATGTTAGATGTTAACTTCTGGAGAATTATTATTTCAAAATAGCTAAGCTCACAAAGTTGGTTTCCAGATCTTGCTAAGATATGAACTATTAATTGTATGTGTGTATGTGTGCATGTGTGTGTGTGTGTATGTGTGTGTTAATCCAGACTCTTATTGCAAATATTCTGGAAAATCAGAAATATTACATGAGCTTTGAAAAGAAACCAAGGCATTTAGCAAATTTTAGCCTAGCTAAAGAACACCAATACTTAAAAAAAATACAATTTACCTTTTGCAGCAATTTAAAGGTCTAACCCTTTGAAAGGAAGCATATTAGCAAACAGCTGCTTATTAAGCCCTAGTGACATTAATTGTATGCATTCCCATAATACCAGTCTAATTCACTGTCCAATTCTGGTTGGAGGCAATGCTTTCTTTCAAAAGATTTTACTTCCATGGAATGATAAAATGTGGAGGCTTTTTTTTTCTTTTTTCTTTTTTTGTACAGAGCCTGTATTTAGTGCAATAAGTTTAAAAAATTTGCTCTGAAATATTTACTTTACATTAACAAAAATAGCTTTTTTTAAAAAAATTGTAACAAAAAGGAGTTATCGCATAAACAGATCATGAATTATTCTTAGCAAATTACACATTTTTTCTTAAAGCATTCACCATTACAATAAGCAGAACAATGGAATATTAGCCATTCATATCTGGTGAGCTTCAGGAATAAAAAAACAAAATAACAACAAGTCCTCAAACCCACCCCCAAACATAAAAAACATTCACACTTGAGGATCAAAACATTAACCAATTCTTCAGTTAAACATTGTAGAACACTGGATAGTCAATGAATTGCCAAAGAGAGGAGCACCTGCCAGTGTATTTTCAGGTTTTATAGCAAGCATTTGAATACAACGGCTGTTTAACCCTAAGCCACTGATGTTCTTCTGAAGCAGAAGCCCAAGCACTGGAATTTTCAATGCTCTATGCTCCACATTTTTGTCCCTTTTAAATTCCTCCTAACATTACTTAATCTACAAATCAATGCACAGAAACTTAAAGGCTAAACTTGCTGGGCGCCCCAGCTTCCTTTCAAATCAGGCACACAAATGTGTGGAGGATGCTACTAAAGTTAAAAAGAAAGACAAATGTAAGAAAAAAGTTTGCATAAGAAAGATTATCTACCCTTTTCATTTTTTCCAACTTTCTTTTATAGAAGCATTAGGGTAAACTACATATACCTGAGGAGTTGGTTACTTTTTAATGTTGGCTGACAAATGTATGAGCTACTAAGAAAATTCCCAGGTTGGCCCACTTGCATGTTTCTAAAAGTAAAATGACATGGCTTTTGATTGGGGGAAAGTGATTGGAGTAATGCCTTATTTATCTGAAAGCACGTGCCTAGTTTTGATATGCTAGGACTTAGGCATCAGTAAAATAAGATCTTGATTTTATACACACATCAGGGAAATTATCCCTGAATAAATTTTAGACAAGAATTTGGTACAACAATTGTATCTAATTTAAGTAACTAAAGTTAAAATCTCCTCTAAGTTATTAAAAATGTTAATCAGATATGAATCTAACATTTCCATTAAGACAATTACAATTGAAAACATTAAATGACGGAAGTTGCCTTGTAAAAGCCACCCGTATGAAAGGAGTACATGTTTGACAAAAATAAGCATAAAAAAGGTATTAAATCCCTGTTCCTTTTTTCTGATTTTGGCTGATTATGTGTGTGTGTGTATATACATATAGATATATGTATATACACACACATACATATACATATATATATACACACACCCACACACACAAATACATAGTTATGTGTATATATTGTTTTGGAATGTCAATGGGTTCCATAACCGTCGGCTAGGTTCAAGCAGAACTTGCTCCCGAAGCCTAGAAAACAAAGTCATACAGAGTATAATCTTAGACAATTACCATTAAAAGGAAATCATGAATGATGATACAAATATACACACGGTCACAAACAGCAACAGGAGAAAACAGATTGGAACTCCTCCTCTGAGCCTATTTTATTGGGGCCAAAATTCCTGGCAATACCGGAAGTTACATTTCCTTCAAGATCATTTCTGAAAAATACATAGCCTACTTCTCTAAACCATATCCCCACAGGGTCCGAGTTTTCCAAGTTTTCACCTGTAAGTCCTTCCCTGTATGACAGCAAGCAAATAGATTTCCCTAAACATCATCATCACATTTGGTAAATTTTTCTAAAATTACTTTCAAAGAACTACAGAAAGACCTCATCAATCTTTAAAGTTTCCTTTCCTTTCCTTGTAAGCTTCTCTTAAGAAAAAGTCCAAGAATAAAACTTGCAGTTCTATTACTTCAATGATCCCCTATCAAAAGGAAAAATTTAAACCTTATTTTCCTGAGCATTATTTTATAGGCTAAAAATAAATCCTATATTAATATATTCCATTAAGAAGAAGCCAGACAGCAGCAGTGTTTCTAGACATATTGCAAAATAGGCATGATGCTCTGTTATAGAACTTCCACCTAAGAGAGTAACACAAGGAAATATAAATAAGTAATTCTAAATTTTACTAATCCCCAAACTTTAGGGGAAATTCCACAGATAATTCTATCTGACACAGAGGATGGTGATAGCAGGGCAAACTCTGATCATGCATACTATGAAAGAGAGAAAGGTAAAGCATGAAGTGTTTAAAAAATAAAGCTATTGTGTAAAATACTTCACACTGCTCTTTTTGGGAGTTTTTTAACCAAAGAATTTTTGCCATTTATCAGTAAGCAAGGAAATGGTGAACATAAAATGGAAGCAAAAACTGAATGAAGGTTTTAATGCATTGTTGGTGGAAAGGGACAGTAGATTAAAACTGAAAATACTATTAGAAAACTTCCAAAATGTTTGGCTTTTGGCAGAATGCCACATAACCAAGATAATTTTCTGTAATTATAGTTTATATAAATTAGGGGTGTAGGTAAGGAAGGAATACTTGCACTCTGTCTGTCACAACTTGTCTACCATTTACTAAGGAGTAATATAGAGACATGCCAGTCCATAGCCAAATGAGCAAACTTTCAGCTTCTCCCTTCTTTAAATATTTATTACTGAAAAATGATTCAGTGGATGTTTCAGTCATTGGAAAGACAGAAAATGTGGGGAAGGCAAGTTTGTATTTTAAGATTTTAGGTACGGTATGTCCTCTTAAATCTTAGGCTTGGGAACTTTATTTCCTCAACAATGAGGACAGCCAAGCATTAGAAGAAAGCCTTCCTCATTTCTTCAAGTCCCATAAGATTGGCAGCACTGTCACTGTGGTCTTAATTAGAACAATACATGCTACAGACATCTGTTATGCTGCATTGAAAACAGAGGAAAACAACTCAGGATTCTCTTACACTGATCAAGTTGGTCAAATGAAAGTAGAATGAATTAACATTAATAAATTTATATTATATAAAAATTCACCAGAGAAAGTTTTCCTTTTCACAAGTAAGCTGGGAGTAGACTAGATGGTCTTACTGAGGGAGAATGTGAGTGTTAACTGAAAATGACATGTGATTGCTACAGAAAAATAGCCTAAGAAACAAAGTACAATCTAGGCAACAGAAGAAATGGTCACCAAAGGGGAAAAGACAGCAATGTAAACAGAACAATATTTTTAAAAAGCAGGAATATGAACTTTAGCAAGTTGAAAGGAATTTCTATTATCATCTTCCAAAATGACAAAAATCAAATGTTCAGTCAGATGAAAACTAAACACTGACAGATTAAAAAAAAGAAAATGGGAAACTGCAGTTTTACCATAGAGACAAAACAATTATCCCCTAGTTCCCTGCACCCTGGTGAAGATGGCTGTTCCTTTCAGCTTACTTTTACAGAAGGTGGTTTCAGCTGTGACAAGAATTCTGCCACCCAAGTGATGGGTAAGCACACAAACAGAAACAGCAGCATGTCTTGAGTGATACAGATAACAAAAGCTTCTCCAGAAGAAGTGTAGTCAGTAAAAACAGAGAGAGAGAGGAAGTGAAAGTGAAATTCTTGGAGGTCGGCTGCCTCCTCATCTCCACCTACCATCGGCTTTAGCTCTCTGGCATCAGCAACGCCTCCCTTACCAGCTTCTTTCATTGCTTTCCTACTGTTTTCCACAAATTCCTGAAAAATATGAACCATATAGCATAAATTCTTGGGCCTTTTCGATTTCAACTGACAGATGAATTCTAAGAAACTCATTTGTTCATTCGGAGGTACAGGGGGATTGAAACTGGGGCCTTCACACTGAACTCCATCCCCAACTCGTTTTACTTTATTTTAAAATTTCATTTTTAAATTTTAATACAGGATCTCCCTAAGTTGCTAAGTTTCCCAGGCTGGGTTCAGAGAATCTGAAGTTCTCTTGCCTTGGGAGGACTACCATTCCCAAAGTGCCAGGATTATACTTGTGAGCCACCAGGCCCAGCTTACATTTACATTTGACTCAATCTCTGCAAATGAATGACCTAAAAGCATTGCCGTAAATAATATTTACTATCATATTTAAGAGTTGTTAAATTAAAAAAAAAAACCCATACAATGTATGTGGGCTGGGGATTTAGCTCAGTGGTTCCGCCACCTGCCTTGCAAGCACAAGGTCCCAAGTTCAATCACCGGTACCAAAAACAGAAACAACAACAACAACAACAACAACAAAATAATTGTTAAATTTGTGGGATTGACCACAATTCTCTCCATCCATTCATTGTGACAAGTGCACTAAGGCTCCAAGAGATAATGCTAATTTTGTCCAAAAGAAAAAATGCCTAATGTTTTTAAAAGATTATTTCCCCATACTTAGATCATTGTTTTATTTTTCCATATCAAATTTAAATAAAACAAGGATAATTTATTTTACAACCCTAAAGACCTAGAAGGTAAAAGCATTAATACTGCTAAGGATGAAGTATTTTTTGTTTTTTAAGCCAAACCATAAATAAACTATCTTAAATGTCTGTCTGGTCTTGACAGAAAACAGGAAGACAGGAGTGTCAATGGGAACTTATGCTTAGAAGGAGTTAAACTGGGAATATGTCCCAAAGGAAACATTCCTAGTCTATCAAAGATTATGAAGCACTTTATTAAATATCCTCATCATTCTTACAGAGAAAACTAAAGGCGGAAAAACTATTGTTCACTCTGCTTTTGATCAGTGGCTTAAAAAACAAAAACAAATCCTTCTTCCAAATTTTTTAATCACAAGAGGGATGAAAGGCTCACAGATCAAATATCATTATTAAAATAACCAGAGAGTATTAATTCAGAATTATGAAAATGTCCAAAATTTACGATGCTCTCAGATTCTGAAAGAGATAATCAGGGCCAAAGAGGTCAGCTAGATCATTTGGAATTTTTACTATTAAAAAAAAATCTAGCTCATTTATTAATATACTTTTTAGATTTAACTGAAAAAAAAATCACTTCTAAAAACGGATATACTAGGGCTGGGGATTTAACTCAGTGGTTCTGTTGCCTGCTTCACAAGAGCAAGGTCCCGAGTTTGATCTCCGGTACCAAAAAAAAAAAGGATATACTATGTCAAAGTATAATATTTACTACCCTCAAGATTAATATCTATTAATAGATTAATATTTATTTTCAAAATAGAAATATTTCACTGCTTAATAATGAAATATTATTAAAAAGCATTTCTAATTTGGTATCATTTAACCTTGATGTAAATAATACTTAAACAATTTTAATGTAGTTCTGAAGTTGTTTAAAAATTTTAATTAAGGTTTATGGCTGCAAAAGCCATAAACTTGTGCAGTATCTGTGTAAAGATTCAGATCTCGACTAATATAAAAATATAAAACAATCTACCAGTCATGAGTCTGCTACCTATACTTTCTATAAAGCACTTTCCATTCTGCATGGCATATTTATGATGAATTTCAGAGTTGGCAACAGTAGCATCTGGAAAGGTGGTAGACAGAGAAAAGCAGGTAGGCACTACGATCTGGGAAGCAGATTTTTTGTCTTTAAGCATCATTTCAGGAAAAGGCGCTTAGAACATCAGTGATTTAGTGTTCTGATTCAAGGGTTAGAAAGCATTTTTAAAAGTTCATTCAAGCTGGGCATAGTGGTGCATGTCTGTAATCCCAGCACGCTGGGAAGCTGAGGCAGGAGGATCACAAGTTTGAACCCTATCTGGACAACTTAGCAAGAATGTCTCAAAACAAAAAAAAAATAAGAAGGGCTGGGGATATAGCTTAGTGCAAAGGCCCTGGGTTCATTTCCTAGCACTACACACATACCAATGGATTTTAAAAAGTGTATTAAAATTTGTGTAGCTGCAGAGAGAAGGGCAGCAGGGTGGAATATTGTGTATCTGGGACAACTAATGAGTAATGCTCCACCTAGGTGGATCTGAAATTCCAGGAGGATCTTCTTCGATGGTTTCTCTAAGATTGACTTCATTCAGGAGTGCTACTGGTTTAATTCTAAATTACTGTTCCATATAATAAGAAATTAAACATAGAAAAAGTTTAGCAAAATATTTTTATTAGTATTTTTATTTATCCTTCATGTTGTAGAGGACATTTGAATTACTTACCATTAGCACTTTATCCATATAGAACTCTCTGCCAGGGCTCCCATCATTGTACTTTGTATCAATGGCAAAACACAAGAATAATACATCCACTACCATTTCGTAAATGGACAGGAAGCAATGAGCGACTAGGAAAGCAAAGAGGCAGACGATGATCAGAGGCAGCACCCATACTGTGTAATCCTGCTGGTAGTTGAGCAGCATAATCCCAGCCAAACCTGTGCTGCAGACTATCAGCACCTGAAGAAGAGAGAGCAAAGACCACGGTTAATATTCTACTATTAAAAAAACACTATTTCTTTGTCATTTGCAGGCTTAAAATTCTCTTCACTATTTATAAATGATGACTATAAATGGTCATGGCATTTCAAATTAAGAAGTACAAGCCAGGGGCCGGGGATTTAGCTCAGGGGTTCTGGCGCCTGCCTCTCAAGCTCAAGGTCCCGAGTTCAATCCCTGGTACCAAAAAAAAAAAGTAGAACAATCCATATGTACCCATGTACAAACAGTTGTTCTTATGTAATATAAACTAGAAAATTATACTTTATGATTCTGATTTACATTGAAGATAATCAAGTTTTCCAAATGTTAACACCATTCCTGAAAACTTCACATATTTAGACTTTGTGTTAATTTTAAGGTAAATTTATGTATATTTGAGCAAAAAATTACATGTACCCTTAGCACTCAGAAAAACATTATTGACACTGGTACTGGATATATTTTTTGAAGCACTCTTACATATATGAAATAGTATATAAACAAATAAAAGTTCATCACTAATATTTATAGTATCATTATAAATGCTTCATATAATTTCATCTTATGGGAGAATTAAAGTTTACTTAATCATTCTCCTACTCTAAGAGATTTTTATTATTTTCAGATATACATGATGCTGCAACAAACATCTCTATTCTTAAAACTTTTCCTTGTTTCATTTTATTTTATATAGAACATATACATTTTAAAAAAATTTCCATGATAGTTCACAGATTTAAACTCTCTAAAAGGGATACAAAAAAATCCATGTTAAAATAAAATAGACAATGTTTATTATTAAGGATCATCAGCTGCAATGCTTCATCATTACATATGAAGCACTTTAAATTTTTTGTGGTTTTTAGTTTTAAATTTTTATTAATAAATGTAGTCCACAATGATTACGTTCATTGAGGAGTTGGTTCATGTATGTAACATATCTTAATTCTTTTTTCATGCCCTTCCCCTCCTCCTTCCCTCCATCTCTTCATCATCTTCCCTTTTGCAAAAAGATATCTCCCTGAATGTTTTATTTCAGCTTTTCAAAAATCCTATAAATGGTTTGTGGAAAACATTATCAACTCCATTTCATAGACTAGAAAACATGCTCAGTGATCCTAGCCAACCTACCTAAGGTCACAGTAGAGAAAAGAAGTTTCCACTTATGTAATGGTCTTATGATGCCGACCCCAGTGCACTTTTCAGGTAAAAAAGCATACACTTGTACACTGACATAGAACAGTAATGGGTTATACTGAATCCTAGGCACACTATTCCCCCCATCCTTTACTAACCCTAGGAACCAGATTTAAATAAAGGAAAAGAATACTCTAGAGTAACAGCCACATTTTTTTTATTTAGTGCTGAGGACAAGCAGTCTTTTGCATGTTCCCCACTATTTATCAACATCAAAGTAGCTCTCATTAACTGTTATCTTAACCATTAGTTACAATGCACTAGATGATTCATTGGCTAAGCTATAAATTGATTCCTCTCCCAGGTACTTTTATGGAACAAATCTGGGTATTCCCAAGCTTTGGAAGGCTCCTTGCACCGTTTCTGTGGCAGCATACTACTTATGAATCATCTCTTATGGTGGCTTACTTTCTGGAATGATTTCCACAGATGGTTAATTATCTCCATTTTCTTTCTTTCTTTTTTTTTTTTTTTTAAGAGTAGGAAAAATTTATTGAGAGAAAGATAGCTTCTGTCTAAGAGACAGAAGAGGAACTGGAAAGTGGGTTGCCCGGGGACTCTGTTTCCCAGGGGATTTTTATGGAGCAAAGCCACGAGGTAAGGTGGGTTTAAGGTGGGACAAAATTATAGCCAATTAGTAAGATTATAAAAGTCACTTAGGTAATATTGATCCATTGGGAAATCACAAGGTGGGTATGAGGTAGGTCAAAACTATGATCAACCATTAAGAATACAACAAGTATAGTCACTTAGGTAATATTGATTAAATGGGGATCAAATGAGGAAGCAAGTCACGTAGCAAGTGTACAAGGTCTCCATTTTCTTTTACTCCTGTGATCTCAATTTACAGTAAGTTATTTCTTATAACTGTCTTCAAATTTTATACATCTACCCCATGGAAAGGTTGGAGTTCTTTATGCTCTCATCATGCCATTAAAAATTAAATCATATTTAAAATGTTAAAGTCAATTATAGGAACAAGGTATGGTCCAAACAAAGCAGATGTTGAGACAAAAAGCTGTTGAGATGGAAGTCTGGCTATTACATCACATGAGAAACAACTTAAAGAACTAGTGATCATTAGTAAAACAAAAAGTCAAAGAAATATAATAATTACTCTCAAATATAATGGAAGGGTATCATGCATTTACTCTAACAGAAGATACATTAATGGTTCTCAAACTATAGAGAGGCTAGGAATGCCAGATTGTCTGGTTCTGAACTGAAGCCCAGCAACATACACTTTAGAAGTATCTTAGGTACTAAAAAAGTCCACAACTTACATCTCAAGAAGCACCAGTCTAGATTAAAAAACAAAACAAAACAAAAAAACCCTCTGTAGTGGGATACACATGCCTTTTTACAGACCGAGTACCCAAGCTGCAACCCAAAACCCACTTACTTATCGCAAAGTGCCAACACTGCAATTAAACCTGAACACTGAGGTTTTAGTTTAGAATAAAAAACTACTTAACTGCTGCTCAGCTGCTACAGCAACTTGGCTCTCTTGCTGACAGAAGGCTATGTGTGCGTGCTGCAGCATGTGTGCCGTAGGTTCACCACCACTCCCCTAGGGAGGATTCAATGGGATTATCTGGGATTTCTATTTATATTTCTTTTTTGGTATGTCACATAATGCAGAGATTAATAAAAGCTGTACATATATCATTAACATATAAAGAAACATATTTGGGAATTGAGTTCAAACTTTATATTATTCTAACAGAATACATAATTTTAAAAGTTTTGATACTTCTGTTCTGGAAGATAAATTGATGAGAATGCAGCAGAAGAGATGCAAATACAGGGTAGGACATGCAGGAAGGAGAGGAAGCTAGTTTGGGAGCCAGAAAGGTGAAGACTTGAATTATAGAGTTAATACTTCAATTTGTGACTCTAAGTAAGTTAATCTTTTTGAGCCTGTTTTTCCAACTTTAAAGAGACATAACAACGCACCTCATAATTATTGAAATAAACATTCTGAAACATTTCATTCAATGCCTGGCAATGTTCCATATTTCCTTCTTTTCTTTTTCTTTTTGCCTCCATTAATGACTTCACTTTCCCCCTGGGTTCTATATTTTGAAAGACTTTACTTACCAGTAAATAGTATTTATAAGCAATAATTCATATTCTAATTTTATTAATCCAAGTCAAATAAGTGTCAATTAGAAGATATAATTATTGTGAGAAAAGTTATTGCCAAACAGAAGTAAAATATAGACACTCTCATTTAACAACCGAGTTTAGTTCCTGGGACTAGATCATTAAATGAATTGTTCACTAAATGAGGAATTGCATATAGTATGTACATTACAATATTCAGAATAAAGAAATGGTCAAAGGAAACTCCAACTTGATGACTTTGTTTTTATTTACATAACTCTTGCATGCAGTACCATAATGTATAACAGAACATAAAACTACGGTACTGTATTGTACAATACAATCAGAAAAATTAAGTACTATATAAACAGTCTGTACAAAAAAAAAAGACACTGAAGCTCTATAAACTAGATGTACAGAACCATAAAAAAAAAGATTGTCAGAGCGGAGAGTCATCAGTGTGAACAGCGCCCCTTGGTGGTAAATCCGAACAATTAAACAAGGGATTAAGTCATTAAACAAGGAATATCTGTAGTTTTGATGCAGGGGACTAGGGCATGGCTAAAATCACATGGGAAAGTAGGGTTAATTACAAAATCCTAGGACACATGTGCAGAACAGTTCCCAAAGCTCTGCATTTGGACTTCTCACAAGAACTCCAGCAGGTTTTCAACAGGGTGGCCAAGACTGTATGCCAGCCTCAGGAGTGGGTCATACAAAAGGGACAATTGCCACTAAGCTCTTCACTACTATGTTCTTTCAAAATAGTTCACCCTTATGCTGTAGAGTGTACTTCTTTTTCTACTTTTACTTGGTCCAAATTCACTCTGCAGAGCCTTTTTTTTTTGATACCAGGGATTGGACTTTGGACCTCGCGCTTGCAAGGCAGGTGGCGGAATCACTGAGCTAAATTCCCAGCCCAGCAGAGCCTTTTATTTTCATACTTTTAATAAATATGAAACACTGCTACTGTTTGCACTTGTCTTGACCAATTCTTTGCTTGGGACAGAAAGAACCTAAAAAACCACCTCTAGAAAGAGACTCTAGCACCGCAAAACCTAGTAACAGTTTCATATAGAAGAAACTGAAGTTCTGCTTTTTGGGGAAGAGAGCTTTATTGGGGCAAATATCAGTATCTTTTGGACTTAAAAATATTTGAGGACTGGTAAGTCTCTATTGTTATCTTTAGGACCATATAGGTCATTGATCACAGGTCACAAGCCACTAAACTAGAGGAGCTATGGTCCCTTCCAAATCGAATTCACCATTCATAAAAACTGCTGTGGCTCCACAGAAATTAAACCTACCAAATTATCTTTTTGTTTTCTTTTGAGTTTTAAGGCTTTTACAACTGAATTTAAAAGTTTGAGGTAACTGCAAATTCACATGCAGCTGTAAGAAAAGAGTGGTTCCAGGTATCCCTTGTAAAACTATAGTACAATACCACAGATAGAATATTGCTGCTCATACATCAAGATACAAGGATCTTTCACTTTGGCCCTTTTATAGCTATTCCCACTCACTCCCAACTCGATCAGTAAATGAGCAACCACAAATCTGTTTGTTTCTGCAATGTTATTTTTCAAATAATGTTATATAAATGAAATCACACAGTATTAATCTTCTGGGATTGGATTTTTCTCATTCAGCACAATTCTTCCAAGATTCACTCAAATTGTTGCCTGTATTAATAGTTAGGTCACTGATATTGTCTTTTATAATGTTTCCTATGACTACCGATGCAGAAATTACTTCTGCCCATTAGCAGCCATTCAATTTTAATAAAAGAAACTCCCTTCAAAAGATTTACTGAATTAATGATCAGAACTGTATTTCCAAGAAAGGGAAACTAGGGAATCTTCAATGTTAAACACCTAAAACATACTGTTTTCCTTTATTTATCTTTTTGGACGTCTTAATTTTATAACTTTATGGTTTTAAAAGTGACTTTTAGAAACTCCACCAAAAGACTTCTAGACTTAATTGACAGATTCAGTAGAGTAGCTGGATACAAGGTCAACACTCAAAGAACAACAGCATTCTTGTACACATATAACAGACTCATTGAGAAAGAAATTAGGGGAACAATTCCTTTTACAATAGCATTAAAAAAAAAAGAAATATCTAGGAATCAATCTAACAAAGGAAGCAAAAGACCTCACACTTAAAACTACAGCACTCTGAAAAAAGAGACTGAAGAGGATACAAGAAAATAGAAAGACATCCCTTGCTCCTGGGTAGGAAGAACCAATATAGTGAAAATGGCCATACTTCCAAAATTGCTATATAGATTTAATGAAATGCCAATTGAAATTCCAATATATTTCACAGAACTAGAGAAAACAATCCAAAAATTCATTTGGAACCATAAGAGACCTAGAATAGCTAAAGCAATCCTAAGCAACAGAGACATGGCTTGGGGGTATCACAATCCCCAACCTGAAACTATACTACAAAGCTACTGTGATAAAAACAGCATGGTACTGGCAAAGAAACAGACCTGAGGATCAGTGGAATAGATTAGAAGATGCAGAAACAACTCCAGACATACTCAGCCACCTCATCTTTGACAAAGGAGCCAACTACCCTCATTGGAGGAAAGATAGCCTATTTAATAAATAGTGTTGGAAAAACTGGATTTCAACCTACCAAAGATTAAAACTACACCCATATCTATCACCATGCACTAAACTAAGATCAAAGTGGATTAAAGATCTAAATATTAAAACAGGAACACTAAACTTGCTGGAAGATGAGTTAGGTAGAACTCTTGAAGGCACTGGCATAAGAAAAGACTTTATGAACAAAAGCTCAGCAGCACGGGAACTAGCACAATGAATCAACAACTGGGATCTTATCTTATTAAAATGCTTCTGCACTGCAAGAGAAATGACCGGCAGACCTAAGAGACAACCTACAGTATGAGAAAAAAATTTTAGCAGCTGTACGTCAGACAAAGGACTGAATACATAAAGAACTGAAAAAAATATATCTAGAATATATAAAGAACTGAAAAAAATCAGACCTCCCAAATTCAAAGACCCAATTCAAAAATGGGCATCTGAAATGAATAGACATTAAAAGAAGTAAAAGCTGCAAATAAATATATCAAAAAATGTTCAACATCACTGGTCATTCAAGAGATGCAGTTGAAAACAACACTGAGAGTCCACTTCAGCCCAGAAAGAATAGCTGCTATCATGAAATCAATCAATAACAAATACTGGTGGGGGTGTGGGGAGAAAGGAACCCTCCTCCATTGTTGGTGGGAGTGCAGACTAGTGCAACTACTGTGGAAATCAGTATGGAGATACCTCAAAGAACTAGGACTAGAAGTCCCATTTGACCCAGCTATTCCTCTGCTGGGTATCTTCCCAAAAGAATTAAAAGAATCATACCACAGCAATATATGTGCCCTCATGTTCATAGCAGCACAATTTGTGATAGCTAAAACTTGGAAGCAGCCCAAATGCCCAACAACTGGAAACTGGATAAAGAAGATGTGGTTTTTTATAAAATGGAGTACTACTCAGCCATAAAGAATGAGAAATTAGAGACATTTATAGCTAAGTGCATGCATATTGAGGCCATACTTTTAAGTGAAATAAATAGGACACATGTGTAAATACCGAATAGTTTCTCTGGTGTGAGAAACTGAAAGTGTAAATAAGGATTGAAATGATTAAAATGAATAATTGATAATTTGAAATAGGAAGAAAAGGTCCAAAGAGGTAGGGGAAGTGGGAGGGGAAGGGGAAAGGAAAGAAGGGAAAGGAAAAAGTATAAGAAAGGGAAAAAAATGGAAACAAAGTGTTTGTAAATAGGGAAGGGTGGAGGGGGTAAAGGAACCACAGGGAATGGGGAAAAAATAAGAACCAAGATACATCATGTACAGGCATAAGTACCCAATGATAAATCTAAACATATTGTATACCTGAAATGTACCAATAAAAGAATTTAAGCAAAAAATGAAATAAAAAGTGAGTTTTAGTAATATCATTATTTGTTAAAGTTTATTAGCACTTGTATATAGTACATAAGTATTACTGGGGAGTTGGTACATGTACATAACACATCTTACTTCTTTTTTCCCCTTTCTCCCACCCCTTCCTCCAGGGGACTATTATTGTTATTAAAAATATTTTTCTGAAAAATGACAATGCACATCAAGAACACTAATTAATTGCAGTTCTAGGATTTTAGGATTCAAGTAAGCCATAAATGATGTGGATAAGGATTTATACAAAAGTTTTTCACAGCAGCATACCTCAGATTAATAAGAACTTGAGAGCAGCTCAACTATAAAAATAAAACAAACCAGGTGACTGGTTAAATAAATGATACAATAAGTGTGTATGCATGCTTAGAAAATTTTTATTAAAATAGGAAATGCTCATTAACATAATACCAAGCGAAGAGTGGGCTATTCCACTGGATTTTAAATAGTATTTGTGGACTAGTATACAATAACACATTACTACTAAGTCCTCCAAAAATAGTTGTTGAATGAATAAAAGGATGTGAAAAACCTAAGAAAAAAATCTGACAAGTAACTAGACTGCTGAAAAACTCAAAAGCCAATTTAAAAAAATTATATTTTATCAACTATATATTTTTCATTATAAAAGGAATGCATATTCAATATAGAGAATGGTCTTAATGGTAAAGTAGGGTGAGAGGCTTGAAGCCATCTATATTTTCAATATCCAAATGCTAACATTTTGAGATGTTAATTTTAATTTTTTTCTTATGCACATTTTAGTTAATTAATTTTTTGGTGGTACTAGGGATTAAATACATCCTCTACCACTGAGCCACATCCCAGTCCTTATATGCACATTTTTAAACAGTATTGTGATGGTGTAGTAGTTTTACTCAGCTTTTTCATTTACTAAATTATATGCCTTTTTCATCATATTATAAACTCATAATAAGAAACAGTGTAAGCCAGGCATGGTGGCATATGCCTGTAATCCCAACACTTGGGAGGTTAAGGTAGGAGGACTGAGTTTGAGGTCAGCCTTGCTGCATAGCAAGTTCAAGGCCAGCTTGGACTACACAGCAAGACCCTCTGCCAAGAAACAAAACAAACAAATGAAGAAAAAAACACAAAATAAAACAAAAACTCAAAAGCCAAACCAAAGCAACAACAAAACAATTCCAAACAAAAAACCAAAATGGCTTAACAGGTGAATAATAGTCTACTGGCTATTACACCCAACCATTTCTCTATTGTCAGGCATTAGATTGTTTATTGTTGGTACTATTTAAATGATGCTGTACTTTATTTTTCCTGTATTTAAAACTATTTCCCGGGGTAGATTATTATCATCAGAAATGAATCAAAAGGATTTTTAAAAAAGGACCAATGGCAAATTTAAGTGTCTGTTGAGGTAATTATAGCACACAATGATTAATCTTAGAATTTTGACAGGCTTGAGTTTGAACTCTAGCTCTACCATGTTTATTTCTCTAAATTTGGGTAACTTAATTAGCTCTCTAAACTCTGATTCCTTCTATAATAAAATGAAGATAACTGTAGTGGGTCAACTTTTGGGGAAGGCCAGTATGACACTTCACTAGAGCACTTCAGTCAAGGGCTGAGGCCCTAGAAGTGTCTCAGAGTTTACTGACATCATCAAAAATTGCCACTTAGTGTATTTTTCTCCTTTTTGTCTTTAAATAGCTTCCTTTTTCCCTTTTGAAAAATTACTAGGTATAGTTATATGGTTTTAGTCTACATTGCTTCATCTTTTTTAGCTCTAGGGATAATTTATATAATCAGAAATAAGACAATCTGAAGCCTTCCTGAATCTGCACAGCATGTAAACAATAAAAATGTGGGAAAGTGTTCTCTGTCCTTAACTGAGACTAACTCACATTATTTTCACTATAAACCTTTTTCTCTCATGTAAAAACATAACAATAACAACTTCATTATAATATAAATTTAATTACAAATTCCAAAGTAACTGCAGTTTTATGCTTAACTCTTTTCAGACAACAGTTGCTTAAGAATACAGTGCTATGCTTCTCCATAATGAAAACATTTTTCTTTTCAAAAACATTTTATCTTTTTAAAGTTTTAATGTAATATAAGTAGATATTAGTAAGGAAAATATAAAAACACTCTGTGCTTCTACGAAAAAATAAGACAAAATTTCATAACAAAATAATTAGAAAATAACAATAGTTAATACACTGCATATCATGATCTTAAAGGAATGGCTAAAATGTTAGAGTACAAGTCACAGACAAAAAAGACTCTCTCTTACCAAGAAGAAACAAACAAATAAAAGAACAAAACTTTCATCATTTTAAAGAAATGAAGTTGGCTGGAGCAGCCTCAGTGTTCATTAGTAAGAGAACATTTAAGAATAGTATATGATAGAATACTGAACATTGGGATAATAAATAATTATGAAGTTACCAAAGCAAGAAGGAAAATGTATATGATACATTGTGAAGTACAAAGGGTAGGACAAACAGGTATGCATGTTATGGCTGTTACACTATAGAAATACAAGCCCATGAAATAACACTGCAAAGGAACATACAGAAATGATAAACATAGGTTAAACTGGTGGTATTACATTTTATTCCTTTCTCATTGATTTTCACATTTTCTGAGTATTTTATAGTCTGAAATGCAGATAGGATAAAATTTAATTATAATGCTATTTATTATTTTGTAGATTTTAATAGTATAGAATAAACTGTTTCTTCTCAGATACTTCTATGGACAGTACAGGTCTCATTCCCTTATAGCTCTATTTATTTTATTTTATTCAGATATTTTTATAGGGCTTGGGATTGAGCCTAGGACCTTAACCATGCTAGACAAGCATTCTACCACTCTACCACTGAGCTGCATCCCCAGCCCTAGCACCATTTTAAAATGATGTATATGCAATAGCAGCTAACATTCACTAAAACTTAATATGGTAAAACACTGTCCTAGATAACCTATGTATAGTATCCAGTCTAATCTTCATAACATCTACGAGTTTGGCTGTATTATTATCTTAATTTTACAAAAGAGCAAATGGAGGCACAGAGAAGTTCTATAATCTGTCTCAGATCACACAGCTTATTAGTAAGCAATAGAGCCAGGATTTAAATCCATGAGGCTCCAGATGTAGTCCTACCCCTAATCACTACCTAGACTGTTACTTAATTCTTTATAGTTCAAAATATTTAAGGAGAAAATTGGGCAAATTACTCTCTTTGTGCCTCAGTTTTCTGTTAATTTCTTGGAAAACAACTTACCTTATAAATTTGGGGGGGATTAAATAAATGTAATATATGGCAGGAACATAGAAAAATATCTGACCATTATGAAAGGATTTGCAAATGCTTGCTGTATGTTAAATTACTTTTAGTTTTTTGTTGACTTACACATTTTTAAAACTGAAGGGCAAAATTTACTTAACCAATATACTTGTCTCAGGCAATATACTTGGTCTTACCTTGCCTAGGAATAACATGAAATCTCCCACTGTGTTTATGGCAGCCACGCGCAAAGCATTCTCCACCAGAATGACAAAGGCATCCTTTGCTGAAGTGCAGAAGTTGGTGCTGTTGATAGCTGTGGCTGTGTATGCATTCTGATAAAAGCAAGAGCAGTATTTCCATCAATTAACTTTTAAAGATGTAAACTATGCATGATAAAACACTGATTTTAAGAATATTTCAGAGTCAAATCTGTGGTTTTAATAAGGTACAAATAGAGTCTGAGGACAAAGAAAAGTAATATATTTTTTCAAAAAGCTGACAGGGTAAAAAGAGCCTTTTAGGGGCTGGGGATTTAGTTCAGTGGCACCGTGACTGCCTGAAAAGCACAAGGTCCTGAGTTTGATCCCTGGTACCAAAAAAAAAAAAAGAGCCTTTGGATAAGTTGAATAAGTTTTAGTCCTGTAAAAATACTATTACTGGGCCGGGGATTTAGCTCAGTGGTTCCACCTCCTGCCTCGCAAGCACAAGGTCCTGAGTTCGATCCCTGGTACTAAAAAAAAAAAAATACTATTACCTCTTCTGTGTATTGTCCTGAAAGAATTAAAGACATCATATTACAGCGACACATGCATACCCATGTTTATAGTAGCACAACTTATAATAGCTAAATCCTGGAAGCAGGCCATAGATCCATCGATAAATAAAACGTGGTATATATACACAATGGAGTATTACTCAGCCACAGAGAAAGATAAATTCGAGTAATTTACAGAAAAGTGGATAGATCTTGAGACCATAATGCTAAATGAAATAAATCAGACACAGGAGGTTAAATATTGCATGGTTTCTCTTATGTGAGAAACCCAAAATATAATTAATTTAAAGGACAAAATAAAAGATGGTAGGAAACAAAAGTCTTTGTGGAGATGGGAAGAGACTCTAGGGCTAGGGGAAGATGGGAGAGCAGGGAGAGGAAGAGGAAAGAAAACCTGATGCTCTATGTATATGTACGAATTCCCCAAGATGAATGTAATTACCATTGCAGACATATACTAATGAAAAATAAAACTACTATTAAAACACACACACACACACACACACACACACACCCCTTCCCAACATCTTAATTTCTTCCCTGTCTTAGTAAATCAAACAATTTAATCTTTCCTAAATGTCTCAGGTTCATAATTTTGAGTAATTATGAATTGAGTAATTCATGTAACAGTGCTGCTTTATAAACTGGACATAATGTGGACATCAAGTTGCTGGGGTGTTTTATCTGGAACACTTACCACATCCTGGTGGCTTTCTTTTTGCTGTTATTTCTCACACCTACTTGCTGCATGGTATTTTACAGCACTTCTCTTCCTAGGAACATGATCCCAAATCTCCTTTAATACAGTAGCTTTTCTTTATTAGTTTGAGTAGGGATGACACTGCCTCCAGCTCTGGGGGGTGGGTCTTCATTGACGTGAGCCAATCAGCATGCTCTACCCACTTGGCCATGATAATTGGTTTAGGTGTTGGTACATAAGTCAATGAAAGTAAAAGATGTATTTTCTGGGGGATTCCTGGAAAGAGGTTCTTCTTCATAGCCCTTCTAACAACATAATGGGAAGAGCTGCTGCTAGAGGTCAGTTGAAACCAAGGGTAAAGCCAACACCACAGAAGGCAGAGCAAAGAGAAACTAGGTACTTGAACTTGGTGACAGTATCTGTATCCCCCAGAAAGCTGAGGGACCAACTAGCCAGCTTTCTGGACTTTTCAGTTATAAAAGCTAATATACTGCTAATAAACTTCCCCTGCTCCCTCACTCCTTCATTTAGGGTAGACTTAGTCGGGCTTTCCACCTCTTCTAATACCTCGTCTTCAACAAACTAATAGCAATAGACTATTTTTTTCTATTCTTTTCTCTATGACATTCTAGACCAGCATTGCTGTTTTCTGAGAAATGTAACTGTTACACCATTAAATACATCTGAATCTTAGGAAGGGAAGTGAGTTTGTGACTCAAATTTTGGTCCCAAGGAATTTTGGTTTTGTGCTGACAAAAATCACTGCTGTGAGCAAAATGTTGTAATTTCTAGAAAACTGAACACGAAGTTTTCACTCTTTACACTGTGTTGTCTATAAAGCTTTAAATGTGGAACCTACAAGAGATGATCTTTAATTTATGAGTGTTCTAATCACATGCTTGTTATTAGGAGCTTGGTATGGAGATGAGGTCTGAGTTATCAAAACTTAATTTGCCATTATATGATAATATTGACTAAAAAAGCAGAACATTTGAAAGCTGAGGACAGCACAATAATGAATAAATTGCTACCTGTACTTCTTAAACTTTTTTCAGTAATGCAGCAGTAGGAAATTACAGCATTCTTTGGGAAATACAGTATGACTCTGATATATAGAATTTCATATAAATGAGGTAATTTACTATCAGAATACATCACTATAGTATGTTAGGTCTTTTATGTCAAAAGCTAATATATAAAATATTTTTAAGGATTCATACTATTAAATTTTTTCATTAGCATCCATTAGCTACTTGCTCCCTTGCATTGTCAACTGAAGGTTCTTAGCAGTTAAAAGACAGTAGGAACCAAATTGTTAACTAACTGCAGTGCTCTACATTTTTTCACTGTCTGCCAAAACTTTTGACATATTGTGCAAAATGTCTCAATGATGTAAAAATAAACTATACTTTGGGTCCTGTGTAACAATAGTGCTGCTGAAAAATGGAGAAGAACTGCCCCAGTCAGACCTATTCTCAAACCAAGAACGGTTCCCAGTTCCCACTTGTTTCCTAACAACTCACAAAAATACCCATTTATCAATTTATTCTAGAGCAGGGATGGTCAAACTACCACCTGTTGGCCATATGTGGTCTGCTGACTATAGTAAATAAGGTTTTCCTGGCACATAGTCTTGCTCATTTGTTTACATATTGTCAATGTTGCTTTCACGCTACAATGGTAGAATTAAGCAGTTGTGAGAGACTAGATGGTCCATAAAACCAAAATATTTACATTCTGCTTCTTTACAGAAAAGATTTGCGGACCTTTGTTCTAGAATATTGCCAATGCTCAGTATCAACCTCATTTAGTCTATGAACCCACCTTCTTCTCCTTTTTGAAATACAAAGCACATGTGCTCTTTTCAAGTTTTAATAATTTCCTCCACAACTGCTAGTCTTTTAATTCACTATAATTCTTTAGTTCAACAATTTAACTGACAGGCCGGGGATTTAGCTCAGTGGTTCCAGTGCCTCCCTTGCAAGTGCAAGGTCTTGAGTTTGATCCCCGGTACCAAAAAAGCAATTTAACTGACAAATCTTCAGTGATCTGGGCTGTAATTCCCCTGCAGAGAAGTATCTGAATTCCCATATTCTAAAATGTGACCAAGAGATAAATGACCAGTTATTGGTAACAGGTTTTCATGGTAAAAATATCTTACTATATTAACTATTTATGTTGAATATGAGATCCATTCTGATATTTAAAAAAATTACAATGTCTAGAATAAAGGAAACTGGACAGTCCATTGAAACCATTCTTGCACAGTCTCAGTTTCCCAGCCCCCGAATGAGGAACGACTCACTCTTGACAATGCTGTTTACCTTTTCCACTTTCACCATGAGTCTCCTGAAACAGGAGGCAGAAGCAAGAGAAGATTCATGTAATCCCATTGGCTCTGTTATCATTGGGCCAGCTGAGAAGGCCCAATGCTTTCAAACTAAACTATAAAAGTTTTTTAGTTCATCTGAGAATTATTCCTCCTCTTACATCTTTCTCCTTGTCCCACCCTGCCCCATCTTCTCTTGGAGCAGAAGCTGATAAATTTGTAGACAAAGAAGAAGTGGCAATAATTTCTTTTATCCGCTCTCAGTTTCAGAGTAGGATATCTGCAAAGAAATTTAGCCTTCTTGACAATAATCCTACAGATCTGTGTTCAACGTCTTTGTAGTCAACCTCACTGAAAAAAGTGTAGGTGGTTATTTTGTAAGCCCTTTTACCTATTCTCAGAGCAGAAAGACGAGCTGCATAGATACACAAAAGCCAAGATGACCTCTTGAGAAATTTATGCCATAGATCATAACAGGCCAAAGAAATTTCCCTGTGTTCTATAACACCTTGTCTAAAATAGATTTATGCTAAGGTTCTCAAAAAGTTCTGAGTCTTTTGTGACTTTCCCGGACAGCTGTTCTGAGCTGTCAGCTACTTAGGTGACAGTGCACCCACCTTCTCAGACAGCCTTCCTAATTCTGAGCTAACGTGCCCAGAGAGGCATCATTGATTGGTTAACACTTAGCCCATGCATGACTAACATCTGCTTGAGCAGGACACAGGCTTGAACTTATTTGATTCTCAGAAGCAAGATGAAGGATGACTACCAATCAGGAATCTTTTTAAAAGGATGCTTGCTAACACAAGTGATCCTTAGTAGCACTTTTGTATGATAAAACTGACCAGAAAAGGTACTGGTTATGTGGACAAAAATGTTAGGGCAGGAGGTCATTACGCAGGTAATTAGGGCTGTCTGACTCCCCATCCCAGACCATGGCTTTTTTTTTTTTTTCATTGAAGGACCTAGACATTTGTTTAAAGTTTAAAATATTTACATAATGACACACTTAATGAAGGAAAACTAAACAGCAATGGTAGGAAAAGGGGTATAGGATACAGGCAACTCTACATGTGGATCCTTATAAATTAGAAGAAATGGTAATTACAACTTTTTCTCCCTTATTTTGGATGAGGGATGGAGGGTTATGCTATTTTCTGAATACCTGTTATCCCCCCTAATTCATGTTGAAACCTAATCACTGAAATGATACTATGAGGAGGTGAAGGTAAATTGAATGGGACAAGTGTCCTTATAAAAGAGGGCCAAAGATCTGTCTAGTCTCTTCCACTGTGTGAGGACATAGTCAGTAGGTAACATCTATGAACTAGCAACCAGGCCCTCATTAGACACCAAATCTGTTAGTGCCTTTATCTTAGACTTATCAGCCTCTAAAACTATAAGAAATAAATTTCTGTTGTTTGTAAGTTACTCAGTTTATGATTTTTTGTTACAGTAGCCCAAATGAACCAAGACAGGGCACAACATCAAATTTATAACATAGGTTTTATCCTGTCCTGTTCTGTTCTAAATTCTTATACTTCTTAAAACCCATATGATCTCAAGGTCCATTCAATTAGCTTGAGACCATAATCTTAAGCAAAATAAATTAGACACACATGTTCAAATACCACATTGTTTCTCTGGTGTAAGAAACCGAAAGTGGAAATAGAACTAAAATGTATAATAGATACTGAGAAATTGGAAGAAAGTGTTCAAATGGGAAAGTGATAAGGGAAGAGGGAGGGAGAAAGGAAGGAAGAGACAAGAAAAAAGTGAAAATAGAAGGAAAAAATGGAAACAGGGCCGGGGATTTAGCTCAGTGGTTTCGCCGCCTGCTGCGCAAGCTCAAGGACCTGAGTTCGATAACCAGTACCAAAAAAAAAAAGAAAGGAAACAAAGCTTTTAATAGGGAGGGGAGGGGTTTGTGGAGAGGGGGAAATGGGAAAGAGAGGCAGGATGTACCACGTACAGGTGCAAATTCCCTATGATGAGTGTTATCATTATGTATGCCTAAAATGTACCAATAAATGTTTTGCTATAAAAAATTCATGAATAACAAGAATGTTGCACAAATCAGTTGTTATTTAAAATTAACACTTGACTTAGTTTATAATATTAAACATGAAAATTTGAGAGGTTTGAATGTTCTCTAAAATAAACTATATTTTATTTTCTTCATCACACACACACACACACACACACACACACACACACACACACACACGGTGATCTGCTGCAACAAGGATCTCCAACCCTTGGGTTGTGTATTGGTCCCAGTAGTGACCTGCACAGCAGAAGGTGGCTGAGCAAACCAAGCATCACCTGTATTTACAGCTGGTCCCCATCACTCATATTACTGCCTGAACACCACCTCTTGTTAGATCAGCTGTGGCATTAGATACTTACAGGAGCTCAAACCCTGTGTTGTGAACTGCACATTCGAGGAACCTAGGTTGTGAGCTCCTTTGAATCAGGCAGCCCACTCACCCACTCCTAAATCTGTGGAAAAATTATCTTCCCTGAAACCAGTCTCTGATGACAAAAAGGATGGAGATGGCTGTGCTACAAGATGCCTTGTCTCAATATTCTTATCTATAAAATACAGGAAATAATGCCTTCTATATATAGACTAAAGAGAAACTGATGATCTATATAAAGTGTTTAATATGTTATCAGGTATTGAATAGTGTATTAAAAATATTCTCTATAATTCCCACACACTATATATAGAGAAGCATTACAACATTAAGAGCTTATCAGTCAGAAACAGATACTCTCCAGTGTTAAACGTACTATCTCCAGATGGTATCAATGCAGAACAAGACCTGAATAATCCAGTGCCCAATGGAAAAATCTAGTTGTAACAATCTATCTAAAGTGAATTGTTAGACTAGATGTATCATCATCTTTGTGTCACAGTAAGCACCTGCAAAACAGAGAGAAGTTCACAGATCACTGTTTGCAAAACTAGCACCTGTGCTATAAATAATAAATGGCCTATCAACACTCTCTACTAAGCCCTGTAAATTCACTAAAGCAGTGGCAACATATTGATGGCCCATGGACAACTGACATCATGTAGCCCAAAGACCTATTTATTCTGGTGTACTCAGTTTGTTTCATTAGTCATCAACATTTTAATAGAGGAGACAAAATATAAACAGCTACAATTCTGGCTTCTCTTAAAAAAATTGGAAAAGCTAAAACTTGTCTATAAATTCTCACACAGCTACAGTCTGTAAGACAGAGGTAGTGAATGCTTTCTTTAGATGAAATATGAACTCGCTAGTTTACCACTGAGCTCTAGTGCTCTCTGTTGTCTTCCACACCACCCACCCCCACCCTATACACACTGCACTTCAGTTGTAAAATTTGCATTACTTCAACTCCGCCATGTGTTTGGATTTTTCAGTCCTGCTCAAGGCTTTTGACAGGCTGCATGCAAATCTCAGGGAGAGACAGCAAAAGAAAGCACAGAAGAAAACAACACAAAGGGATATAATTAACTCTTCCTTAAGCATCTTCCTAAGAGTCCTTGATAAAAGAATTCCAAAGGGGAAATTCTGAGCCAGGTATGGTGGTGTACAACAGTAATCCCAGCACCCTAGGAGGCTAAAACAGAAGGTTCCCAAGTTCAAACCTAGCCTGGACAATTCTGTGACTTGGTGAGAACTTGTCTCCACACCCACCAAAGAAAGTGTGTGGGATTCTGCATGTAAAAATGTAAAGTATGAAGCACAGTGCCTTGTATATGGTAAGCACTAAAGAAATGTTAGCTAACATTATTATTTTTTTTTGGTACCAGAGATCAAACTCAGGTCCTTGCACTTGTGAGGCAGGCAGCAGAACCACTGAGCTAAATCCCCGGCCCATAGCTAACATTATAATTAATGTTTCACCGTATTTTACTGAATACTCCAAGGATAATTTCAGAGAGTAAACAAGTGATTAAACAAAAAATCTTTGAAAAATAAGCATAAAAAAATAAGCATGAGAAAGACTGTATCATAAGATTTTTGAGACATATGATGAAAGTATAATAATTAAATATGGCAGTATTGGTGTAAGAATAGGCAGATCCATGATAAAGAAAGTCCTGAGACAGACTTCAAGTATGATAGTTAAATATTTAATATACAATTAAACGGACATTTCTTGGCAGAAGAAAGGTAGATTCATCACTAACTGATCCTGAAACAATGGATTAAATTCCAGACAAAATAAACAAATTTTAAAAAATCCTCCAAAGGTCCATAATAAAATACAGCTGGGTATGTTGGCACAGACCTGTAATCCCAGTACTTGGGTAGCTTAGATAGGTGGTTTACAAGTTTGAGGCCACCCTGAGTACTGATACACAGCAAGATCCTGTTTTGAATGAATGAATGAAAGAAAGAAGGGAGGGAGGGATGGAAGAAAGGAGGGAAGAAGGGAGGAAGGGAGGGAGGAAAAGAAAATTTTTTATCTTGAGGTGGGAAATTTTGCCAAGCAAGAAATCATTTTTAAAAGTTTGAAAGACCTGACAGGAGAAAAGAAAAAACAAACAAAAAACCCCCACTGCTTATTAAATTTACAGAAACTAACTGTATACATTACTGTACACTGAGCTGCCACTCACCAGGGGTTTACTGTGATCTAAGCTCTTGCTCAGAACATTGCAGACATTATTTTCTTTAGTCTCAAAATAAAAAGCAGCATAGACACTATTATTATCTGTACTTCACAGACAAGGTTTATATAGTATATTCAGGCCTTATTACGCTGAAATAAAATATTACAAACTTTTCCTCAAAGCTAATAGTAAGTATTTTAATGATAGTAACCATTATGTTAGCATGGTGAGATTATGGGTACTATTTTTTCTTGGCTTTCTAAACTCTTATGTTTTATATTACATTTATTTTTTGAGAAAATTGATGTATTTTTAGAATGACATTTTGGATTATCTTTGCCACAGGTTTCTTATGTTAGAGTAAATCCTATTCTAAGAATAGGAGTTTATTTAAAAACAAATAAAACACACAAACAAAAAAAAGTGGGGGAGGGTATCCACCAAGAGCCAAGTATTATAAAAAAGAGCTGATTTACCTACACTGAATTTCATCCTTATCTAATGCTTATGAGGACAGGTATATTTTTCTTTGCATACTGAAGAAAGAAACTGAGATTCACAAGTTTCACTGAGCTTGGCAAAGAGTTACACTGTTGAGACTGAAATACATCATCAACATCTGGGCTCGCTCCACTGCACAAGTGAGATGCTGACAGTGTGGGCTCAATCCTATGTGTATGGAAGAAAGAGACTTCTTATTCAGAATGCATTCATATGGAGGCAAAAAGGTTTCTGGGAAGGTAAGATTCCTGTCTTTAAGAAGCTAGGAGACTGAAGGTGAAGATAAAGAAGTATAGACAATTCCAATTTCTTACTGTTTTCACAGAGGTATGAACTGGTGTCACAGAAGCTGGTGGAGGTTGCTGGAGGATGAGGGAAAGCTTCATTCATGCAGAATCACTAGTCAGGTGTTGGAAAGAAGTCATTCTAGGCACATTTAGGAAGCTGTAAAAGTAAAATGTGCCTATGGAAGGTGGTAGGAACTGAGATTAGAGAGCTGTGTTTAGCCTGTCTCTCTGAGGATAAGCTACTTAAAAGTATAAAATGTAATGATGATGTATCTGTCAACTTTCTGTATCAGGATGATTTAGCACTAGGCCAAATTTTAAACAGTATAATTTTTCAAGTTGTATGGACAGTGACTGGGGGGGGGCTGTAATTGGTACAGCAAAACAGAATTATAAAAGTTGAGAATTTTTCCTTTAGAGACAAGTGGCTTCTCCAAACTTCCTCAGATCTAGAGACTAAATGCCACCCCCTCTGCTCCTTAGCCACCATGAATGCGCAGAATATTCAGATGCCAGTCCTAGGAGGTCTGGGCCATTTCCTTCCTTCAGGAAAGGAAGAAAACTGAAGATGGGTGGGAGCATAAAGCAAGCCTGAAGATGTCTTATTGTTTCATTTGTACGCTCACACCTCTGTTCCTTACTATAGAAAAGATCCTTGCACACTTGGACAAGGTGAGATGATGATTTGAGGCAAATGAGGCACCCACGTATCCTTGGAACTAGCTTTGAATAAAGCCTTTTTCCTTTTCACCAAAAATAAATGGCTTCCTTTGGTTTGGTCAGTGGTCAGCAAACAGTATAAGCATTTGAACTTAAGTGATTGGTAACAGTATCAGGGATTGAATCCAGGGTGTCACACATGCTAGGCAAGCACTCTACCACTGTGCTACATCCCCAACTCATTTTATTTTTTATTTTGGATAGGTGTCACTAAGTTGCCCGGGTTAGTCTCAAACTTATAATCCTCTTGCTTCAGCCTCTCAAGTAGCAGGAATTACAGGCATGCATTACCATATCTGGCTGGTGTTACTAATTATTTTAAAATGTAATTCTCTTGTACATCCACAGAGAATATTATGACTAGCTAGAATGTATTTTTCTTTCTTTTTTTTTTTTTTTTGGTACCTAGGATCAAACTCAGGACCTTGCGCTTGCAAGGCAGGCGTGGTGCCACTGAGCTAAATCCCAAGTCCTAAAAATGTATTTTTCTAATGAAACATGATACCTACTTTCTTGTATTAGCCATAGTGCCCAATAAAGCCAAGTTCAGGCATGCTCAACACCATGGCCAAAAGACTGTCACCTTTGCCTATCTTGGAGTGAATAAAAGTACAGAGCTTAGAGGTTAGCGATGAGAAAGTCAATTTTGTCTGTGGCCTATTAGATGAGGGCATCAATACATTAGAATGATTTTCAGGGAATGGAGAAGTAGCAAAACAAAACATTAAAAAAAAAAAAAAAGGTTAGCGATGAGAAAGTCAATTTTGTCTGTGGCCTATTAGATGAGGGCATCAATACATTAGAATGATTTTCAGGGAATGGAGAAGTAGCAAAACAAAACATTAAAAAAAAAAAAAAAAGAAAGAAAGAAAGAAAAGATGAGTAGAATGCTCCACAGCAAGTCCTACATGCTTGAATAAACAAAGACAGAGACCCAACCCATACCCTTAAAAATTATCATCTTTAAGTGTCCATTCCTCCAGTCAACCTTAGAAATAGCACTTCTTTGGAGAGAGCAGGAAAGAAGAAAGGAGAAAGGAAGAAGATGTAAAAAGAATTAAGATATGTTATGTACATGTACTAACTCCCCATGATGAATATAATCATTATGTACTACAAGCATGTACTAATACAAATTTTAAAATAGCACTTCCTTTGATAATCTTTCTTAAGCCAGTATCATAGTGCTTAGCAGCTGAAGGGTGGGAGTACCAGCACAGAGGGATTTGAATGATAGTAAATAATTGCAAAACAGCAACAAGTGTCACAACAGCTTTACATTAAACTAAAGCTTTTAAACAACATTTATAATAATTCAAGAATAATGGCTAGAGTAGAAAGATTTTTAGGGAAAATAAAAATAAAAGAATTGAATTAAGTGACAAATGTCTTTGAGAAAGTGATGTCTTACCCATGTACTAAAATTAGATTAATGCGCCTTGGTAAAACATATATTAGTTAAAAAAATGAGAATGCAATCAAAATAGACATGCTTATTCAAGGTACACTGCACAATGCCACAAGAAAAACAGCACCTTTCAATTAAATCCAGTTATTTTATCTTAATAAATATGAAAACTGCCTTTGAAAGTGAAAGATTTATTTTTAAAACATTTTACCTGATTTAAATAATTTAGGCACTTTTCAAGACACCAAAGGCAACAAATACATGATTTCAGCACACATCGTGCACAAGCATTTTCCTGGATGGGGGATAAATGTGAAATAATTAAAAGACCAAAAAGTCAAACCATCATATGGAAGAATTCAAATATTTGAAAAATAAAAATGGACGAAGTCACAACTTAAGCATTAAAACTTCCACACCTACCCTTTCCTTTCTTAAAACATCATGGTTGAATTATTTTTAAGCAGTCTGAGTCATCCTTTATTCAGTACCTACTGCATATATGATATAGTGAGGTATGTAAAACCAGCAAGCAAATTATAATTTAGTAGGAGAAAAAAATGCTAAACACAAAAAAGGTTAGAATCAGAATATAGTACAAACACTTAATTGTCAAAGAGTGGTGAACATAGAAAGATAATGTTGCTTGACAGATGGAAGGAATCAGGAAATATTTCTAGAAAGCTTGACTTTTTGAGCTACACTATGGCATTTCAGCCAAACTATAGTGAAATGGATGATATTTACACAGTCAAGGATAAGGGGAAATCCTTATGTATTCTGGATATTAACCTCTTGTCAGATGCATAGTTTGCAAATATTTTCTCCCACTCTTTAGGTTGTCTCTTCAATCTCTTGATTACTTCTTTTGCTGTACTGAAGCTTTTTAGTTTGATGTAATCCCATTTATCACTTTCTGCCCTGACTGCCTATACTTTTGTGGCCTTATCTAATATCTTTGACTAGGCCACTGTCATAGAGCACTTCTCTTATTTTCTTCTAGCAGAGTTGTTTAGTGGGTGTAAAATTACTACTGGACAAAAAGATTAACTTCTGGTGTTCTGTTACACAGCAGAAAGACTATGGTTAAAGATACTGTAGTGGATATTTCAAAGTAGCTAGAAGAGAGGAATTTGAAAGTTCTTGAACAAAATGATAAATATATGAGGTGTGGTCATGCTAAATATTCTGACTTTATTATTGTACAATTATTATGTGTCAATAAAAAATATTTTAAAAAGAATATGGAAGAGGTTCTAAGAGGGAGAAGTGTGTTGTGGTTGGGGTCTAGAACATTCCCCAAAAGGATGACTGTGTTGAAGGCTGGGTTGCCAACTGATGGATTAATCCATTGATGAGTTAGTACATAGCTGAATAGGTATTAGGAGGTTGGGCCTAGTGAAGGAAGTGGGTTAAGGGGTATGACTTTGTGAACTATATCTTATCTCTGACTCTCACTCTGTTTGCTTCCTGGATGCCATGAGGTGAGTAGCTTCCCACTGCCCTACTCTTCTGCCATGATGTTTCTGCCTCACCACAGGCCTAAAAGCAATGGAATGAAATCTTTGAAACTGTGAGCCAGAATAAACCTTTCCTTCTTTAAGTTGTTTTTCTCAGTTATTTTGTCACAGTGACAGAGAGCTGATTAATCCCAATGTGTGAGTCAATGTGAGTGAAATAGAGTACTCTGGGTGACCCATGATTAGATGTATTTTGGCAGAGCACATGGAGTGTGTGAGTGGGAGGTCAGAAGAAGGACTGCATTCTAGGTTTCTTATGACTGTGGAGAAGACACCCACAACTTTGCATTTAACATCACTGGGCACTTTACCACATGAAGAACTGAGGTCTGGAATATACTCATAGAAAGTCCAGAAAAAGCATTTTTTCCTTACCTTCCCTTTGAGTTGACTGTGAATGTACATAAGGATCATTCGTGGAATTTTTACTAATGTGATAATAAAAGATCCTTTTGCTACAGTACCAAGGTGATAACGAATAAGGCGATTCACTGATGCCAAAATGGGTGTAAATGGCAAATTCCTTTTATCCCTATTTTTTAAATGATCAAAAAGATAATTAAAACAAAGCATAGATCAGAACGGATACAGAATTATGTTTTAGAATTCAATGCAGTGAAAAGTCAGTTTATTAATCTTATTCTAGTTTTATGACAAAATAGCAAAGTAATATATAACTAATACAAATGCTACAGATCTACTATACAAAATTAATTTTTCATTTCTCTATGGTTTCATAGGGTGTTTATGCTCTATTACTTCAAATTAATTAGAACTGCTTTGAAAGCTCACATCAAGGAGTACCTAAGGAGCTAACCATATAATCAGAAAACAGAATTTAAAAGACATTTAATATAGAACTAGCACTGCATTATAACAGAAAATTATGTAGCCTATAGCTTTAATATTCAGCTCTAAAGTTAGCAAAGAAGACTCACAACACTTTTTCTGATCCAAATGAATTTTAAAAACTTGTTTTTTAATGGACTTTTTTACAAAGCAAAAATACATATGGTACTACTACAAGATTTATTTTTCTGTTCAATATAATTTGAAGTTATATCATAACCTGCTGTTCTGAAAAATTCTGAGACAATTACAGAAAAGTAGAGAATAACAACCTCCCATTTTCCTACCTCCCAGAATTATCAAATGTAGTATTTTATTATATTCATTTCCAATTATTATTTTAAAGACATGAAACTCTTACTAACCTCAGTCCCATTCTTTTCCCCTTCAACCTGCAACTTTGAGTTTTTTGAAAAGTACAAACTCACCTAGTGAAGTAGTACGTTACCACAGCTCCGGCCACAGTCATCTGCTGACATGCTAGAATAAATTCACTGATCCAGATTAGGCCAACCACATGGTACCACCACATGTACTGTAGAGGACCAGAAATTCTAAACTCCACAAAGCCTTCGTCATTCTGAACAGCACTGCCTAGGAAAATGTCAAGGAAGGAAAGAGGCAGCACATAAAGTACAAACAAAGAAATGTAGCTGTTAAATATGAGAATAGTTCAATTTTCAACAACAGATCCCTGTTCCCAAACCACAAATTTCACACTCTTAATGCTATTTCATTAAGGGACAAAAAAAAAATTTTAAAGTTGTGTAATTAAACATTACACAATTAGGCACTTTGGTTTCCTCAAAGGCACCATTTAAAGCTTTTAAAAATTGCTCTATTTGAATATAGTTCTTATTACATTATTATGTAGGCAAAAATTTTCAAACATTTCAATATTTTTTTCAGAGCTATTATTTATTCAGTAATTATAAATCTTAATGAACTATTAGGACAGAAATTAACATTACATTCATTTGGTGAGTGTGTGCGGAATGGAGAAAAAAGTTGCATACAAGCTTGATATCCTACTACTCCTCACAATTAATGCCATTTTGGCTTAATCTCTGATATTGAGTAAGGCCACCAGCAAGTTGGAGAATCTATGAACTATGTCATCTGCAGGGGTGCTAGCTAGATGCAGGTTGTTTCCAAATTAGAAAATCCCAAGGCCACAAACTGATCCTTGGCCATACTGGGTTTTGAAGCAACTCTGGAGAGACATGCATTTGTTAAGTTCATTTTAGAATGAATCCAAATGTCTGTGTCATTACAAAACTCACTTCACACCCATGATCATCTCAAAATTATGATATAATTTCAGCCCTTATCTGGCCTAGACCTACATTACTAGGATGGTCTAAAAATTATGAACAGGGAGTGGGTTACTGAATAGCTATTACCCTGCTAGATCTGATGGCTTTTGGACCTTTGTCAAGAAACATGTGAAGACTGATTGACTCATTGATTGATTTTGGGCAGTGGTAGGGATCAAACCCCATCCTAGGCAAGAACTCCATGCCAAGTTATACCTCCAAGCCTTCTCTGATGTTTTAATATATTTGAGTGCAAATTAGACATATTACTAAGATAAATAAGCAACATATCTGCTTACCAGTAGTGCCAAGAAAAAGAAGTGTCATGATCCAGTATGCCCAAAACAAGACAAGAGCAAAGAAGGTCCAAAACGGTTGGAAGACTAACAGTGGCAGGTGAATGAAGACCTTGCCGGCCACATGAAACAAGGCGATTGTGAGAGCAACACGTTTGCGCATAACCAGCATTATCAGGAACAAGATAACCTAAAGGGAGAGAATGGAGGGAAAGGGTCAAAGTTGCATTTTAAGCAATAAACAAGAGAACACTATGTTGCCTCTGTCATTTATATAGTAGGTATCAAAACTAACTTAGCTTCAGCCTTGTTGCTTTTAATCTTTCTGTGTTTTGATCTCATAGTTGTGGTCTAGTTTACTTAATAAGGAAATGGACACAAGAAAAAACTTTTTCCTTTCATGGTAACATCCACAGACAACCATTAAAAAGAACTAAGGTTTTCTCAAACTGTTCTATAGCCCTGATTTCTGGTAACTGAATACTAAATGCTTTTATAGTTCAAAAGAATATAAATAAATAAATAAATACATAAAACCTCAAAATTGGAAGTATCATTCTCTGAATCTCAATAACAGTACTTTTAATCTCTACTTCTTTTATAGTATTTATCATTTTCAATTATATTATGGTTTTAGGTATTCTTTAAAGATAAACATAAAATAATTCTCAATTTTTTAAAACCTGGAATTCTCTGACATTCGCTTTGTTACTTATTACCAATCAAAATGTGTTATGTGTCAGGATAAGACTCTTCATTAGAATAGACACATACCTGTCACTTTGAAAAGGGTGAGAGGACCAAATGTCATCACCCCAAAAACACAGAAGTTATTTATTTGTGTCTCATCTCCCTCACTGGAACAGGAACTTGTTAAGAATGGGTTACACAGCAGAATCACTCTTTGCCTCCTTCCCATCCCACACTCTACACTGAGCATTGAGCACAGAGAACTGCACTTAAAAGCATAATTAACAAACAGTTTTCGGCACCAATACTTTTATAGTGGCTTTATTTTTTTGTTTTTGAT
This sequence comes from Heterocephalus glaber, assembly GCF_000247695.1. Next base: position 6,042,394 of record NW_004624758.1, read on the forward strand.
GTTCAGAAATAGCTTGGGATTGCTTGTAGAAATGGAGTGATTTTTGTTTTTTTTTCTGCAGAGAGAAGATAATTGGTGCACTAAAGATGAATATAATTATTTAACTAAATGTTTGTAATTTCACTATAGAACAACTAAGCAATGAACTTCACCTATATTTTTTATATACTACACAATGTTAAAAAGTGGGACAAAATGGGAAAATAATCAGTGAACAAGTACATGGAATGATATGAAATTTTCAACATATTTCCCTATAGTAAGGGGAATTGTTTTTTTAAATAATTATTTTATAGTAAGAAATATATTCTTCTTTGCAAATGATAATACTAATATTTTAGATGAAAATCTCTCAAACAGCAGACAGGGTGGTAGAGCAAAATATTCTATCAAAGGGCATTCATCAATTAGGGAAGCCTCCAACAGACTTTTTTGTGTAATGGGGATCAAGGTTAGGCGTTTCTGCACCATTAATGATCTCCTATAAATAAAAACTCAGAACTAAGTAATGGTACACCTGAGCCGTACTCACTGTGAACACTGTAGCTGAAATGGCATAGATGAGGAGGGCCCGAAGATTGTCTTCAGCTATCTGAAGCTGTTCAGGAAGAACTTTTTCTTTTGGTGACCTTCTTTGCTTTGCATACAGCCACCATAGTACACCTGTGCCACCTGGAGAAACACAAAACAAAACAAAAGACAATTGTTTTTGTAATTATTGGCATAATATGTGACACAAAATCCTCAATTTTCTGGGCCTTTCATACACATCAATATGGAATTTATGCAGTGACAATCCATTTAGCTGGGAAGTGTGGCTGTAACCTTTTGCCAGCGAAAGGGGAGTGCCAATTATACTATGATCATCTTTTACATTAAGCACTTACAAATTCTTCAGTGTATCAAATAAACTTCCTCCAAATGAATTTATTATTGACTTCATGAAGCTGAGAGAGAGCCAGTAAGAACAGATACCTCTGAGAGGAAATGGTAACTCCAGTGCCTAGTACTGACAAAGTCATGCAATTGATTAAATATCTGTACAATAAAAAAATGAAGATAAAAAGAAGAGTTCCCCCCAAAGGTAGAAACAAAGACAGGAAATCTGGTAGTAGTGGGTGTGAGGGATAACCATTTTAATTTTTAATATAGTTTGGAGAGTCCGAGAACTAGACTGAAGAAGGCAAACCTACCTCAATGTAAGATAACTGAATATTCACTCATTCCGCAAACATTTTGAATTCCTACACCACCTAAGACCACTTTCACTGCTCGTAGAGGTTATAGAGTAATGAGGAAACAAGCAAATAAACAAACAAACAAAAAAGGAGACGAGTAAAAATATACAATGTAAAGAAAAAATCTGATCAGAGGGATAGTGCTTGTGGTGGGAAAGCACTGCAGTTTTACATACTGGTAAGCAAAGCCTCGCTGGGAAGATGATGCTTAAGCAAGAGAATCAGAAGACTAAGAAAAAGCAGTCTATGAAACTAAGAAAAAAGTGCTCCAAGCAAAGTTCTAGGATGCTAAGGTTGGACAATGCCTAGCCTGAGAAAAAGGAGACCACATGGCCACAGCAGTAAGCAAGGGCAAAAGTGGTAACAAATGTGAGGAGAAGGAGAGGTGGGGATCACATCATCCTTAAAGCCCTCACAGTGAGCAAGAATGATTCAGAGTAGAGTGGCATGTGCATTGGCAAGATAAATGTCTATGGACTGGGGATGCAGCTCAGTCAAAGAGGACTTGCCTAGCATGCCCGTGGAAAAGGAAAAAGGAAAGAAAAAAATAAATGCACCTGAGATCTTGGCTAATATCTATGCACATCAACCTAACCTCCACCTATACTGACACAATGAATAGGCCAAAGGGAAATTTCATATCCCATCTGCTGGCACATACCAACCATGAATTTTTCTTTTGCTAAAGATGAGTAAAGAAACCAAAACAATCAATAGTCTATGAAAAAGACTTCTTCCATTTTGAAATCTTGCTAGTATAAGAAAATGGTTTCAGAAACTGGGGTGGGGGGGATATGGTACTGGGGATCGAACTTGGGACATTGCGCTTGCGAGGCAGGCAGCGGAAACACTGAGCTAAATCCCCAGCCCAGGAACATATTTTTTTAAATGGAAGGAAATACGTTTTCAACAAACCAGAATAAAAAGTTATAAGAAAAGCTGAAGTTCAAGGAAAACAGAATGACATAATATGCTGTTCAGAACAGTCACAGTAGATATAATCTATTTATTGAACATTTAAATTTGTGTTAAGATGTGTTCTAATCCTTTACAGTTGTGACTTAATCACAACACTAGTGAGTGGTTATTACTACCTCTACCAATGATAAAATTAAATTTAGGAAAGTTAAGTAACACGCCTAATGTCACATATATAGTAAGCAGCAGAGTTATGATTGAAACCTAGATTTACTGTAATAACTATCTAAACACAGAATTAGATACTAAGGTTGTAAGGTAAAGTAAAAAGAAAGATAACTGAAAGAAAGAATATTACACATAAAATGAAATTGGAATAACAAAATTTAAATCCTCATTGTAGGTAGTCAGCTACAGAAGTGATAGTGAGAAAAACTAAATCAGTAATATGCAAATAAACTCAAAGACCTCTTCCTGAAGTATAAAAGAAATGACAAAAACATTGAAATGGTGATTTAGAAGAAAATAGTTGAATAAACAATGAGCTTAAGAAAAACCACTAGTACAAAAATAATAGTATTGAAATAAAGAAAAAAAATCAGAGTTGAAAAAGAATCCTCTCCAAAAGATCAATGACATTTTAAGATCCAGAATTAGACAAAAATCTTCAAATTAAAAGGCCTTATTAAAAATCATAGGGCTGGGCATGTAGTTCAGTGGTAGGGTGCATGGGTGAGGCTCTAGGTTTGATTCTCAGTAACACAGAAAAAAAAAATTGGAGGTAGATGAAACAAGTTAGGGGTAAATGAATAAAATTTACACTCATCTTTATTTCTGGGTTCTTCTCTGAAAGTCCAGACCCAAGGGAACATACTGTACATGAATTTTACACCCAGTGATTTCAAAATTCGTAAGTGAAGGTAAAGACAAACTGAGATAAACAAGAATTGAGACAATACATAACCCAGAAGTCCTTCATGAATAAATTATTTCAATTCTAGTCAATATAAAGAACCAAAATTAAGAATTCAAGAGTGAAGGTTTGTGGGAAAGGGACCAACAGTTTTTATTATAACCAGCACAGGAAAACTTGAAACCAAATGCAAATACAATTTTGAAACTTTTCAAGATAAAGGTAAATAATTTTTTTAAAAGATATAGCATGTATAAGAGTATTTTAACTTTAAAAATAATCAACTATAAAAGCTCAGGTTATTTAACAAGGCTAAAAAATGGTGTGAGCAGAAGAGAGCAAGAGATAAAAGAAATAAAAGTTCATGGTAAGTTTTAAAAAGGTAAGGGATAACTCAATATATGCCATTTTAGCCTTTAATAACCACAGAAGTCTAAAGAGCATATTCTTGGCCGGGGATTTAGCTCAGTGGTTCCGGCACCTGCCTCACAAGTGCAAGGTCCCGAGTTCAATTTCCGGTACCAAAAAAAAAAAAAAAACAATAAAGAGTATATTCTGAAAATGTATGTTACCAACTATAGATGTAAAAATATTATGCATACTACCTAAGGGTGAAGATAAACAGAAAAAAGTTTATATAGCAAAGATAGAGAAAACAAAATAAAAAAGCATAAATTTCAGGAAAACAAAATAGTAGTAAAACCAAACATCAATAAGGATATAAATGTAAATGGAGACAGATTTCATTATTACAAGAATTACATATTCAAGCTAAAAATTTAACTGAATAATGTATAATCACATACATATGCATAGTAAAAAGGTCTGGACCTCAAATACTAACAGGTGAAACGAGAAAAGAGAATATAATTATAAAATTCTTAAAACACTCTTTATAGAAAAGATATAGCATATAGAAATAAAAATTTTATTTTCTTCTTTGTATTTCTATTTGCTACCATGGAATTAGTACCACAAAAACAAACAAATAGCTTACCAAGTGAACCCAGTATGACCAGAATTGTTAAGATCCACACAAGTATTCTTGATATATACCTGATTATCACCATCAAAATCATGGATAGAACTGCAGGAAAGAGAGAGAACATGTAGAATATTATTGACAACATAGGAGAAATCCTTTGAATTGTTGTTCATTACCAGGGAAATAAGTAATTTGTTGGTCTTGACTAGCTCATGACCATAATTTAGGTAGGAAAGGAAACTGGCTGTTCTTGCATTTTGATTTTGCTACTTGTACCACTTAAATAGCATCACTCAAAAAGAAAAGCGCCTAATTGTGTAGGTTTATAAATTATAGAAAAGAACACATGCAAATGCAAATGGTGACTCAAAAACAGCACAAGACTGTTGTGGATTCACCATGGGAAAGACATCAGACATGCAAACACACATGCCAACACACAAATTGTAGGGAATGATATGTATGTTGGTGACAGGAAGTTATCATACGTGGATTGAGATAAGTTAAATTAGTGCTACACTGCTTTGAGTAATGTATGTATTTCATAAATAGGCCAACTTCTCTGATTGTGAGTCTACAAACTAGATGGCATTTTATCTTTATCTGGCATTTTTAATCTTTAGAATTCTAGGGAAGGATCTGACCCTATAATATCCTGAAGCCTATTGAGTTCAAAATTCCTCTAACTTTATTTAACTGATTGAAAAACTCTTCCTCAAAAATGAACAAAGCTTATTTTGAATTAATTAGCCAAACTCCTTTATCTGTCCTAATCCCAGTGTGCTAAAATCATGAATAAAATTCTCAAGAAAGGGAGGATTTAATCCTTGAATGGGAAATTAATTTCTGAAATAATAATTTATAAATCTTTAACAATCTAAAGGCCCATTCCACAAGCAAATGAGCAAGTATACTCAGGTTCATATTATATTCTCAAGCCTCAAAAGAGAATGATTTTAATAAAAACTGAAATTCCAATGGCTTCACAACATCATTGTCTTTTTAAAACATCATTATTTTTAAGGTTTAGATACTATTTCTGGTTAAAGTGTTCAACTATTTCAGAAACCAAGTAATTTTTACATAAAGTTAAGTCAAGTTTCTTTGGATAATTTGCAAAGCCAAATAAATGGTTAGGATCTGTTCTAGGAACATTATTAGGGTACTCACTTTTGCAATAAATATACAAGAATGTAAAATAGATGGGAGCCATTCAAATATCAAAGAATTAGATGTTCATATGAACAGCATTGTTTCAATTGAGTGAAGTACTGGTTGAGCAAACAGAAAATACTCTCTAATGACAAGACGGAAATATATCTTGTATGTTCTCAGTGACTGTAATTGCTGTTAACAGGCACAAATACTAATTTTACTTATAAAATGAAAAACTGTTTTGTTCCTAACTCTTTACTTCTCCCAACTAAGAAGGCCTATAAGTTCTAATAGCCCCTCATTTAGTTCTAAAATGATACAGAACTTTTTCATCTTGAAAATAAAATTTTTACTTGCTCATATTATTTATCGACTAGGAAACTCAGTGGCTAACAAGTGGAGATTTCTGAATTTTTCCAGCACTGCAGTGATACTGTAAACTGCAACAATGAAAAGAAAATTATATATTTCAAAAGTAATGTATCAGATATGCATGTTCTTAGAAATATGTAAGAGGATATGTGGCCTCTTTCATAAGTAAATACACCTTTTAGAATTATAACTAGAAACAGAGGTGCTGACTCATTATAAGATGCCTCTTGCTATCATATTAAAGGTAGTCACAGACTTAGTAACCAAAGTATGGGAAAACACCAGTTTTCTCCAATGAAAGAAAAAGGGGAAATGAGTTTAAGATATGTATATACATATCTTTAGGTACATTTTTTAAACTGTATATAATCTGAAACAATTATTTTGGCTATGGGAAGTTAAACATTTTACAAGTATCCCCAGTTGTACTCATATTTTGGCTAAAAGACAGAACAGTCTTTTACTGCAGTACTATGCAATAGCTAATAATGAGAAAAACAATTACCTAGTGATAACAAGCAAAGTCCCAATATAATTTCTTTGCTGGTCATTACTCCACTAATCAGCCTGTGTAAGACACTATTGTCACTGACAAAGGTGATCAGGGCCTCTGCAAACTTGGCATAGCAGGAAATGTTCACAGGAGCACAGCGATGGAAGAATGGAATAGGTGCACTGGTGACACAAGAAAAAAAAATCAGAAAAAAAATTACTCCTACTTAATATAAATGCCACATCAAACACACAAATGAAAGGTGAATATGGCTGCAATACACTCCACCCTCCACACATCATTATGGAAGCTAAGAGCTGTGTGCTTAGTGCTATGAAGATGACTGTTGTTATGAGCAGTGATGCAAATCTTACCACAAGCCTTATCAAAAAGGGTGGAGTGCATGTTCCAACAGAAGACATTACCCTCCCCTTCTGCAAAGAAATGCACACATACAAATACCATACACATACACAGAACCACCAGAAGCAAAATCAAACACTTCAACTCCTCAGCCGGCACATCTACCAAAGGGGAGATGACAAAGTTTACAAACATACTTCATTGAACTGAAAATGAATTTGTACCATAAGCAATTTAAAAGGAAAAAACACTTGAAATGTGCCACCATTAACAGACTGTTTCCTCTAACAAAACAGCACACAAAACTTGAGCTTAATAAAGGTATTTGGGGCCCAAATTTAATACCTCTCATATAAACAAAGTCATGCCATTAACATAAGTATAATATGCAGTTACTTAAAAAATAACTATGAATACTAACATATGAAAATGCTTATAATGTAGGAATATGGTGCTGGCATCTCTGCACTAAAAAGTTAGGTATAAGAATGGCAACAAAAAAAGAAAATTAAAGAGTAAAAAAAGTATCTGGCTTATTAGGGTTATGAGATTCTGGACTATTTTCTTTTCCTTTTATATATATATGTGTCCAAAAATGGGGGCAATAAGCAATTACTTAATCATTTAAATTTAATCCAGTTTTGTCTTGTGAAGGAACACAGGTATGTGTGACCTCTGACATAAATCTGGTTTGTAGTAACAACATGGTTTTACTCCAACTTCTGAAAGGGCAATACATATCAATCAATGAGAGAATCTGAAACAAAGGACTATGAATATGCCTTTGGTTATGATTTGCTAGGATTCTAGGAGAGTCCCTATGTATGTCCAAGCCAAAATACACACTTAGAAGTGAATTAAGTTAAGTCTAGCCATCATTAACATGAATCCTGCATTTCCAGAACTGTTCATAGGACTATTTGTGGCAGGTATAACAACATTTTTGATTGGAATGTTGTAAATGTGTTCTTAGTTTTAGCTGGCACTGTATTTTGGTCCAATTAGTGGATAAGACTGCATGGTTGGGTACCAAATTCCCAAGTTTCTAACATTAGCAAAACAACAATGTGTAACCTAAAACAAAACACTTTGTTTCCTTTCTCAAAAAATACTTCTTTTCAAATAAGAGTATGAGTAAACTATGCATCAATTTTCCTTAAATGTTAATAAGTGAGCACCAATGGTTGTAAGAATAAGCAACAACTTCCTTGCTGTTATAATTCATGAAACAAAATAATTTTAAAGATGTAGCCTTACCTTAGTTATGCCTCAGTGGATGTATCCAAAAATGACTTAACAATATGACACAAATAATTCATTTAAAAAATCTCTTGTGTCCCTCCCTCAGTGTGTATTTGTACATACCTCCAAAACAGTATTAGTGAAAATGCTGAATTTTTAGAAATTGCAGGAAGTCAGAGAATTCTGAGTAAGGTTTGAATTAAAAGTATGCGAGTGATTGTTTTTGACCAAAAATTATTTAACTAATAATGTAAAAAAATTAAATTATAGAACACTTTTAAGTGAAATGGATTTAGTTAGAAATATTACAAGAATAAGAAAGGATTAACTATATATTTCCAAGTGAAAGAAGGCTGATTTGGAACAGAAGTGACAGAATGGACAATTTTGTTCCTTCTTACTTTCTTTTCTGATGTTGTCTGTTACTTCTGCCAAGATAATGCTTCTAAGGACATATTTTAAAACTACAGCATGGCTATCTTCCAAACTAAAATCCTCTCTGCTCTGTAATAATATGTATCTTCATCCTCTGTATATGTTACCCTGTCATCTCTGAAGTAGCCTCTGCTTAAACTCACTTGCCTCTAACCTTGAACATAAAATGTCTCCACCTGAAGGATATTGCTGTCCTTTTCTTGTTTACAGTACCAACTAATTTTCTTAGCCTTGCTTCCTTGCTTCCTTTTTCCTATTCAATAACCATAAGTCTAAATTCTCCTAATATCGCACAGCTGCAAGTCACTCTGTCCTCTGTCCTGCTTTCTCAGTTTGTTCATCTGTTATAAGAGTAGAAGTGAGTACTACTTTGTAAATCTCTTTTAGATCAACACCCTCACTACACCAACACCACCACCATCAACATCAACATCAACATCAACATCAACATCAACATCAACATCAACATCAACATCAACATCATCATCATCATCATCATCATCATCATCATCATCATCATCATCATCATCATCAAAGAGCAGGCCCATACGATTTGCTGGAAAGTTATTGGGGGCTGTTGGTATTGTAGACAGTTAAGTTAGTTATAAATATTACAGCCAATTATACAGGGATGGGCCTTCGCAAGGAGAACAACTGTGGCCCAAGGCACATTCACTGAAGGCCAGAATTGTAAAAGGAGAGAAACTATATACTCTTGTGTTTCCCCTGGGGATAAATAACAGTGTCACCTGGGTGGGGGTGGGGGTCAAGGTCTTAATCCAGCCTCTCCAGGAAATATCCCCGACCCCCAGCCTTACTGAAAATCCTTGTTCGCTTGCTACTTGACTTGTTTCCTAATTGGACACCATTACCTAAGTGACTATACTTGTAACCTTATTGTATGTTTGTGGTTGTGGCTCACATTGTACCCATGTGGGTTTCACCCTATAAAACTTGTCTGTAAAGTGGGGTCTTTGGCTACCCACTCTGCACAGCTCCTGCCCCTCTGGAGCTTTCCTATCAATAAATATCTTCCTACTTTAAAAAAAAAAAAAAGAGCATGCCCATAAATCAGCAACTCTAAATTATATAGGAGCAGCATAATAAGTATTTTCAGTGTTCTCTGCTTTTCTAACTTAGGATGAGTGTAGTGGATTAGACAAGGGAAGGACGACATTTCAAAATTTTAATCCTTCATTTTTGTTTAGGAGGAAATACTGAGTAATATCTTCCCTGACTTACCCTTTCAAGTTATTTTTATACTACCTATGAACATTTGCCCAATTGTAAAGAATACTTTTTATAAGTATCCGTCAAAAAACTGGGGCAAAATAACAACAATCTTTTACCCTACAGTTTAACCTATGTCACTTTTTAAAAAACTGACAGCTCTAAATTTAAATGGATAAAATTAGCACAAGCTGATTAACTGCATTGTCTAGCTCATAGTTAAAAATCTCCTCTTAATCCTAAACAAAAACACAGAAGGGAAATAAAAGGAGATAATATTCATATACATTATTAAAAAAAATTAAATACTTAGCTTTAAAGAAAAAAAAAAATCACTAGATTCCCTTGTCTGTCACTCTTTTTCTCAACTCCTCAAACAAAAACTCTACCAGCCATGTTTTTTTCATACTTGAATTATTTTGGTTTTGTTCTTCTTTTCTTTCTCTCTCTCTCTTTTTTTTTTTTTTTTTTTTTGGTGCTGGTAATTGAACTCAGGACTTTGTGTATGTACTCTACCACTGAGTAGATTCCCAGCCCCTTGAATTATTTTCTTATTTTTAAAAAGTAAATACTATGACACTGAAATGATTTGTCTTATATTTTACCATTTAAATCCTATCTGATATAATGAATTTAAAATGAATTAGCTGATTTCATACACTTCTGAGAAAATAATGATAACCTAGTATGACATCATTTCTACTTTAGTGTCTAGCCTAAATAAAACATTCTGTGCTTCTTAATTATGAGAGACAAGCATTCTATTTATAGTAAGTTTTTCTACTTTTCAAAGCCCATAGAACAGTGAATCCTTAAGAAGTCAATGAAGTTCCATTAGGGATTGATGATGTTTCACATTATTGAAACATTAGTCAACAAGAACAAAATGAATCTATAATGTCTTTTAAAGATATTTTAAAAACTAACCATTGATAGGCAAATTGTATCTTACCTTGGCAAACACACTGTCCATTTGCCTGTAAATCCAGATTATCACAGTTAACGAGCTCCCTAAAGTATAACAAATGGTGCCTAAGATCTCTTGTCCATATGCCTTCATAAAAGAAGGCAGGAGCCTACATTTAACAAAATTATTTTAGAACTTCAGGTTAAAAATAAACAACTACACATGACTTCGAAAGCTAAAAGTTTTATTTATGAAAGAATACCAATTAAGGACTCTAACAAGATCTCTATAGCATAAAAAGGAAGGGCGCAAGTAAGTCAAGAAGATGAGAATCTAATGGCAATATAGAGTGGCTTTCATGCATTTTTCTCCTTTTATTCACTCCTGTACTCAAAAACAAAAAATCCCACTAACTGTGGTACAGACTCTATAAGATCCTGGATTCAAAAACAATTAGTTAAGAAGAAAAAATAAATAAATAAATAAAAAATTTTTTAAAACCCAACAATTAGTTGTGTGACATTGGATAACTTATCTTCTCATTTTCCATTTCCTCATCTACAAATTAGGGACAATATCTGTACAGGTTTTCTGAGGTTAAATGAAATAATACATTAAGAAACTTAGCATGCTGCCTGGCACACAACAGATGATTTGAGACCCTTTGATTTAAAAACATTGGAATATGTAACTTTTTTTCTTGGCTTTTCATTTCTTACTTCCGTATATTATTAACTCCCCAGCATCTACTAACTTTGTTATCATCCAGAGGCACCCAAATAAATGATGAATGGACTGAAATTATGTAATATGATACTGTTTTCTCTAGCTATACATAACAGCCTTGTAAGCATATAGCTAGCTATTCCCAATATTGCTACCATGTTTGGCATTTTACCAATAGAGACTTAGAATTTGCATAAAATATTGCTCTTTCTAGGCATTTGCTCTTAAAATTCTTAGAAATGGTAACCAATTGGCTGTTATGAGTCATCAGTATTTTATTGCAAATTAGTTCTTAATTGCTTTCTTTGCAATAGGTACTGGCTTTAGCTGCCAATCTCTGGGTACCCAGGAAGGCGGGGGCAAAGGGAACAGCTCTACAAGCTTAGAGAAATGATATTTCCTAAGCCAGATGCCCTGTACAATAATAGATATTTAACAGATTATTATCTAAGTCTTAAAACAGTTCTAAGAGAGAAAGTATGAATATTCCAATTTTACACATGAGGAAACTTGATTTATAGAGGTTGAGAGACTCCTTTAAACTGACCAAAAAAACCGGTGATTTGGAATTCAGCCCCAAAATTATCTGGGCTCAAAGTTCACGCTCCTCTGTCCCAGTAGGATGCTCTTAGGATAACAAGAGATGTAAAAGATACTGAGGGCCACTTGCCCGCATCACAGTTCTGCCTGGTGCTCGTTTTTTATCATCTTAAAAAAAACAAAAGAAGTTAACAATCTACTAGACTATGAGTCCAGGTAAGGACATAGTTCAGGTCTTACTCATCTTTGGAGACTTGGTATCTATGTGTGGAAGAGGGTGGTACCCAAGTTTGTTTTTTTTTTAATTAAAACAAAATTATTCTTGTTCTCATATCCTTTCATTTTTTTGCCAAATACTAAATAAATGATATTTATAAGGTTCAAATTTACCTTCCTTGTATTAACTGTTTATTTCTGAACACGCTTAGTGCAGACAAATGATAAAGCTACTTAGACTGGGAGGTACTACAAGGAAAACATAAGAAACTTTAAGCACAATATAAGCACGGTATATGGTCAGTTTTTAGATAGTACAGGTTCAGTATTTCATTTCATATAAGTGAGACAGATGATGACCTTGTTAAATGTCATGTCTGTCTATCTAGAATACTCACAACCCTAATACTATGCTTTGTCTTCTAGTAAATGTCCTTTGGATGCTGTGAGGTATGTGTACATCCAGGACCCCAATATCCAAGATAATCAAAAACAGGCAGTACTCTATATGGCAGAGTCAAAGGCCAGGTGGGGAATATGAGCCAAGCCACTTTCTCTAATCCCGTCCCACCTACAATTATACAGGAGCAGAGCAACCTCATTCTCCTACTCAAGCTTTCTGCTTATCCTTCTATGTGTTTTGCCCTTGAGAGAATGATTCTATACTCAAAGTGTATATTTCAAACAAACTTAGCAGATGGGCAGACAGATGTATAGAGCTTTTCTATCAATATTCTTCAATGACTCTATTGAAAGGACCTCCTTTGCTTTACTGTTACAACCTCCTTAAGAATTTTACTTTTCATGAATGAGATCTCCTTACTTGTTGATTTAAGGCCGTAATTTTTAGGTCCCTCTTAATGAATATCTTTTAAAATAGTGTCTTTACTTTTATGCCTAAAGGCTTTTAAATTTCAAATTTCAATAGCAACTTGACAAGACTAAAAGAGCTGGAAATCAATTTAACTTATATATCTCCTTTTCCTACTTTTCAACAGAAAATTTCAAATTCCACTAAAAGCATGAGTTATAGCCGTACGTAATCCTACAGAAAGTAGACCTTTGTGTTTTCAAATTTCAAAAATTTTTACTCATCAGGTCATTATTACTTATTAAGATACAATGTAAGTGACTTAAGAGTCAGTTTTCCTGGAAAAGTTTCCTTATGTCATATAGTTGGCAATAAATACAGAGGTTCTCAAGATCAGACATACTCCAGGACTGGGGATGTAGCTCACCGATAAAGCACTTGCCCGGCATGCACGAGGGCACAGGTTCAGTACTATGAGTATTATGAGTAAAAAACAAAGAAACATGGTGAGCTGGGAACAGTGGTACATGCCCATAATCTCAGCAGTTGGGAGGCTGAGGCAAAAGGACTGCAAGTTCCAAGCTAGCCTGGGCTACAATAATGAGACCCTGATTCAGAAAAAGCAAAAAATAAAAAACTACCCCAAAAGATCAGACATATTCCCATGTGTGTATATGTATTTGCACATATCCCCACATGTATGTGCCCATACATAATTCTGAGGATATATTCTAAAATGCTCAAAAATTTATTTTTAAAAACCTGTAACTTTAAAATTTGCTTTACTTATAATTACTATGTGACGCAAACAACATTTCTTGCTTCATCGTTATATCCACTGTACTCAGTAAGTATTTAATAAAAAATGTTGAGTAAGATGTTGGAAAACAGTCTAATACAAAGAATGTGCCTAAAGGATATAATTTGAAACAACCTATGGAGAATAATCACTGGCATACTTTTTAAATTTACAAAGTAAATTTTTTAAAAAATTCTGATATTACTAGGGTCTTCAAAGAATCTTTGGAGCCATGAGACTTGGTTTATAAGCTTATTGCAGGTTTGATAATGATTTGGCAGTTTAGCGTACTTAAATATTACGGCATGGAAATAAAAACAAACAAAAGCCCTTAAAATTTTTTAAAATATTAGAACAAGAAAAATTGCTTGCATATGCATTTTTAAAAGGTTTTATATCTATATCTATAGATATAGATATATATATATATAGTCATATCTATTCTTTTTTTAAAATTTTACTGTAAAAGTATTGGACCTGAGTGATAGGCATTATTGACTATTTTCTCAGTATAATATGTGCAGTGTAAAATTTACCTACGAAAACAAAAGTTACAAGTTAACAACTTAGCAATAAAATTTACCTCGCTGGAACTGGTAGTTTGGGGCAAAGATCAGAAGATTTAAGAGATATAGTATATTCAGAAGGCTTTAGGTTGTAGCTACATAGTGCTGAGCCTGTTGAAAGAAAAATTATATGTTAGCTGGCAGAACAGAATCTGGACAAATTCTTTTACTGGTTCACTTTAATTTGTTAATATGTTAATATCAACACATACAACTGTCAAACATTATAGAATTAATAAGAATCTGAGTTGATCTACATTATCAGTCCTAAATCATTTAAAACTGATTCTTTTTAGAAATTACTGACAATTAATGTACAAATTTTAATAATGTTAAAAATAACACAAAGTACTAAAAATACCTTTACTGAGTATCTGCCATATGTCAAGTTTTATGCAAGATGACACATATATACATCATTTACTGTAACTCTATAAGGCGGGTATTATTAAGCTTAATTTAGAGGAAACAGAAGCTAAGCAATAAGACAAACAACCTGCCCAAGAACCAGAGCTAGTAAGTAATAGAACTGGGATTAAATATATTTCTTTGACTACAAAGCCATGCTCAACCATACTTTGTGTCACTCTTTCCTATGTTTTCCATTACTGAATACTTAAGATTGCTGCAGGGCTGAGGATTTAGCTCAGTGGTGCCACTGCCTGCCTCTCAAGCACAAGGTCCGGAGTTCAATCCCGGTACCAAAAAAAAAGAAAAAAGAAAAAAAAGATTGTTGCATATAGCATATACATTCAGATAATATATTTTTATTTAAAAAGGAGAAACACTTCTAACTGTAAATACACTGAACAAATTGATAAATTGGTAAAAATGATTCTCAGTTTTCAGAGTTTAAAATAGCTTAAATTTAATCTTGGATTGGTTATGCAAAGAACCATCTATTTTCTGACCATATCACGAACAAATATCTAAATAATATTGAAAATATAGATGGATGCAATCCAGCAAATCTAGTATGTATTATTTTACTGACCTAACTTTATAACATAGTAACTAGAATACTGGATGGATCTGGGCTCCAGCTCTAATTCTGTCGAGCATGTACTGCATTGTCACACAAACCATTTATATTTGATTAATTTAAGTTCCTACCAGATTTCTAATCTGGATGAATACTTTATTATTAAATAAAATCAGAATGGCTTTGCAATTGTATTATGATAATGGACTCTTACATTGCACCACATATAGAAAAATCTTAAATACAATGTGAGGCAAAAATGGAAAATTTCAACAGTGAATTATGAAAAAGACATGTGAGAACATAAGCAGAAAATGGAGAGGAATTTAGAAAAATGAATATGGCCATATTTGTTGGAACAACAAAATTGGGAATTAATTTACTTCATTCATATCTTGTTTGACCAATCAAAATAATTTTTGGAAAGCCAAAAACCTGTCACTTAAGTCAGTAATATTGGCTCAATCCAGCAAACCACCTGCTAAGTGTTTAAATATGTCTACCATAATAGTATACTTACACATATAGCATATATTTAAAGTAAAGATAGTTTAAGTAATTTGACAATGCAAAAAATATTTTGAAAGACACACTTGAAAGTTATATGCTATTGTTCTCCAAGCTTTTTCAGTTTTTGACAGACTCAGTAAAAGACTATGCTTTAAAACTTCCTTTTGACTATTCTCCATTTTAATGACCAGTATTTCAAAAATAATTGAGCTAGGGAAATGGCTCAAGGTTGGAGCATTTGCCTAGCATGCTCTAGGGGTCAATACCAGTAGCACAAGAAAAAAAATTAAATAGTTAACTCTTCTAAAATTGTTCATGTTTAAAGATAAAGGCCACTGGCTTCTATTTATGGCAATTTTGAAGAGATTATGACAGCAATAGCAAACAAACATTTCAAATTAATCCTAAAAGAACTAGGAGTTCTACTTCAGAATTGCTTATGAAAAACAGCAACTGTGCCAGTAACTGCACAGTACCCTACATGACTGTCAATTCTTAATCTGAATTGTCAACTCAATTCTTTCAGAGTCCAAGATGGAATCCATTTGCAAAATATAAAAGACATCAACTAAAGCACTTTGTGTCAGTGCTGCTAAACACACTGCTTCATCTGAACTCAGTTAACACAATCTCCATTCTCACCCTTCGTTTAAAAAAAGAAGACAGCAAGTGCAACTGAGTTCGATTGTATAAATACTTTCCCAGGATAATATTCAATAAAAGGATAATAGCCTTATCTCTGATGGTCTTTTAGGACACAGGCCAGTACTAAGTAGATCCTGTACTAAATGGATTAAAGGAAAAAAATCCATACAATGTGCTAATAGCAACAATCCTAAGAAATTTTATATGCTTCCTGCTCAAGGAGGTGACAGAGAAAGCTCAATGAAGAACACTGAAACAATAATGCAGTGGCAAACATTTCACAGCTGTTTTTCTTTCCATGTTTATTAGCTAATGCATTTTCAGTGAACATTTTAAAAGTAGCATCTGTTTTATTTTTTTAGAGTGGAAGTATAACAACACCTAGCACAAGAGGTCTGGACATAAAGAAAAAGAAAAATTTTTTTCTTATGATGCAAAAGTAGGTAAAAACCATATGTGAGTAATGAAAAGTCAAGAACTAAAAACAAAAGCTTATCTAAAGTACATCAGAGGTAATCCATGCAACTCAGCCAATGCTATTCAAAGACTATCAAAATGAGTTATTTTAGGAACCTAACTTGGGTACACAAACCTTTATCAAGGCAATGGGTTGGTATAGCCTCCAGAATATTTACTACAATTTTTCAAATGTCATATAATATCCAATTATTTATTCTTCAGCTCAATACCAGTTATATCAACCTTTCAAAGAGACATTTCTATCCCCACAATCCAAAAATCACAGAAGGAAAAAAGAAAATAAAAAAGAAGTAATATTTTGAAGGCTTTACAAGCAAGCGCTGGTATATGTAGAAATAGAATTCTATACTCTTAAGCCACTATGCATCCTTTGTACCATTCCTTATAATCATATTCAGATAAAATATTCAATAAGCTCCTGGGGGAAACAAACAAACAAATTTGTATGTTCTATGGGCACCTCAAAAACAGTATGTTTGAAGAAAAATTATTTCTATTACCACTCTCTTATGTATTTTCTGCACTGATTAATGATTCCAGCATCCATGAAATCCCCAAGGTGAAATGTGCAGTCACCTTCTGTTGTCTTCTTTATCTATAATCCTATTTTACTGAAGGAGGTTATCAAGTCCTGTCAACCAGTCCTGTTATCTCAGACCTTCATGATCTACTGGGTCACTTTAAATTCTCTCCCAAAGAAATTCTCATCTCCACCCTGCAAATAATCTTTGCAGATTCCATATAGCCCTATTCTCATAAAGTCCATACTCCTTGGATTCAAGGCCCTCTTAAAGCAGGATTCTATCTAAACCCCAGACTCATCGCAACACAATGAACTACTTACAATCAATTCTTGCTGTTTAGCAAGTCTCCAGGCTTTTTCAGATGTAATTTGCTCTTCTTGTGCGTCCTTTGCAAGACTAGAATTTGAGTGAGTGCTAAAACTAAGCAGAACTTCTACAAAACTATTCAGACTTTATCTCTGTCAAGCTTTCTCTGATCAACCCAAAAAAGATTATTTGGACTTAGCACTATTTAAAACATTGCATATTATTTCATAAATTTTTTATCATTTCCATTTTTAGGATGTGAGCTCTGTGAGAATTGGGGCCTTAGGCTTTTGAAATATCTGGAATTGGGCCAGGGATTTAGCTCAGTGGCACCTTGCCTGCCTCGCAGGTCTTGAGTTTGATCCCTAGTACTGGGGGCGGGGTGGGGAGAGAAATATCAGGAATGCCTATCTCCTAGTACATGGGTGCCACCCAAAATCCCCATACACTGAATATAACAGACACCCTGTTGTTAACTGTTATATTTTGGTGTTACATTTTATATACGATGTTTATTTGCTTTTCACTATTCACCACAAAATACCTATCTAAAATACAGTTTCTCAACCTTGCTACTGACATTTTGTGCCAGACAATTCTAGGTTATAAGGGGCTGTCCTATGCATTGCATGATGTTCAGCAACATGCCTGGCCTCTATATACTAGATTCTAGTAGTTTCCCCCTAAGCTCCTATTCTACTTTGACAACAAAAAACGACTACAACAATTGACAGAAGTCCTTAGCAGGTAAAAGCACCTGTAGAAGTGAATTAATGGTCTAAAACACTGAGAGTAGGTGAGCATGTCTGTAATCCCAGGTACTTAGGAGGCCGCAGCAGAACACAAGTTCCTGGGCAACTTAGCAAGACCCTGTCTCAAAATAAAATATAGTGCTGGGGAGGGAGCTTGATGGTGGATTTCTTGACTCTCAGGCTTGAGTCCCTGGGTTCAATCCCCAGTACCACACAAATAAATAAAATAAAACATAAAACTAAAAGCTGATATGTAGGGGGCTTTTTAAAAAGATTTTGTTAAGCTGGGCTTGGAGATACACACTTGTAATCTTTCCACCTGAGGCAAAAGGATTCCTGCAAGTTTGAGGCAGCCTGGGCTACATAGTGAGTTCAAGACTAAATTACATAGCAAGACTTTATCTCAAAAAAAAAAAAAAAAAAAAAAGATTTAGTTTAACTTACTATCACATTTATATTTGTATGGTACATTAAAATTAGGTGAAAACAGAGGCCTTAAAATATGACAGAAATATGCAATGCATAGGGAAAAAAATGTCAGTGCATCAGTTTTGTTTATTAAAAACAAATTCTATTGCTTTATGTAGTACAGTGAATTTAACCTTGCCTTTTCTAATTAAGAAATTACTGTATATTTATATGCTAGAAGAACAAAACACACTTTTCCAATTTCAATTTCTAGTAACCCATGAAAAGTTTGGACATATTTGCAACATTTACAGGAATGAGCCAGCTGGGGGTATGATATTAGCTGTCAACCACTAGTGGCACATCCTAGATACACAATATTTGCTGAATGAATTATTATTATTATTTACTTTCCTGAATGAATTATTTTGAACATCTATCTGTATGCAGACTTTTAGGTGTGGAGAAGTATGAGGACTGTACTTTGTATCTCTGGGGCATATTTAGTATGTACTAACTGTTGAATAAAGCAATTAGTTTAAATTGTACTACTGATTGTAAGCTTTTTTTTCTTTTTAAACAATTAAGCATCCTTACTTGTCTGACTTGAAGGCAATTAAATCAATTTTTACAGGCAATCATTTTGTTTATTTATAAATGTTATCAAGTCCAACCTTTTTATTTGCTGTGTCAAAAATTCAAACTAACCTTGTAGTTTAAGGTATACTGTTACTGACTGCTAAAAAAAGGGAAATATGGTTATGGTCTATTGATACTAAACCTAACCACCAGATAACGATAATCAAAAGACTTATTATTATTTTTACAACTTGTGACTTTTTTTTGAATGGATCACATAATTTGTCAAAGTTTTAAATAGCCAAACAGTATCATTAAAAAAGCACCAAGCTACAGTACATGGCTCTATTCAACATGGGAACATGGTCCAAATGGCAGGTCAAAAAATTTTCAGAATTATATGTCATACAGTATATTAAAGAAGTACTTTTAAATGACAGTGCTTTTTCACAAGCTATAAAAGGGTTGCCAAAAGGAAATTTAAGATTTTTGCCAGTTTATTTCATATTGAGAAGACAAAATATATATTAAAAAATAGTTTGGTAAGGGTAATGGAAAAGATAGAATCCCATGTGAAATATTATCACCAAATAAGAACATGGAGTCAGTCTCTAACTTATGTTATACCCTTTTCTAAATTGCTTGTTGAATTTAGATAGCAGAGACAAAATGAAAAGCAAAGCATCTGCCACAGTGCATGGCACATACTAGATATCAACAAATGGACACTGGAACAAAACCCAGGGCTTAAATACTGTATCTACTAAAACTCAGATGCCCATGCTGAATAAATGGGTCAGTGGAGTGAAGTAAAGGTGGACTACAGAGAGGTTGGGCTAGAATTAGAGAGGGAGAGGAGAGCTGCCTGAGCAGGTACTGTTTTCTCTTCTTCACCACCTGTCTGGGTTGAGATGAAAGTCTCATATAAAGCCAAAGCTTCAAAAGGAGGATTCATTTCTTTTATGGTTAGAAATTTACATATTCAAAAATAATGATAAATGAGGAAAGAAACCTGTTTATGAGAAACTATGGGGAAGGAAAGTAAAAATACAATGGAATTCATGCCTTGCTGAAAATAAGAACTCAGATGGGACCTCATGCCAGATAATTTCAATTTTCTTTGTAGGGTATAAGGTTAGGAAAGAGGATGAACAAGAGGACGTACGTGAAGAAAAGGTATGAATAATCACTTGGAGAGTATGTATAAAAGAGATAAATGAGTAAGATGGATTACTGTATTTAGAAATGAACAAAATGAACTGATTTCATAGCAATTCAGGCTAAATTGAAATTAAACAATTTACCTGCTGGTGGCAACTCACATGGATACAGAACTGAGGATAAAGTGTGTTGCGAGAACAAGAAATTATTAAGTGGCAATAAAAGTGATTAAGAAAAATCCAGTCCATCATTCTTTCAAAAATCATTTATGGATATCTACTGTGTGAGCTCCTATTTTGGGCCCAGATATTCAGAGATGAATAGAGCATAATCCTGCCCCAAGGAAATTCATATATAACTGCAAGAAGATGATAAAGAAATGAAAGAACTTGATACTGAGTCTTTATAACATTTGGCAACTGGAATTTTTAAAAGACCATTCAAAACTTGTTTTCTAGTATTATATACTTATGCTATTCATGCTATATATGGATTATGAAGCACAATGATAAAACGTATTTGTATACCCAACTCACCCAACTCACATCCTAGAATGTGTACTTTTAGATTCATCTAAATTCTCCTACCTGCTTTCAAAGCTTTCTATATTAAGGTAGTATCTACACATAACCAACCTGATTTCCAGCTATTTCTTCCAAACTCTCTATTCTAGTCAGACATACTTGACAAAGGCTTTCCACAAACTCTAAGTATCCAAGAAAACAACTCTTCTTTCTTGTCTGAAAGAAACAAAGATTTAAGGGAATATTTTATTTGCCCAATAAATGTATTTCTTACAAACATGCTGTAAGAATCAAGAGATTCCTCTTATCAAATTTTAAATAATTTCTAAAGATAATAAGAGTTCATATGAATGGATGGTTGGGCTAAAAAGTATTTTCAAAAGTTGTCGTGGAAACTTAAATTTCCTTGAAAAGAATTCATATTATCTCTTCATTCTGGTAGGAAACATGTTATTTTTATCCTGCATTTAAAAATAAAGTTTAGAATTAGCATTTTAAAAGTTACTATCTCAAACAGAAATCTTCTCTTTCAAAAATATTTTTTCAAATTATGGTAAAATACACATAATATAAAATTTACTATCTCAACCATTTGTAAATGTACTGTTCAGTGACATTAAGTAATTTTACATTATTGTACAACCATTAATACCATCCATCTCCAGAACTCTCTTCTTCATGCAAAGCTGAAAGTCTTTACTTATTAAAAAAATAACACTATTGTATCCTCCCCACAGATTTGGGAAACACACACGTTCTGTCTCTATGAATGTGACTACACTATGGACCTCAAATATGTGGAGCCCTATAGTACTTGCCCTTTTGCAAAGGGCTTATTTTGCTTAGCATAGTGTTCTCAAGTTTTATCCATATTGTAGCGTGTGATTAGGTTTAAGATCAAATAATATTTTATCATATGTATATACCACATTTTCTTTATCCATTCTAAATGTCCCTGGATACTCGGGTTGCTTCTACCTCTTGATTGTGAATACTGCTACATTGAACAAGAGTGTGCAAATATTTCTTTGAGATCCTGTTTTCAATTCTTTTATCCATATACCTAGAAGTGAGATTGCTGAGATCATGTGGTAGTTCTATTTTTAATTTTTAAAGGAACTTCCACATTTTTTTATAGCAGCTACATTTTATATTCCCACCAATAGTGCACAAGGTCCCAATTTCTCCACAGCCTAACACTTTTTATTTTATTTATTTATTTATTTTATTTTATTTGTTGGTACCAGGGACCGAACTTGGGACCTTGTACTTTCAAGGCAGTGGCGGCACCACTGAGCTAAACCCCCAGCCCTTTAATTTATTTTTAATGGCAGATCTTCATATGGTCTGAAAAACCCACCAGGTGAGTCTTCTACAGAGGCTCCACACCGTATCACATTCACTTTGAAGAATGCTGGCCTGGAAACAAAGCAAGCCAGGAGGGTGGCATAGGCCATTTCTCATCAGAGGATTTTTCTCAGAAGGCCACATAGCTGACAAGGAACTACCTCTTGCTTGGCCCTTCAGATGAGACCTCAGGTTCAAGGCACCAAAACCCACATTGTACGCCTAACAGGACATGTTGGAAAGTAGCTCAAGACTCAATCATAGCTTTGAATGCTGGTGTAAACCGCAGAGATTTTATTTTATTAATTTTACTGCTGATAATTTTTGAACAATGAATTAGCACTGAGTGAACTCTGGGAACATTTATATGGTGGCAGTCCCTAAAGGAGCTATAAGTAGAGAGATGAGAGATGGGAAGACTACTACATTCCCCTAGTGGAACACTAAGAATAATGGTAGCAACCAACATTATTTTTAGCTATTTAGTATTTGCTAGACACTGCCCTAAGCATTTTTCATGTATGGGCTCATCATAACAATGCTAATGAGGTAAGTTAGGTACAGACGTTATCCTTATATCAGAATGGGGAAACTGAGGTATGGAGAGGTCAAGTAATTTGCCCAGGGTCTCACAGCTGTTAAGCAGAGGGACCAATATTTTAACCTAGACAATTTGACTCCAGAGCCTGTACTATTAACCACTCAACTACACCACCTATCAGGTATATACGTTACTCACTGTGTCTAAGATTTTGCAAAAACCCTTAAGGCATAACAGCCTTCCTTTACAAACCCAATAGTGATAAGGCTGATCCTTCCAGCATAAGGTCCAGCAAGACAATGTAGGGATAGCATGTGAGCAAAGAACATGAGATGTAAACAATAGTTGGTACCATTTTATTCAGTGCTTATCACACATCCAGTATTCTTCAGGCATCATCTCAGTTAATCCTCGTAACCTATAAGGAGGTGTTATTTTTAATTCACATTTTTTCAGATGAGGAAATCTGGGCTCAGATCTCTTACCTTTTATTAAAGAGTTAGTGACAGAATCAGAATTGAAATCCAGATTCAAATCAATCCCATGCCCTTTTCACCATTCTATGCTGAGGGGAAGGAGTGGTAAGATAGGAATACTCCACTTCTGTTGTCTTCCAGAAGGCCTAGGCCCCATTTGAACCACTGAGCACACGCATGTGTGCACAAGGGATAGCCCTGGCTATTTCTGCACCTACTCTGAAGTCACAACAGGTGGGTACTAGAGTCAGCCTCTGTTCCAAGAAACCAAAACTAGCCTTGGATTTGGGTGGGCCTGAGGAGTCCTACACACACACAGCACAAACATGAAACCTCACTCACGTTAAAAAAAAAAGAAAAAAAAAACAAAAAATAGGCTGGAGGGTACATCGGCACATGGCCCTCCACAAAGAATGGTTTAATATTTCTGAAGAGAACTGAGGCAAGCCACTGTGAAGCTGAGGACAGCACTTGAAAAGAATCTCAGAACATAGGCAGATTTTGGAAAATGACTCCACTGGTTTCCTCAACTAATTCCCATATATTTAACCACCGAGTTCCTCAAAACTACTCTCAAAAAAACAGCCATTACATAACACTATATTTAAAAAGCAGAACATGAAATTACACATACAGCAACACAATGAAAAAGAACTGATGTTAGAATTTAATTTTTACATCTTTATATTTTTTCTAAACTTTTAAATTTCCCGTAACATATACCTATGTTATACTGTTATTCATAAGCTTTGAAAGTGTGTGTATGTATGTGTGTATGTATATATATATATATATATACATACACACACACACACACACACACACACTAACTGAAATACTATTTTTTTTTTTTTGTACTGGGGATCGAACTCAGGTCCTTGCACTTGTGAGGCAGGTGCTGGAACCACTGAGCTAAATTCCCGGCCCATAACTGAAATACTTTTAATCAATATTTGAAAAGAGGGGAAAAATCCTAATTTTACATAGAGTGGTCTAGTAATACCCAAATACTCAACAGACTACATCAAAATCACCTGAAGCGCTATTTTTTAAAAAAATACAAATTTCCTGAGGCAGAAAGGCCTACTAAGAATCTTCTTGGGAGGAGCCCATGTATCTAGAATTTTGTTTTAATTTGATTAAATGTGTGTAAGATAATAAATGTTTAAGGTGTTTGTTTGTTTGGCTAGTTTGGTTTATTGCACCCTTTTGAGAGGGGTCTTACTATATGGCCCAGACTGGCTTTGAACTCAGGTTCAAGTGATCCTCTCTCCTCAGACCCCCCAGTAGCTGGGACTGCAGGCATGCTACCACACCTCAGGAATCTAGAGTTTCAACAAACTCCCTAGATTGACTCTAATACTTTTAATAAGGAAATCCTAAATTACTTCAATTCTCTTCTCATCAGTTTCTTTGGTATCTTATTTAAAACTAGGAAAATTTTATACAGAATGCAAACACATAATATTTAATAGTAATTATAGGTAACTGGATTGTAGATTTGTACAGCCTAAAATCTCACCATTCATCTCTGCAAACTTCTGCACATCACTCAAGGTTTTCAATTCTTGTCTTGGACATGCTGCTACACATAGTGCTACAGACTTGATCTTCCGGTTAATCAAGTCCAGTTTGCATGGATCCAAAAAGAATACATACCTAAAACACGGAGAAAAAAAGCTGAAATATTATTTCACAAATTACATTCTGGCTTACTTACTGTGTATTTGGCTAAATCTAAAAGCAAAGACACAAAAAACATTTCCACAAGGAGCCGGGGATTTAGCTCAGTGGCACTATACCTGCCTTGCAAGTGCAAGGTCATGAGTTTGATCTCCAGTACCAAAAAAAAAAACATTTCCACAAATCTAATCATCAGTGAAATTTTAGAAAATAATTACTTATAAATATGTTAACAGTAGAAATGGGGTAATTAATGTACTTAAAATTTTTATAATTTATTTTTCTAATGTTCACATTTTTTTTTGGTACCGGGGATTGAACTTGGGTCCTTGCACTTGCAAGGCAGGTGGCAGAACCACTGAACTAAATCCCTGGCCCCTAATGTTTACATTTTTGTAATATGCACGTACAAATCTTATAATTGGAAATCATCTACTTTAGTTTTCATTTTGTTAAAATTATACCAAAAATGTTACAGAAATATCCCAATACTGCCATATAACATAAATTATAGTTCTTATATAAATTATAAATTTTAGGTAATGACTATATAGTTAGAAAATGATTAAATACAAATATTTGTATATTAATATATTGAATTAAATACATACAGTTGAATGAAAACTACAGAAAAATACATAGAAATTTTTGTCATCTCTGGGCATTAGAATAAAGTGGTTTTAGTTTTCTCTATTTTACTTGTCAGAAATTTCACTTTCTAGAAATAACGCAAATTATACTTGAGATAACTGCAATAAATGCTATTTATTTAAAATGTCCATACAGATAGATAAAATAATCTCCAAATCCCAAATTATCTCCTTGTATCTTATACATTCCTAATTTTGAAAGGGAAGATTATTTAGAAACTGCAGTACAACAGATACTTTTAACAATAAAGTAGAAGAGATGACCAAGATTGCAGATGTTATCATTTGCCTCAAGAGAAAATGAGCCCAAATATCCTCAGCCGAGAAAAGCAAAGTGTACTATTCCAGATCAAAGAGGGGGATTGTAAAAAGGAATGCTTTCACACAGATAAGAGTTAATCTCCAGCCATGGGTTCAGTTCTATGGAGTCCATGGAAAGTTTTATAAAATCATCCTATCTGTCATCAGCCTTTCCTACAATACAACTCAAATGTGCAACAGGAAATATAACTAAATGTAAGAATTTAGGAATCACTTCTCACCATATTGGCTACGATCAAGTGAAGAATTAGGCAAAAAAACAAAAACAAAAACAAAAAGGGAGGTGGGTGGGGATTTAGCTCAGTGGTTCCACTGCCTGCCTCACAAGCGGAAGGACCCAGTTTGATCCCCGGTAACAACAACAACAACAAAAAAACCCTGGGAGGAAAAAAAGAGTAAAATCAATACATGTGCTGGAGTAGACACTATTTATTGAAGGATAACTGAAAAAAAAATTAGTAGAGAAAATTAAGGTCAGGCAGGATACTGTTATGGCTTGAGTCTAGATGTCCCCCCGCAAAGCCTCATGTGGTCATAGGTGGGTGAGTCTAGAGTATATGATGCTAGGATGAAGGGCACGTGTTTACTAAATCTCTACACGTGAGTGATTGGTTTGGCACTGCCCTAAACTTGGTAGTCTGAATAAGATAAAAGGAGCAGAGAGACTTTGTTAAGGTCTCTTGTTGCTTTTTGCTGTTTCCTCTGTCATAAACTGTTATCCCTCTGGCACACTGCCTTGGAGTCAGCCGATTATGGACTGAAACCTCTACAAACTATAAGCCAAATAAACCTTTCACCCTTTTACTTGGGATGTCAGGTATTTTGTCTCAGCCACAAAAGTAACCAACACAGGTACTGAGAAGGCCTTTGTGGACAGAATGACACTGCACACTCTTCAGTGCAGTGAGGGAGCCAGGAAGCCAGCAGGAAGGGTAGGTATAAGCTACAGTATAAACTATCAAACAAATATATATACACTTGTCACCCTATTAGTGACACCAAAACCATTAATGTTCTACATAGATAAAAGAAATGCAAAGAAGCCAAGTAAAAAGATTTGTTTTGGAAGTAGGACAGCTGCCATGGCTGATGACAAGAAGGTAATATAAGCATATTACTGTTTCTAGCAAACTTTGGGTAGGAACAAGCATTCCCTTACAACTTCTAGCTCCACCTATCCTGTACAACTGATTCTGTATGTCCACATTTGGGACCCTGCATAATGAATGGCATAAAACCATATTCTGGACAGGGAACACTCAGATCCTTGAGGAGAATGTTACAAACCTTTAAATCAACTGCCACTGTCAACCAACATCACCATTAATAACAATGCTATTAACAATACCTATAAGAATAATGTTAATTAACATTGAGTACTTACTGTGTACTAGACACTGTACTGAACTCTTTATATATATTAACTCATTTTATCCTCACAATAATACCGTGCTGTGTTGGGGTGGGAGGCAGTAGAACTGGGGTTAAGAAAAGGAGCTGAGTGCATAGCTCTAAGTGATAAGCAACACTTCAAGAAATATCTGAAGTCACATGACAGTAGAGAAACAGGCTTAGGGAAAGGAAAAAAAGCCAGAGGCTGCCAGGGCCTTGCAACTGTGCCTAACCTAGATCAGAGATAACCGCCTGAGGACAGATCCACTGACTGATTATCCTGCCCAAAGTGAAGAATTAGGTGGAAAGACTGAAAAAAAAGTAAAATTAAGCTTTAAAATGCCTCTACAAGCCTCCAAGGCCCAAAGTGTCCCTACTACCTTTATTATACCTTAAAACATATTCCTTTGATTTATACTAGTAACTGAGCAGGAGCCTGATACCATGGTTTAGTCAGATCAACCTGTACCTGCTTTCTGATTTTCTCTGTCAATAGTTCTCTGACCTTGGAAAATAGATTTATTATTCTGAGCTTCAGTTTATTTGTAAAACTGTGTATCACCTATTTTATGGTTTGCTGTAATGTTAATTATAAAGCACCTAACATACAGTATATACTTAGAGTGATTTATATATTAAGAAAATTATTTGCCTTTCACACATTTTACAATTGATAGGCACTAAACTCAACACTTTTTTAAATTCAGGCATAAAATAGGACTACAATGCTAATATTTAGCTCTCATTTGGAAGAAGAATATGTATGACTTTGTTTATGACTGTTAGGTCATTGCCCTTGATAAAAAATAAGTAGGCTCTAGAACAGGTCTGGCCCAAGGAAAATAAGAACAAGAGAATGAGAAGAATTCTACCATAACTATACAGCACTATAAAATTAACCCTGCACCTTAGGAAGCTCTTACATATGGTTTGAGAAAAATCTACAAAATAATGAAATGGTGTCTTTAGAAATTTATATCCACAAGCATACATAGACACATTTACACTCCATACCTTCTCTACCACCAGTCTGAGAAAATACTAAATTCTTTTTCTCTCTCTCTCTGTGCGTGCGCGCGCGCGCGCGCACACACACACGCACACACACACACACACACACACACATGCACATGCACACACAATGTGAAAAATAACCTACAGGTTCCAGGTTTAGATTCTGTTCATCCTTACTGGACACTGAGCTACTGGGCACTGTCAAACAACAACATGACCATATTTGATCTTCACAACAACTCTGTACATAGAGGCTACTGCCATTGCACAGATAACAAACCTGCGGCCCCAAGGGACTAACTACATGGCTCAAGAGAACTTGGTGCCAAAGAATGAACTCAAATCTAGCCCTTCTAAGTTTCACTCTGGTTCCATTCTTTCTTCTCAAATTATTTCCCATAAATATCACTAATAATTTTAACTGTTTGTTAATCAACTTTGATTATTCTATTTCCAGCATTTTCAAGTTTATCTAACCTATGGCAACATGTTTACAAATAATTACATTTTAACTAAATAGTATTTAACTGAATATTTATAGACTAGAAAAAGTGTTTTTATCAAACATAAATTGATGATCCAGCAAAAGTGGTACTAGTTTCTTGCCCATCTGAAATGCCCTTAGATAAATAAATCCATATCTTAGTTTTAGTTTTAATTTTAAACAAGAACTGTATGTGGCAAGTTTTTTTGTTTGTTTTACGATGAAATAAATAACCAACTCTTAATAAGCATGGCATTATCAGACTAGATTACGGTAGTCTCTCTTTATCTGCAGTTTCATTCTCTGTGGTCTCAGTTACCTGTGATCAAAGTCTGAAAACATTACATGGAAAATTCCAGAAGTAAACATTGGTAAGTTTTCAATAACATTTATTAGAGTACCTTGTTATAATGGTTCAATTTTATTATTGGTTCTTGTTAATTTCTTACTGTGCCTTATTTATAAATTAAACTTTCTCATAGATATATATGTATATGAAAAAAAGACAGAATGATAGACAGCCAGACAGACAGATAGGGTTTAGTACTATCCCTGGTTTCAAGTATTGGTTAATGTCTTAGACTGTATCTCCTGAAGATAAGGGGGCCTGCTGTATTCTAAGCAACTGAAAACTCAGTTGTTTTTCAACTGAGAAGGTGAAAAGAAAGATTCCTCAAATCTCAACTCATTTTCACTCTGCCTAGGCATATGGTAAGGACAGGAAAGGCCACACAGATTTTTCAAGAGCTTCCCAGGCAACTCTGGTTACACACTTTGGGCTCTGTGCCCATCCCTCCCAGATTGAAAACCAGTATCATAGATAATTCATAAATCTAACTTAAAACAAGATCTAACTTAAAAACAAGTTTATCATTGGTATTTTGAGTGCATCTTCAGGTATACTTATTAATAATAATAGCTCTGTTAATCTTCACATCCTTTAGAGGAGGTGGAATGAATAAAATACCAAAAGTGGGAATGAAAGAAGGATGAAAAGCAGTAAGAGAAAAATACTCGGAAACTAAACAGCCTAGACACCTGCAGACATTGGCACATACAAGGTCCATACTGCATGACTGCATGACACAGAGAAAACAAATGCAAAGGGAACTGCAAAATACCCTAAGGAAGCTTTGAAGGTAAAAGTTAGAAAAAAATGTTCAGACCAAAATGCAAAGCAAATATAGAGAGAACATAGAAAGAAAGACACACCAATACATTTTCTAATTGGGATAGCCTGTGGAATTATTTGAGGGAGATTAAAAAAAATAAATTTACTTTCAGTTAAAATTTTGACATATAATTATGTCTAAAAGGCAGGAAAAGGAAAAAACATCTAAGCAAAATGATGTGTGTACACAGTGAACAAAAGGACAGATGCACCAAAGATGAAAATAGAGCAATGAGGCAAAGGAGGCACACTCAAATCACAGAAGCTCAGAAGAGGCACGAGAGCCACAAAAAGAGGGGACTCAAATCTGTGTTCAGAGTAAGAAGATGAAACTGAATATGATATAATGCCAGAGAAGGTTTACAGCTAGTGTTTTCCTTTTCACTCACTTCACTGATAGGAGAGGGTAAAGAAAATAAGATTTACTAAGAATTTACTTAGTAAGTAAAGTCACAAAACATCTTAGGTTCTATTCTTATAACAGCCTGATTCAACAAATGACGAAATAACTTAGAAGTTGGGCAACTAATGTAAAGTTGCACTGACCCGAACCCTGGGAAGGCTGATTATGAAGTGTTAGTCTTTCTAATTTAAAGTGGAAAATGAGAATAAATGTAATGTCAAGTGAATGGTAGACTGATGATTGACCGATTAAATCAGGTCAATCCTTTGGCACCTCACAGAAGATAGAGATGATCCGGCCAGGACATCATGCTATACATTACATGTAACTACACTCATATAATAAGGAATAAATAGGATGATATGATACGAAAATATTTTATTCATTCAACAGTTCTTACTGAGTATTCCTGCCCTTTGGATACAAAATCCATAACAGTTTTTGATACATAGTCTAGAAAAGAGACAAAAATACAATCAATCATTTCAAAACCATGATATGTGGCAAGGTTGAAATGGCAGTAGAAATTGTACAGTTTTATATGGAGGATAAGGGATTACTGGCAGGATTAAGAAGGAAGAGGCAGTGTATAAGCCACATTTTGAAACTGAGTAAGAATTTTCCACACAGATGGAGAAGGGAGCACTCGAGGCAGAGGAAAGTGCAATGCCTAAAAGCACAGAAGCATGAAAAAGCATATTTAAGGAACTGCAAATAATCTGGTAAAGTTGACTACAGGGTGGGGCATCAAAGAGCTATGTGCTCAAGAGACACAGGGATAGCACTATCCATTCTTAGAATCTGGAGGCTCTTATAGTTCTACTCCATTAGACAACATGCCTGCAAGTGGCCATAGTACAGTGATGCCTTGGTATAACCAGCCCCTTGAGTTGAAGAGAAGGAAATGGCTGGGGCACAGAGTGCTGCTCCAGAGATGAGCCTTTGCCATTAAACTGCCTCCTGCTGCCATGGCAACTCTCTGCAGCAAGGCTTTTTGGAGCAAGAGGTGGTAAGCAGATACTGGGTCTGCTGGCCGCCTCCTGCCAAATTTGGCTGCTCTCCTCCCTAATCAGGACGAAAGCTCTGCAGTACTAAAGCTGGAAAGCTGGCTGAAAAATCCCTGTTGCTTACTGCTTTAGTGATTCCTGACATGTCTTCCCTAGAGGGGAATAAAAATGGAGTCGGATCATTTTTCCAATTATTATCTCCTATCAATTTATAATTTATAGTCCCTTTCTATGGAGCATACTGCCGTGAGTGAATCACTAAAAGGAAAAACATGACAATCTAGCAGAGATTTCTGGTATTACTAACTATAGGCTATGGGGGCCCAAAGATCTACACTCCACTCATAGTGGAGCTCTGCCCAGAGGAGGCCTTTTCTTTTCTGTGGGGGTGAGTGCCAGCAAAGGAAATCCAGTCATCTCATCTGGGGTGGGGCCCAAATTCCCCAGGAAGAGCTGTATTATAACGAGGATAATCTCTGGGGCCAGGACACCAAAGTTGGTAAAACCCAAACTAAGCTAACCCAACCTACTGCAACACACAATTAACTAAAATTACAACGCTAAGGTGAGAAAAAGAAACAAGTTGAAAGTAGCAATTTGGCTTCAAAATTCTAAGTCCAGACAGTGGTGGAAAAAGTTGGACAACGTTCATAACAACCCTGGTAATGCAAGAACCTTGCAATGGTTTGAATGCTTGTACCTTCAAAAACACACCTTGAAATTAAATTTTCATTGTGATGGCATTAAGAGATGTGTGAGGCAAACGTGATAACCACTACACTATGGAAACCACAACTTTAAGAGATGTGATCTTCAGGAAGTAACTAAATTAATGGGGACACTGCCCTCAGGAATGAATGAATGTTATCAGAGAACTTGAAGTTATCATGGAAGTGGGCTGCTGATGAAAAAGATAAATTTGGGCCTCTTAGCATGTGCCTGAGCACACTCATTCATCTACTCACTATGTGAGGACTTCTGCCATGTGAACTAAGACATGTAGGAACTGAAATAGTGAAGTAAGTGGTAGGCAACCCTCCTATAAGATTGATGATGTCTTCACTCCCTCACAAATCCTAGTGAGGAGGAGGCAAATCTCCTGAGAAAGACGTAGCACTGTTAACAAATAAAACCCTAAAGACAAAACTCACCAAAGAGGAGACTGCATGCTGACCAGCATCACAGCATGCTCCCCAGCACTTCCGTAGTCCTGGATTTAAGAGCAACTGTTAAGAAGAGAAACTTTCATCGTCCTTTCTGGCAATTCAGAACACTGACAACTCAAAACAATTTAAAATTGTGAAGGACACCCAGGAATCAGAGCAAGACAGCCATACTCCGAGAATGTTTGCCTCTCTCACCTCACATCCCACTGGTCTTCCCTTGGGCCCCCAACTAGTCCCTTCTGTCCCTCAATGTAGCACATACCTTGGGGCCTTTGTGCTAACTCTCTGGCTGGAATGTTTTTCAGAAAGCAACAGGGATAGCCCCCTTACTTCTTTCAAGTCAGTGTCCAAAAGTCACCTTCTCAGACTTTGCTGGCCACCCTGTCTAAAATGTGAACTCTTTACTTGGATGCAGTTCCATCTTTCCTGCTTTGTTTTTCCTCTGTCTGAAAGTATGTGAGTACTTTCATTTACATACTGTATATTTACTTACTAATCTACTTAATTTCTCTCTCTACCAGTAGAATTTCAGCTCCAGGAGAACAGAGACATTTGGTTATTTAATTCATCATTATATTATTAATGCCTAAAACAATTCCTGAAACACTTAAAAGGGCACCATAATTGTTTACTGAGTTAAAAAAAAAAATAGATGGTAATTGTGTAAGATTTTGTCAAGCAGGGCTGAGGTGGAGGGAAGGTAGGAAAAAAGATATGTCAGGTAGTGAGACACATTCTCATTCAAAAGAAATTTATTGTTTTACTTTTCTCTTGTTGTTAACACAAAATACCCAACACCCAATCTTAAAGGGGGAAAGGTTTATTTGGCTCAGTTTGTAAAGGTTTCAGTCCATAACTGGCTGGCTCCAAGGCAGGGTGGCACATGGCAGACAGGCACTGCAGAGGAGAAACAACATGGCACGCACAAAGTAGCAAAAGCAACAAGGGGCTTCACAGAGTCTTTCTGCCCCTTTTATCTTTTTCAGGCTACCAGGGATTAGGGTGATGCCAAACCAGTCAGTATACTGGTTTAGTAATCACACATCCTTAATCCCAGCATCACACACTCTAGATTCAGCCACCACATGAGACTGTGGGGGACATCTAGACCCAAACCAAAACATTTATTAAACACCTGCTCTCCCAGATGCAGAGCTAAGTACTGAAGATACAATGATAAATAAGACCAAAACAACAAGTGTCTCCCTTTCCAGCATTCACAATCCAGAGGGCAGGGAGACAGTCATAAAACATCTGTGCCAACACTGTAGCAAGGAAAAAGTAGGAAGCAGAGGAGGTATCAAATGGATCTCATGAATGGAATCAGGGTAAGGGTCCACAGGAGACAAATCTAAAGCAAGGACCTAAAGAATAAGTAAGGACCAGGTGTGGACAACAGGAATAAAACAAAACACGTAAAGGTACAAAGGTGATAAAGTATGTGGCACAGGTGAGAAAGAGAAGATCAGTGAGACTGACCCAGACTGTGATGAAAGACATAGCTGCCTGGACAGGCAAGCTGAAGCTAGATCATGTAGGGCCTTATAAATGGTATTAACAATGTTAGTAAGTTTGGTGTCCATTCTAAAGACACTGGAAAGCCATTGGGAGTTCACTAGGTGCAATGTGGAGAATGAATCAGAGGTGACCAGGAGAGATTAGTCAGACGACTATAGATTTCCACCAAGCAAAGATGACTTGGACTAGGGTGGGAATGGGAATGCAAAGAAACATTTCAAAAGCATTTAGGCACACTTATGAAAACTTCATGACTGATTATATGTGGAGGGAAAGGGAAAAATTAAAAATGATGCTTAATATCAATTCAGACCAGAGTGGCTGAGGTATTCTGATTTGGAATCCTATTCTGTTCAAAAGGATAGGCGACTCGGGAGAAATGAAGTATAGGGAGGGTGGTTAAAAGTGATATTCCAATTTTAGACAGTTTGAGGTACTTGTAGAGCATCCTATTGGACCTAGACAGTTGGCACAGAGACAGAGATTTTAGAATTTCGAAATGGTCACCATACAAATAATAACAGCCGAGAAGTGCATGAGACCAGCAAAGTGAGTAGGCAGAGTTGAAATTCTCTACCTGGATGAAATGTGACCCTCCTGAAATTGTAAGCAAAATGTGATGTGCAAATTCATGTGTATTTTTCTCAGATAGACACAATACTTCACAGTTTTGAACAGATTATCAGTGGTCCCTACAGAGAGTAAAACTAAGAGTAAAGTAAGGCCAAAAGAAAGACAAAAAGAAGAAAAAGAAGAGCCAAGGATATACTAACATTGCAAAATACAACAAAGGTATAGAAATGGAAAAGTATGGGAGAGAAAATGACATTTCTATTTACTGCTACAATGTTTGTCTTCCCCTTATATGTGTACTATTAATTGCAAGAATAAAAACTGAGTCACTGGCTGCAAATTGTTTTTTATATTAAACTGAAACAAGAAAAAAAAAACCTTTGAAAGACATTTCACAAGAGGTATTATTTTTAAAAAGGCATTCTCTTATTCTAGTTAACTGGAAAAATAGGACATCCCCCAAGGCAATTTCAATGTCAATACTATATAGTGATATATAGTCTCAAAATCAACTTTTCTAGCAATTGTACTGAGAAATATGTGCCATGAGCCAATGACAATATATTTTTTTTAATTCAACCACTTTGAGATACAAATACCATAAAGATTACCTGTGTAAACTATGCAATTCTATTTTTGAGTTGTTCATCCATCATTAAAATCTAATTTCAGAATATTTTCCTCACTCCAAAAAGAAACCCTGTATCTATGTCCAGTCACTCCCCATTCTTTTACATCTCCTACTCCACCCCAGTCCTAGGTACCTACTGATCCTTTTTTCTATAAATTTGTCTGAACATTTCATATAAATGGAAAATTACAGTATCTGGGTTTTTTTGTTTTTGTTTTTCTGTAGGTGGCTTCTTTTCCTAAACACAATGCTTTCAAGATTCATCATGCTGTAGCATATATAAAAATTTTATTCCTTTCTGTGGCTAAATAATATTCCACTGTATGTTTATTCACTTATCAGTTAATGCACATTGATGCTGTTTTTCCTTTTTGGTCATTATGAGTAATGCTGCAATTACTTTGATGTACAGGTTTTTTGGGTTGACTTAGGTAGGTATCAAGGAGTCAAATTACTAGGCCACATGGTAACATTAGTTTAATATTTTAAGGAACTGCTAGACTGTTCATCAGAGCAGCTGCACCATTCTATATTACATTAGCAATGTATCAGGGCCCCAATCTTCCATATCATCAAAAGTTGAAAGGGCCCATTTTATAGCTAGTCTAGTGTATGTGAAGAGGTGATTTTGGTTTGCATTTCCTTGATGACTTATGATGTTAACATTTTTCACTTGTTTATTCATATGCCTATTCATTCGTGTATCTGTTTTGGAGAAATAACCATTCAAATCCTTTGCCCATCAAAATTCTTTTAAATTTGTTAGAAAAACAAGAGTGGGGCAGAGACAGGCAGTAGATGTTGTCATGACATTATGAAAAAAAATTTATCAGGAGAAAAAAGGATAAAAGTAGAGAAAAGGAAAAGATCACACAGGAGAAAATACAAGAGGCAAAAGGACTAGAGGTCAAAGATTGGCTGCCAAAAAAAATATATATATATGCAAGCCGGAAAGACAAGCTTGTGACCAGAATAGGGGAATTCTTGAATTATCTGAATTGATTTTATAGGTACAGCAATAAGGATGATGACAAGATCAAGCTGTAACTATGGAAGAGTGAATCCTGAAAGCTTCCACTGAGAACTTTTTTTTTTTTTTCTGGTACTGGGGATCGAACTTGGGTCCTTGCGCTTGTGCAGCAGGCAGCGAAACCACTGAGCTAAATCCCCAGCCCAACTGAGAACTATTTAAAGACTTCCTAGAGCTACAGTGAGAATCAATGAGACAGAATATGGGAAAGTGCTTCGTAGAAAACATAGATGTAAAATTGGTTTGAATACCTGTATTTTCCCATCTTGATTAAAATGGAAAGAAGCTTTGATAGGTAACTTCAAAACTTCCTTTGGAATATGATAATGAGGATGACTACGATAAATAGCAGCTAATGATTATAGGGCCAGGAACTGAGCTAAGGAGTATATAACACTGTATTTATTCTTCCAAAATAATGTAGAAATGGATACTACTATTATGTTCATATTACAAGTGAAGCTCTTTAGGCTAAATAGTAGTATCACTGTCATTTTCTACAGGTAAACTAGCCTTTGGTTTTCTATCTGATATACCTTTATAGATATATCCCTACTTACATGAAAAAAATCTTATCCATTATAGAAAAACTGAAAATAGTTTCCATTGTATTGCTTTTATCTGTATATTAGAGAATCAGTTTTTTTCCATACTTGAACATTCCAACCTTGGCAGTATTTAATTTCTTTATTGCTTCAACAATGTATAAATTATCTCCTCTCTACAATAAAGGTAAGTATAATGTTCATTTCAAAATATTTAATTCATCTGGAATTTAGTTCCCATGGTATGAGATTAAAATAGATTTAAATGTAGCTTTTTTCTTATTATCATTCAGCTTAATACATTTTGCTAAGTATGTAGCTTGTTTTCACAGATTTTTTTCCCTTGGTTTCTCACTTATTAAGCCACTATAGGTTTATTTCTTCTCTATTTTTTGCCATCATTGTTACCAACCCATTTTTAGTTTATAATTTAGTTTGAGTTTTGGGTTTTTTGGGAGAAGGTTGCTGCAGATAGAATCCAGGGCCTCAAGCTAGGCAAGTGCTCTACCACTGCAACTACCCTATCCCCTGTTACTCAATCTACATTTAAGTAGTCTCATTGATGTACTTTGGAACAAGTTTAGGCTAGAATAGCAAAACTCTTTCTATTTGCTTCTAAAGTACACAATTATTAATCTGGTGATGAGAACTATACATGCAATCTTCACTCAATGAGGAAAAACACCCTCACTCCCAAACGTTTGTTGTGACCAGTACACTAACTGACAACATTTAAAAATCAGAAGATCAATGGGTCTTGTATACTCTCCCCCTTCTTCCCACCAAATGATGTCTATCCTCCTGAAAAATTAGCAAAATGAGCTACTCTATCCCATGCCAAACCTCAGCTAGAATCAAGCAGCAGCTACCGTTTTATACAAGGCATACACATATAATACAAAGTCCAGTATTTCCTCTTGTCTCATATGCAGCCCACTTAATGTGATTTACAGTGTCTGGCTAGAAGCTTTTAGGTTTGCAAAATTTGGTGAAACCCACAGGTTTTCTTTCTGCCTTCAAAGCCAGAAAATTCATAGCTTATGTGGTACTCACTTCAATAATTATAGTCAGCCAAGATTTCTGGTCCAATCTTTTCTGCACTTCTACTATATGGCTCCTGATCTTTCATTTTCATTTCATTGTCATATATGCAACTAATTATAACCCTTTTAAATTATTTTGTGAACAAGAATAATTTTTAAAAAGTGCCCCCCGAAGTTCTTGTCTGCTTTTTCACTCTGTGATATATACTACTTTAGATCAAGTTTTATTCAACATCCTATTAGGATCTTAGCTGATACTGTATTGTCTATAAATTAACTTTGTTAGTGTTGTCATCTTTATGAAGACTACATGCCAGGAATAGATTATATTTCTCCTATGTGTTGCTTTCTTTCTATTGAAGTATTCTAATTCTATTTGGCCTTGTTTGTTTATCCTCTTAGGTTTTATTTTTAAAAACTGATCTTCATTATATTTCCTGTATAGTAAAAAAAATTAATGACTGAATATACCTAGGAATGTGTTTTGTAACCTATAATTTAAGCACCTTATTTCAAGACATATTCTTGTTGCATCTCCTCAACATTCCATGTTATAAAACCCATTGTCACTGAAAATAATATTATTTTTCTAATGACCTACACTTATTCCATTTATCTCTTTTATATGATTGTTGCAACTAGTTATTTGAAACAATGATTTAAAAAGATGACACATCCTTTTTTTTAAAATTTGAGGTAAAAGATTTCTATTTCTCTGTAATATTGGTAGCTGCCCCTAATAGATTCTTCCCTCTCTGAAACTTAAAATCTATTTTCAACAAAGGTGCCAAGATAATTCAATGGGGAAGACAGTGTTCTCAATAAATGCTACTGGAATAACTATAATTTTGTATGAGAGCTTCGAGGAGATTAATCTTGACTTTTTCTTTGCATTATCAAAAAAAATGGATCATAGACAAAAACATATGAGCGTAATAAAAATAATTCTAACAAAAAACATAGAAAAAATCTTTGTGGCCATGCTTTCTTAGCTAGAACACAAAAAGCATGAACCATTAATAAAAAGATAAGTCTGACTTTGTCAAAAGATGCCGTTAAAAAAACAAAACAAAAGGAGGGCTGGGGATTTAGCTCAGTGGTGCCGCTGCCTGACTCACAAGTGCAAGGTCCTGAGTTTGATCCCTGGTACCAAAAAAACACAAAAACAACAACAACAACAAAAAAAGGAAGCTGGCCATAGTGGCTCATGCCTGTAATCCCAGGATTTAAGAAGTGGCAGGAGGATTGAGGCGGCTGGAGGATTGCCGCAAGTTCCAGGCCAGCTATGGCTACATAGTGAGTTCAAGGTCAGCCTGAATTGTACAGTGAGACCATGTCTCAAAAAAAAAACAAAGCAAAACAACAAACCACAGATTAAATATTCGCAAAATACATATCTGACAAAGGTCTTGAATCTAGATTATAAAAGGAACTCTTGTAACTCATTAAAAGAAACCACTCTGTTTTAAAATATGTGCAAAAAGTATGAATACTTCACACAAAAAAGGTGAATGGTCAATCAGTATTTAAAAAGATGCTTAGTATTCATTAGTCACTAGAAATTGCTGAGTTAAATCCACAATGAGATATTACTACACACCCACTAGAATAGCTACAAATAAAAGGACTGACGATACAAAATATAGGTAAGAAGGTAAAGCAACTACAACCCTCCTACTTTTCTAGTGGAAATGCAAAATGGTGCAACCACTTTACAAAAGTTGACAATTTCTTCTAAATTTAAATATAACTCCACCATATGACTCATCAATACCAATCCTAGGTATGTACCCAAGAGTAATGAAATATTTGTCCCCATAAAATCATGTACACAAGTTTTCAAAGGAGTATTATTCATTACGGTGAAAAAAATTCATATTCAGAAGTAACCCGAATATTTTTAAAAAGATGAACAAACAAAAAATGTGTGATAATCATACAAAGGAATACTGGTGAGCAGTTTAAACTGAACAAAATACTGATATATTTAAACAACATGAATAAATCTCAATGACATTATTATGCTACGTAAAAAGAAAAAGGCAAGGGCCGGGGATTTAGCTCAGTGGTTCCAGTGCCTGCTGTGCAAGCACAAGGTCCTGAGTGTGATCCCCAGTATAAAAAAAGAAAAAGAAAAAGGCAGAAAGAAAACATAGCATAAGATTCCATATGTATGACATTCTAGAAAAGCAAAACTATTATAACTGACAAAAAAACGATTGCTGGTAACCTGGGAATGAGGATAGGAGCAAGAACTGACTACAAAGGACACATGGTAATTTTTCAGGGATGAAAGAAGTATGGAGTGATGCATGACTGTACACATTTACCAAAATGCAAACTGTATATGTAAAATGAGTTAAATTTTACTGTATATGTTATACCTCAATAAAACTATAAAAATAAAATATTTAAAATTTCCTTTTCAGAGGTGAGCTGATCCCAGCACCCAAAACGAAGCTCCTTGCCTCCATCCCAGGCTCCTAGGGCAGAGAAGCTCAGCCAGGCCCAGCACCGGGAAGGAAGCTCCTCGCCTCCATCCCAGGCTCCTAGGGCAGAGAAGCTCAGCCAGGCCCAGCACCGGGAAGGAAGCTCCTCGCCTCCATTCCAGGCTCCTAGGGCAGAGAAGCTTAGCTGGTCCCAGCAACTGGAAGGAAGCTCCCCCGCTGCCATCCCAGGCTCCTAGGGCAGAGAAGCTGAGCCAGTCCCAGAACCCAGAAGGAAGCTCCCCCACTGCCATCCCAAGCTCCTAGGGCAGAGAAGC